>VXAY01003238.1:2460-39413 GCA_013399855.1 Oxyruncus cristatus | reverse complement strand
CATCATGAATCTTAGCGATACCTATCCCCAATGTTTTCTGTTATGATTGCTGTCAGATTTTTCAAATTGATGAACACTGAGTGTATAGGCATCTTTAACTAGTAACAAATTCGATTCTATTTTGACTGAGATGCTTTGTTGCAACTTCATGGCTCTTACGACAGGGAAATTGTAAAAGGAAAGGTTAGACAAAGAATATTGCTGCATTTTCATACTCTAATAATTCTGTTAAGCAATCTATTGACTCTTATCCTTCTGTTTCATCTGCTTTAGAGTAAATAAATACTGATATGTCCTTTTAGAATATTATTATTAAGAGGCTACTTAACCAAAGAAGAATTCTAAAATAAAAGGTACACATTATGATGGAAGTATGAACCCCAAAATAAACACAGAACTCTCATTAATATGAGTTTTAATAAATAAAATTTATCTAGAAATAAAATAAAATAAAAAAATTACTATGTTGAAGGTCATATTATAAAAAAAACCTCATCTACAATATAGATTTGCCTGAAGTTCTTATACAAGCTTCAACATTCTTCATTCCTTGAAAAACTAACACAGCATATGAATTTCATCATTTTGTTTATTCTTTATCTGTGTGTTATGTCATATTTTCTGCTTTGCTAATTAGACAAAAAGCTATTTTTAACCCATGAATTAACCTTCCAAATTTCATGTATTTATCTTAAATTCCATCAGGGTTAAAATGGAAAGTAATGAATTTGGAAAACTTTGTACTTAATTCTAATTATTTTAGTCACAAGTTTACATACAGTTTAGTGTGATCTATGAGCTTACTAAAGTGCCTTTTTTCCTCCCTATTCTCCTTTCACTGTGTCTCTTCTTTCCATCCTTCCTTCTTAAAATACCATTAAAGTGTTGCATAAATATTAGGGAGCTAAGAGTTTCAGAAAAATCTTCATTTCTAATTAGTGTGGTTATAGCTGAAAAACTGACAACAGTAGATTTGGAGACTGGCAGGGTCAAAGTAACATGGAGTTTGGATGACTATTAAAAGAGAAAATAATAATAATTGTTAATAATAACAAGAGCATATCCATAATAGAACTGTTATTAGTAGTAATGATTCTTTGCTCAATGACACATTTAACTGGTGATTTGTTGAGTTACACAATGCAACCAAATAGTTCTCTTCTCTTCTGAAGGGCATTAAGACAGTACTTTCCTTCTTTTATCTTGAGTAAAAAGACATACACTTCAGCTTTCCTGTAACGCCAGCACTGAATGTCACTCAGAGACCTGTTATGGGACTTGAACTTACAGCTGGATCATCTGTTGGGAAACACTGTAACACCTGAAGTGACAAAAGCAGTACAGGCCAGATTTCAAGACCACAGTTAGTGCATTTCAAAAGTTTTGTCAATTTATCACAGAAAAATCACATCCTAACCTGGAGACTTCTAAGTAAAATATTCCCTGATACAATTGTTTAAAAAGGTTAGGGCTTCTGATAATCATACATTTCAAATGTAAATCTACAGCTATACATAAAGTCAATGTCTGCTGTGAGTGATTAATGTTAATTTAGATAATGATCTTTACAATCTTCCACAAAGAAACAGTATAATATATCGATTTCTGTTGTTCCGTGTCAATACCAAGGAACCCATGTGGAAAGCAGATACAAGGCGAGAGCACCATTCTCACTTTTCAGCAGTTTTCTTTAGCCATGAAGCAGTAATATTTTTACTTTTATTCAAGTAATCTGTGAATAGCCTAGGGCTACACAGATATTTATCAGATTTATGTTGGCCAGCCGTCAGCAGCAGTCGCTGAGGTGACTGTTGGATCGTGCTGTACAGCGACAGCATTTTGTAAATCTCTATGTGCTATTTGCTTTACAGAAAACAAAATGTTGGTACAATGCAGTTTTATGAATCACCTGTAATTACATGGTGGGTTAGTAGCATGACCAACATTAAAATGTCAAAACCCAGCTTTGCAAGATCTGCGTTATCACTGGAAAATCCTTCTGTTCACATATTAACGATCTTAAATGTGCCCTTTTAGAAAGTAAATAAATACAATCACTTTTGTTATTCAACAGTAGACAATTTGTTGCCCTTACTACGTCTATCATTCATGTAAAAAAATTCAAGCTTTTCAGACAAAAACCAGAAACATACGCAAGACTAAAAAGGGCTCTTATCAGAACTGTCGATTGCAAATATCAGGCAGGATTGAATAAAACTTATTTTGTATCTGAAATGAAAATACTTGCTTGGCAGAAGGCTTACGCTATTCAGAATCTTACTGCATTGCTCAAACCTTCCCTCTAAACTGCACCACAAACTTTAAAATCTGTTAAATTGCAAAACCATGATGTGTGGCTGACACAGATAATAGCAACCCTGTGGGTGACAGTCAACTGACAGCAGCCTGTGTTTGCTGTCGCCCCACGGTGATGATTAACACAGGGGAATCCAACTAAAGTCCCCTCAAAATGTCTTTAGCCACACACAAACAAAATCACATTAAATTTTGCAAAGACCTGGGGCTCTAGAAACTTCTATGAAATGAATTATGAAATATTCATATGAAATAATTCATTTTATGCATAGTATGGAGTGACTTTAGCTAAACGACATTCATTCTTTCCAGTATTTCAGTTCTAAGACTGCAAAGCACTGTCTGTTCACTTCAATGGTGGTGTCTCAAGAACAGCAAAGTTTTTGCTAGTTAATCCAGCCTTTTCCCTAATAAACAATTGGTGACTACCATGACTAAATGAACTAAATTCCCCTGAATTTAATGGTCCTGTTCCAGCTGTTTATTGTAGCTATATTTACTCACTCCTATACAACTACAATTGTATTTAATTTTTGCATAGGATATACTCGCTATTAGTAGGTATGTTTTGAATTGGACTGCAGTACTTGTACAGCTTAGAGAAGTAACCCTATTTTGTCACATCTTTTGGGAATGTTGCCTTTCTTGGCACAGGTAAGGAAACAAACGAATAAATCTGTAATCAGGAATGAGTGGGTAGATTTGTCTAAGAGTTAACAATATTCTCCATTATTTGTAATTTTGAAATGATAATTCGGTGAGTGACGATATCAGCAACCTCATTTATGAAACATTAATATCCCTTAATGGAATGGTCAGATCAGGCTGCTTGTTTAATCTTGCTCACATTTCCAGACTCACCACTGACTGGTTCAACAAACAAAGGACATACTCTCACCATCCTCATTTCTCCATTTTTAAGAGACACAATATGTTTCACCTCAACATTGCATCTAAAAGACTAAATAGTTGCTAGAAGGGCCAGTTAGGTCATTGAAGGAGCCTTCAGTAACAAAGTAATGCCTTGAACAGAATTTTTGATTCCCCACATTCAGCGTTCTCTATTCTGAGAGCTTTGTTACACTTCCCTGTCAATGGGTCTTAAATGCTGACCTGGAGGAACCAGTAGATGATACGGCAGCTTAGACTGTACATGTATTTGATCATCCATCTCTTCAGAGAGACAGCTAACAAGAACTGGATTTGACATAGTTCTATCATGATTGCAGCTTCTGTTAAGTGGACACCTGTCTGTTAAAATTTGGAATGTGATTGCAAAATGAAGTACACACGAACTGCTGATCATTCAGTTCAATAGTTAGACCCTCCCACCCAACTGGGAGTAATTAGACCAAGCAGCTTTTGAAATTGATGTGTTCCCCACTTCAACTTTATTACCAGGTTTTTCTCTATCTTGTGAGTAATTTGTTTCAATTTGAAGTCAATGAAATCAGTATTTTTTGTCAGGTTTGGTGTTTCGGGTTTTTTTAAGGCTGAAGATTGTTATTGTACCTTACTAGTACTGGCCCCCTATTTAACTTTACCAATAATCAGTGAAAAAAAGGTTCAGTCAGGATGACTGGATTTTATTTTGTCTGGATTTTGAACATCCTTACGAGCATTGAAAGTATTCTCCTTTACAAGGCAGCAATAGAAATTACACAATGGGAAAGACAACATGCTCTAGGGTATGTTCAAACCTGCCTTATTTTCTCCCATTATTTTTTCCTTCCCTTTGGCAAAAATGGCTGCATGTGATACAAAACACAACCTTTACAGATTTCAGTGCGCCAAATGACGGAAGAGTTAGATGCATTAAATGTATGTTAGTAGTGTAGTAATTGTAGTTGCAATTTCCTGGAAGCTTTCCTTACCGCACTTATTTATAAATAGATCAGCTTTGCTTGATTAACATGATATTCCCACAAAGCAACATCGAATAGAGACTTTACTTGGCCATAAATATGGTTCATAAAGAAAGCTATTAATTAATGAAGTGAAGAATATTAACACTTGTTGAAAAAAGTAAGAGAACTCATTACATTACCCTCTGTTCTAATACCTCTCAGACAGACTAGACACCTTCATATTAACTACTGATTCAGTATACCTGTGTTGTCTTCACATTTGCAGACCAAGCTTTGACCAACACTTGAGATTTTGCATTCAGTTGAGTATGTGGCTAACTAGATGCAAAGAACAAGCACACCTTAAAGTCTCCCTATCAGTGCAGATACCCAAATCAGAACCTAGATTCTATACAAGAGATACAAAGAATGCATTGTGTACAGTTGTAGCTACACACAGATAAATGCTGGCCATCTCCATTAGTTTCTGTATTCACTTTTCCCCCATGAATCCACAGTCATTGTCTGACTTTTTTTTTTTAAAATAGGGAAGCTTCATGTGTACTGTATGTTTCTACATTGCTCTTACATATAGCAAATACCACAAAACTTAGCCTCACTAACAAGTTAGAAAAAACACTTTGAAAACTAGACCCTAGTTTTCTATACAGCCTAAAGTTTTCTATACAGCAGGTGCAATGCTTTGTGCACTAGCTAGAAATAGAATAAAAAGACTCATTTACATTTTTAAACTTAAGAGACAAGTTACCAAATTTGGACACTTCTTTCTTTTTTTAAATTTTTCTATTATGACCATAACCACATCCAAATGACACAGGCAGAATTCCAGATATTTTACAATACATGTTTGAATAAAAGCGGGCTATGATTATAATCCCTGTACATTTCAAAACCTTTTAGGATGTGGATGCCAGGAAACAATTTTTAAAGTGGATAAAGGTAGATGGAAGTGGTGTTTTTTTTTCCTCTTCTTTTGAAATTGTCATTGACAAAAGTGAAAGATTAAAGAATTTCTCTCAATGTTTATTCTACATAGAAGGGAATATTATGCCTATTTCTTTTCTTTGCATAAAATGCAGCATGTCCATGTCAGAAGCATAATCTACTGATCCCCTTCACTGTGAAGTTGTTAACTACAGTGGCAAGATTCAGCTGCACATAAAAAAGGGTGCACAAAACTGTGAAGGTTGCCTTTGTATCTCATTGATCTGCCTTCTGCTCTTTCAGAACGCTGAGTTGAATTCCCAGGCAGAGATCTCTGGGAGAGAAAAGGACTCATAGTACAAGTGGTGCATAGAAGTTCATAGTGGGTGACCTATAGAAGAGCAGGAGGCTGAAGATATAAGAGAGCTGAAGTGGCTGCTGAGCAATCCTAGGGAACTGTATTTTTCGCTCACCCGACCAGTTCGGACAGATTTCATCAATTCTTCCATGACTCAGTAAAGTCTTCAAAATTTGCCTCTGTGTAGCTATAAGGGAGGTGGACATCTACCCTTATGGAAGGACAGTTTCTGCTGAAGTCTGTACAAATCCTGTCTGAACCGTCCCATGAAACAGCACCAGGCATTTAAGACAGAAAATCTGAAACCCAGCTGACACTTTTACTCAAAAGCTTTAGATAATGAACTAGGAATTAATTCAGGGAAATACTATGGCCTGTATTACACCAGACGGTAGACTAAACAGTCTTACTAGTCTCTTATGGCTTTAAAACCTATGAACTCAGGAGAACTGAGTCTCTGAATCTGCAACCGATTCACGGTACAATTCACTGTACAACAGTATATTTCCTTTTCTGTTTCTCCATGTGAGAACATGTATTATTCCTGATTCTGTTTTACAAGGATGCTGTAAGTTGATGACTGTAAATTCTTCTAAACATGTGAAGGATAGTTAAAAGTGTAGTAACAATAGCACATTACCAAAAGACACTTCAAGAATATAACTCATGTATGATAAGATTTTATTCTCATTCACAGACGCTTGGTAAAAGCAACCAAGAAGGTAGTATTGCAGTATCTCTCTCTGAACTGAAAACAAATGAAATTCATCCCACCTGCCACATTCATCCCTGAATTTCCTGGGGATTATCCATATAAGCAATATCAAAACATTTACATAAAAAATACTCATTTTATTAAAAATGCAATCTAATAAACTTTTATAAAAAAAGGATTGTTAAGCATAATGATCCTTTCAGAGTAATTCCAGCAATCGTGGAACACAGTACTTTTCAAAAACTGCTTTGTGTATGATAAAAAGTCCTAACACAGAAGAAGTCCAGAGGGAAAAACACACCATGTTTTTCCTGTAGTAAATAGCATTATCTTCAAATTATTAATTATCTCAGTGTTGTTTGTTTTAAAGCACAAATTGACAAAAAAAACCCCAAACAACTAAATGACCTGGTCACTGAGCTAGTACAATGTTATGAATATTAACTCAAGTTTAACGACAAATTTTAAGTATTCCACAGACCTCAATGAATGAAGACCCATATGTGAATACTTGTAAAAAATCTGAGGATGTAAACGAACACATATCATTTTTCCTACTAGCAATAATATGACAGTAAGCTACAGGAAAATAGATGAAATCTAACCTTAAACTTTTCCTCTTTTTTACCAACCGTTTTCTTGCCTACATTAGGAAACGTGGTAGTAAGGAAACTCTATGGGAAGGTCTTCAACTGGTATACAAGTCAGCACTCAGACACAGCCAAGCTATTTTTTACCAGATAGAGCCTCACCAACAGATAGTCGCTGCATTCCATTATGTGTAAGCTCTCTATACAGTGTAAGTACGGGTAAGATGGCCTCAAGCACCAAGAACATTTCAGTATTAGTAGTTCCTCTGATCAGCTGATCCACAGATGAACAGAAAGACCCTCTTTCATATTTGTCTTACATATTCCCCAGTCCTCACAGGAGCCACTGTGCTAATAAAATCTCTCCACCTTTGTATCTCCATAATCAGGAACCGAAAGTATAAAGTTAGAAAGAAAAAAAACAACAACAACAACAACAAACAAACAAACAATCAAAAATCCAAAACAAAAAAACCAAACCAAACCAAACAAAACCCCACAAAACAAAAAAACCCACCAACAACATCCAAACCAAAAAAAAAACCAAACAAAAAAAACCCACCAAAAAACACCCCAAACAAACAAACAAAAAAATCCAAAAAACCCACTCCCGAACCCAAAAAAACCCTCCAAAAAACATACCATCCCCTAAAAATCCTGGGGCAAACTCTATGAATTGAGGATAGTAATGCCAAAGAACCACTCAGTTAATATCCAACACTCAGAGTTTTACACAAGAAAACTTCTTAGAAAACTGATCAGACACTACTTTGACCTCTGTCAAAGGAAGGCTGTGATGGAATATCTCTCCCTGACTGTTTCAGATTTTACTTTAGTAAGTAAACATAACATAAAGGTATTATTACAGATTTTTCAACCTCCACATTCCCGGAAACAAGTCTCACAGTGTAAACCAATTCTCCACCATCAATAATATCTTTTAAGTAATTATTCTCCCAATGGAAATCCACTGAGGAAGCAGGATATATTTTTCTTTGTGCAATTACCACACAGATGCATACTACGATTCTGGCAGGCTTGTTAAAACTTCTACCATTAGTACCAGTGTGATGGACCCTAACAAAACATACAGTTTTGTACTGAAAGACAGTGTTCTGTAAGTAGATTGGAGTTACAAACAAAAAAAAAGTGCCTACAGCTAGAAGTATGGTATAAATATTTCAACACTAGAGCTAAATATAGATTAAAGGATCTAATCAGTGTGAGATTCTTATAACAAAAAAGCTTTCAACAGGAAAAATGTAGCACTAAAACACACAAACCTTATTGCTTTAGTATGCTGTAGAACCTAAGGTATGACAATAAATATATTAAGGGGAGGTAGATATTATTAATAACAGCAACAAAATTCTTTTTTTTTTTTTTTGCCAATAATAACCCTAAAGCAAAGCTCTTAGGTTTACTTCATAGCTGTTGTTGTTTTTCAAATGTCTTTTCATCATTTATACTATGATGTGGGGTTTTTTCTCCCTTTTAACTCAGTGTTGTGATGGAATCAATACAAATCTGCTCTTAACATATCTGTCTCTGACCTGTGTTTGTTTTAAGCTGTATCATTCATAATGGTGATCGATGGCTAATGCCATTCCTTTTTCTCCACAAAAAGCACGGAGCATAAAAAGTGCATATATTTTATGCCCAAGGTCAGGATAAAATTAATGGATAAGAGCTAGATAAAATGGAGTTCAAGCTGAATGGGCTGAGTGCTCTCTACAGGGTAAAGCCAAGGCTGGCAGTACAAAGCCCATTATACTCAAATGTTCTTGAAGCACTTCAGAAGTGAAATTGTTTCCACAGGCTAATGCATAAAAGTACAAAGCTTTAACTTTTCTGTTTCACAGATAGCCTACAGATATTGGGCAAGTGTTCCTATTCGGGATTTTATTTAGCATATTCCATTTATCAATCTTTACCTTAAGCCATAAACCCATTTGCTGTTTATGACTGAAGTTGTACAAGCTATGTTTATTTGTCATTAGTGAACCTTACTTCACAGACTTTTCTGTTCATTCTCTCCCAAGATCTCTGTCAAGAGAACAAGTGAACAATAGCGCCTTTAAAAAACAAGAATCACACACACACAAAAAGCCTTAAATTTAAAAAAGAGTGGAATGAGTGAGTAAATAAGTAAATTCTCACCATAAAATATGGTTTAATAATCAAGAAATAATAACTTAGAGACTTTTTTCCTACAAATATAAATTGAAACTTGATTTAAATTCAACCAGAAGACCACAGGAATGGCAGAAGGAATGGCAAAAATAAAACTCTGTTAGAGCATTAGGGACTTAGCTACATAATATTTTCTTTCTTTATCCTGGTTATTCTTTCTAACAAAATCCTTCCCCATGTTGAGAAACTTGACCCAGTATGAGAAGAGCAAACTGCAAACACACTTCACTTGAATGAAGTCTGTGGGAAGCTACTAAGTACAGACTCATGATACAGGTTCTGCAAAATGTATTTGTTTAAGAAAAAATGCAGTCATGCCATGTGTGTTTATTTAAAATACTGTTCTGGAGTTGTATCTGAATATGTTTCAATGTTCATGCCCTTCTTATAATCTGAGGTTAAGAGAAAACAAAACCAAGAGCAGCTGAGCATACATTACAGTGAAAATATCCCTACTGACCACATTATCCTTTTTAAGTGTTAATAATTTCCTGGACAAAGATCAAGGTAAAAATACAGCACTGTACCAGATTACATAAGAAAAATCTTTAGAAAGAAATTGAATTAGAATATGATCCTTCTTTCCTGTAGCCTGTATCAGTAGTCCTGTGGCTGCTGAAAGCAACTTAGCCTCTAGTGCAAAGACAGGGATATGAGGCTGTAAATTACCTAAACAATTGTATGCCTTGCTACTTACTTTCAATAAAAAATCCCACACTGTATTGCTGAAATAAAACTAAGGGGGGCAGGGGGAACAAACAGTCCATTACTGAAGAAGCAGGCTAAGGTAGCTTCCCCATTTAAAAACAACAACAAAAAAAAAACCAGGACCCCCCACCCCCAGCAATATCCATGTGCTGGTTTCAGCTAGGAGAGACAATTTCTTCACAGTAGATGTTATGGGGCTGTGTTTTGGATTTGTGCTGAAAACGAGGTTGATAATACAGAATTCTTTGTGTTATTGCTGAGCAGCATTTGCACAGCATCAAAGTCTGCTTCCTGTAGTGCTCTCCCAGCGAGGAGACTGGGGGTACACAAGAAGTTGGGACGAGACACAGCCAGGACAGCCGACCCCAACTGACCACAGGGATGTTTCAAATCATATGGTATCATGGTCACTATATAAAGTTGGTGGAAAAAGAAGGAGGGGCAGACCAGGGCACCATCACACACAATGGAACGATGCTTTTACAGGGACAGCTGAAAACCTGCCCTGCCCATGGGAAGCGGGAGAATGAATTTCTTGATTTTCTTTGCTTGTGAGCATGGCTTTTGTTCTTCCTATTAAACTGTCTCTATCACCCTACACGCAGGATTTCTCACTTTTCTGATTCTCTCACCCATATCACAGGTGGGAGAATGAGCGAGCAGCTATATGGGGCTTAGTTGCTGGCTGGGGTTAAACCACAACACCAAAACCCCAAAACCCCAAAACCCCAAGCAAATAAACAGGTAACTGCCAAAAGTCTGCAGTGATCACACCATAAGACACGTATGTCAAATCCTCAATATTATAGCACTTCACCCAAATATTTTAGCAGGAGATTACTCCATAGCATTCACATAACTTCAGTGCTGTTAAACTGGACTGCCCGCATCAAACATGCAACTAATACATTTATATACTTGGTGTTGGGCTGCTGGATATCCAAACATCTTTACTGTACCTAGGCAGAGATGATTTGTTCTGCCAAAGTACAGGCTTAAATTGTAAGATTTGGACATACATATTCACGAACAGGGTTTTATTTTATGAAAAATGTATTTACATGCCACTTTTTTATCAGTTTTTGGTCTGTGCTTTGACTACCTGCTACAGTAAACTGTAGGGCAAAAAGAAAAATGCTAATGATGTAGCTGAAACTTACTCTTGGAATTCTGGATCATTTCTGCATCTCTTAAGAAATCTGAAGATCAGAACAGAATGACACACGTTTCTCACTGATGTGAACCGGTTTCACAGTGCATCTAAGTAATCTGTGTCACTGTTTTTAAATAAAACATTTTCAGCAGGCCTCTAAATAATGAAAACCAATTGGATTGACATTAGCTTCTAGACTGTAATCAGCTGTGCCTTCTTTATGTTAAAAGGCTATTATTTTGCTAGTTTTTATTTATGCCAAGCATGCAATGGTAATTGTTTATTTAACTGTTTATTGATTAAATTCCAGTGATCAAAATCAAAATATTGTATTAGTTGCCTTTGGTATTTACATTACTCAAAATAATTTTAAACATTCTAATTCTTTAATTTCTAAGGATTTTTTTTTTTCCTGATAAATATTGTAATACCAGTGCTGAGGTATTCACAATGTTATAGCATCATGCTGTGCTGTTCATTGCATAATGATGACCCTCCTATTTATAATAAAACCAAAAGCCTTGAGGCGGCATGTTAGGAAAAAATTAACTTTCCCAGAACAAGAAGGTTTTGCCAAATCTTGTGGATTTCACTTACTGCTAGTAGAACCCGAGAAATTTATTCTGGTTCAGTTTTTTATGTGTCAATTCACTTTCACCAGAGAAATATGCAACCTCCAAGGTCAGGTTATAAAACAGTCATAAGGCAACTATTTCTAGGATATACAATGAGACTAAAGATCTCATACAAGAAGTTAGAAATAATATGAATTCCACTTTTTAGGGCAGGCAAGAAAGGCAGGCACCTCTGGAGAACCCTGATCTTCAGTGATACTCCTTCTGCAGACTCATGATGAAATAAATGTGTTCAAAATGCTTTCTGAAAACTATAATTTAGGATGACAGAATTTAAATGCATCCAAAGAAAGTCAATACATACTAATTTTATAAAAAAATACCATTAACAAGAACAGTATAACTTGACATTTTCAATAAATTTATTTAGACAAGCATTATATTCTATTTTCTTGTTCTTTTATTTCACAATAAGAAGGTATTGTCCTTGTATATGAACTTTGTAACTATGTTATTACTGTACGGGTTCATGGCAAAATTTCATCAGGTTATTCTCTCTTCCCTTTTCATTGTCTACCAAACCCAATTACCTTTTCCACTCCAGGCTTTGATTGACAGCCCCTCCCAACAGCTGTTAATGCTAATTAATTCCACAGATCTTCCTGCACCAATTTCAATTCAGCAGTTCTCTGCTGTAGTAAATATAAATGAGGGAGGCAATCTGGAAGTGGTAAAATTGTTTATACAGTGCTTCAGATGCAAGAAGTGTCTTACTCAAATAAATAAATTTGTACACATTTTAGCAATCTATCCAATCACAACTTAAGTTTCTTGTCTGAATTGACTAAATGTCAAACTAATTCACAGTATTTCTAAATTCTTTTTATTATTACAGAATCATACAACGTTAAGGGGCTGGAAGGGGCCTTAAACACCATCTGGTCGTGACGCCCTTGCCATGGACAGGGATACATCCCACTAGACCAAGTTGCTCAAGTCTTTATCCAAACTGGCCTTGAACACTGCCAGGGTTGGGGCATTCCCAGCTTCCCTGGGCAACCTCTTCCAGTGTCTAAGCACTCTCACAGTTAAGAATATCTTCTAATATCATACCTAAATTTCCCCTTTTTCAATTTTTACCCATTACTCCCTGTCCTGTTAGTGCAGTTCCTCATGAAGAGTCCCTCTCTGGCTTCCCAGTAGGCCCTCTTCAGACATTGGAAGGTTGCTATGAGGTCTCCATGCAACCTTCTATTCTCCAAGTTGAACAGCCCCAACTTCCTCAACCTGTCTTTTAGGGATGATCCTCCAGTCTTCTTTACTTCATGGCCCTTCTCTGCACTTGCTCTGACAGTTCTGTGTCCTCCTTATGTTGGGGACCCCAGAGCTGGGTGCAGGAACTCCAGTGGGGGGGTCTCACAAGTGCAGAGTAGAGAGGGAGAATCATTCCTTTGACCTGCTGGCCATGCTCCTTTTGATGCAGCCCAGGAGATGGGTTGGTTTCCTGGGCTATCAGCACACACTGCCAGCTTGTTATTCATGAACCATCTTGACTACTTTTGCATCAGGTGGCAAACAAAACAGAAAGATCTCAGACCTTGACTCACACAAGATGATGTTTCAGTACTGTAGGCGTGTTTTAGGCACTTTTCATGTATGCAAGAGAGAAGACTTATTTCCCTTGGAGCATAGTACTCTCATGACCTATGGTTTGTTCATCAAAAGGGTATTATAATTGACTTTAAGTATATCAAACTCTTTTATGTAGGCAGTTTCACCTACATGCAGAGTGATTTCTATTTTCAAAACCCATACACTCTCATTTTTAAATACCCAAGATTATTTTTTTCCTACATAAAGAAGACAGAGTAATAGAGAAATAACGGCACGAAAGTATAACCATTCTGAGTAGCATCACTTTGACAAAATTGCTTCCAGAGATGTTACAAGAGGTCTCTATAGTGGGTGTGTAACCAATTGAAGGAAATAACTGTGTTCATATGGTAAACACAGCAACTGTACAGTTACTGAGGTGTTGCCTGTGTCAGTCACCCTGCTAGAGGTTAACTCCCTATAATAAACAACAGGGATAATAAACATTATCAACCTTCTACTCAATCATCTTTCTTCTCTGCACTATAATGTCAGCTCAAGGTGAAAACCCTGAATACTTATCTCCTTTTAACCCTTCCTTAGTACTTCTGTTTCTGTAGATTTGTTCTCACTATTGCATCTGACCTGAGCTGTTGAAACCAAGTCTTGTCCTCAGAGGGAGGAGCAACAAGTCACTGAGAATTAATCTTGAAACTGGTTTGCTAAAGTAAATGGGAATAGGTACTCAACTGTGGCCTTATCACCAAAAAAAAAAGCCTCAACTCATGCAGCTTTACAGAAATACTAAATAATTTCAATGATATAAATCTTATCAATAAAATATCAATTTAAACAAGCCCAACTCTATTTTTCATTCTGGTCTAACACTGAAGGGGGTGCCGGAACAGTGGCATAAACTATTCACAAATTTACATCCGGTACATTTATTTCTGAGCTCTGTTTCCAAAGATAATTCTGTCATTTTTGATGTAAGAAACTGTAATAAAACACAGACAAACAACAAAGACCAACCTGGAAACCTAATACATAGGAAATCACTAAAGGAGAAGGCGAACAGAGATTCAATTAGGAAAAGAAGATATATTTCCTTAATGGTGTGTACAACCATTGAAGTCTAAGAGCAATAAGAAAAATTTAATTCCCACTGCGAGGTCGTAACACTTCAAAGAGACAAGCTTCCCCTTTCACAGGTGTGAAAGCTTTCAGAATTCTGTGAATCCCTGCAAAATTTAATTTTCACTTGTGAAAAATAATTTTAAAGCTTTGGAAGATACAAAGAAAAATTTGCAGATGTAGCCACAATGTAATACAATTTTTATAAAGTAACAAAACCATAAAATCTGCCAATTAAAATGTTTGGTTTAAAAATTCATTATTTTTAAGAAAAGCTCAACTTTTCTGGAGAGTCCCTGATTGAATCAGACAGTCAATACTGACTTTGAAACTTTTTGCACCTTGATTTTCCCTACAACACAAAGTCCAAGGAACTTGACATTTTAATTTAAACACAACTAGATAAATGGGTCATAAATAGATAAAACAGATAAAATAGATAAGTAGATAGATAGATAGGCAGATAGATAGATAGATAATAGACAGACACACACACACACACAATACGAACACTGAAAGAGGTCTGAAGTGGACATGAAGTTACTTCACTAGTAGAAACTTCAATACTCTGCTAAAAAAAGTGGATGAATTTCAGCAAAGTCTGTAAAGGTAGTCCCAGTCATTTAATACTCTAATTTATTCACTGGTAACCTATTGTCTTCCATGTATCTGGAGAGCTGCATGAGCCATTTTAAAGCATCTACTGCTGAATATCAACTGCTAATGAAGTAGTATCTTTATTCCATTACGAGTAGCTGAGGAAATCTCTTGAAGTGATTGTATTCCTCTGTATGTTTCTTAACATGTCTTATTAATATATTTGATGAAAAAATTCATTTAAGTCTGAAATAGCAGCTTGGTAAGATGGCACTGAGAAGACACACCAAAGACAGATGGTATAGTAAAGGAGGCATCATAGAAGTTCAGTGCTTATAGCAAGAGGACTCTGTTCATATACACAACAGTAAGGTATATACAGGGCCTAAATTTGCCTATAAGTCTGTAAAAACTATACTAGTCAGATCAAAATTATAGCCTGCTAAACAAAAATCCCTTCAATGCTTTGATTATGATATTATTAGCTACCTTAAAAATAACCACACACTTGGACATAACTTCTGTTCTCAGGATTTGTTTTCACTAGTGTGCTTCTGTTATCTTGAAGAGCTTACTCCCAGTTTACCAACACAGCCAGGCTTACACTATCAAGGATATTACATGAGACTTGCACTAGTTGATACAACTCTCCCTCTTGTGCTACTTAAGCCTTGGCTAACAGCTGAACTCCCACGGAGCTGCTGGCTCCCTCACAGCCCTTCCTCAGCACTGAGGACATGGGGAGAAAACAGGTTGAATGAGCTGGGTCAAGGCAAAGGCAGGGAGACCGCTTAACAATATCTCTAGTGGGCAAAACAGACTTGGGAAACATTAATGTCATTCAATGCTGATTAAAACAAATCTGCACAGTGAGCATCAAACACAGAAATTAAAACACCATCTTTCGTCCTGTCCCTACAAGCAGCAATGTGGATGTCTGTTCTGCCAGGGAGCTCCTCCACTACCCTAGCTGTTTCCTGTGTTGTTTCCCACTCTGCCTTTATTCCCTCCTCCTCTGCCTGTCTAGTATTTTTGTCTTTTCTCAAATACACTTTCACAAGAGCCTCCACCAGTTTCACTGAGGGGCTCAGCTGTGTCCTGCGGCAGATCTGTTGCAGAGCTTGCTGGAACCTGCTGGAACCAGCTGTGTCTGGCACTGGTCCTTTCTTGCCACGCCGCTGCCAAAACCTCACCAGCAACAATCAAAACACTTCTATACTTATACTGTAATTTAATTTCTAATTTAACAACACTAACCTGAATTACAAAATCTGAAATTTAGAAAATTGTGGAAAATGGTGAAACCCAGGTTTATTTTATCACCATTTGTGCCATAGTGTGTGACATGGTTTTAATTTTGCGCAGGTGGCCATGAGAAATCTCAGGATTCGGGCCATCTTGCAAACAACATGAATTGAAAAGCACATGGCTGACAGTCACACCCTGATACTGTAGATTTTCACGCAGTTTAAACAAGAGCTATATTTTGCAGCTCTGTAATTTAAACTATGTGAAATAAATATTCTGGTATGCAAGCCATCACATCTATGCACTGTGTCTCAAACTTGCATTTTCACAACACATGAATTGTCCACACACCAATACTGTATTTTTCCTTTGTCTTATTAATAAATAATATTTCACTTACTATCTTAAAAATGTTTTTAGGAAGCACAAAGCATGTTTAACTGAAGGTTTCTTCAAGCGAATCCAAAGGCTGCATACATTGAGAGATGAAAAAGAAAAAAACCTGAAAAAGAAATTCTGCAAATATATGATGGTGCTTCTTTTTTTTATTGAAACATTCACAACGACAAAAAAAAAATAGCCATTATATGGTGCATTTTAAATTATCTAAAAACTAGTAATATTTTTAATGAGGAACACTGGCTGGATTATCACCATTTAAAAAATAAGTAAGTAAGCTAGCAATCCAGTACACAATATTCAGTTATGGCTCATCAATATGATTAGAAGTAATATTAAAATGAAAACTATAAAACCTCAATGTCAGCTAGAAGCTATTTTTATAAAATTTCTGGCGATAAAGATTTAAAATCTGGCATGAAAGAGATGTAGCAATAAGAATTGGAACATTGTTGACTTAGCATTTGAATCTAAAAATCATGTATACATGAGTTTTCCTTGAAAAATATGAGTAATCCTATCTCTGTCCAGCTTAGGTATATATGTCCATACTCAGATCAATGGGCAAGGGACAAACCACCCGAGGCATTTTTGTTGAAAAAGGCTCTACTTACAAAAAATTATGGCAATAGATACAGTAAGGAAAAAATGGGAGGAAAATCAATTTCTCTCCATGTCTGAAACAGAGTTTTTGCAAAGCACGCTAAAGGAACTACCACAAACCACGTGTACCTGCAAACAAATCTAGTAAGCTAGGCATGGGGCACAGCTAGTCTGTTGTTTCTTCTGCTGGCAGCCACTGTACATGCAGCAGTAGTGTCAGAGCACTGTCCTATCCTTATCAAATGGCCACCATGCTCACCTGTCCTGTCTGAGGGTGGGATCAAGAAGTGCTTAATATCTGCATGGTGTGTTTTCTTCTTTAATCCACTCACATTCCACCTTTCTTTGATGGTGAAAAACAACCATCATACTATCCCTTGTAAGAATGGCCTTAGGGAGGGAAGAAAAGTGACTGGAAGTCTGCCTACATTTTCTTGGTCCACCATTCCTTGTTTACTTTGCCACAACGGGATCTGATAAAAGAGACTATTTCTTCCTGAGGGTCGCTGGCAAGTACATTACACGCAGTCTCTTCTATGCAGAGAGACCTTTTACCAGCACAAAGGGTTAGAAAAAGTGGTAATTTATGCTTCTTTCAGGTTCAAATGGATCCTAGTGATGTTTTCTTAGGTCCCTGTTCTCTACTTCATCTATAGAATTCTACCCTTTCAATAGAACGGTCAGGTCTAAAGTGATTTTGTGATTTGGGGATTTTAGCTATACATATTTAGTAAAAGCAAAACCTATAAGCAAACACTTTTTTGTAGTCCTTATACTGAAATTCATACAACGCATATGAAATAAATAGATGAATTGAGAGGCAGAATAAAATGAAAATGAGTGAATGTTGCAGCCCGGGGATGTTATGATTCTGCCAGAAACAGGCCTCAGACATGTTTTGTAAGGCTTTGGCACTAAGGCTTGTAAGGCTTCATCAGCCTGAATGTGACTGCAGATTCATTTTCATTTGGTTTAGCTGTAAGAGCAACTTTTTTTCTGACAGGTGGCTATCACTAACTTGGGTCACTTTTGCTTGCCTTTTGGATGTTACATCTGCAGTTTTTACACCAAGTCAAAGCAAGAGGTCTCTTTGTGCAGAATGAGGTATTTATGATTCTTATGCAATGGTTTACACAGAGAACTGAAGGTTTGCTATAACACTAGAGGTTTTAAGAAATGGAGATGGTGCAAATGAGCACAGACATGGGACTGTCAAAAAAGGGGCCCAGCCTGGCACTGCAGACCCCACAATGGTTCAATGCTCAGTTAAAGATCTGGGCAACAAAGTGAAGAAGGAAATAGCATCTGGCATACACAAAAGGCATAGTATGTAATAAAATCATATATAACATAAACTTGCAGATTGTTAAAGAAACTGTGAAGTGTAAAAGTGTGCAGCAAACATAAAAACTAGCCTAGCTGGATCCTAGAGGGAGGAGGAAGGATCAACACGAACACTGCATTTCTCAGACTTGCAGTTATGAAAACTTGCTATACAGTCTATACTGTCAGACTGAAGCCACCAACCCGAAGACCCCAGAGGAGCACTGAAAATATGAGCACAATATCAGAAAAAGTGGGTAATAATAGGAAGTGGTTTTGCAACAGATTTAACTGTACGATTATGTTTAAGACTTTTTTGGTGTAAGTGTTGTGGTTTCTTTGCCATTCTGTCCTGTAACAGCCAATTTTGGTCTAATCCTATTTGTTTAATTATACTTATTATTTAAATTTACTCATAGTATCATTACTGTATTTACATATAATATCCTTTTTTACATACAAGAGCCTGACCTTTTCTTGAAAGGAAAAGGACCTAGGAAAACACTGATAGAATATGTTCTGAATACATTTGAATAGAATACCTTTTCAAATCTAAAATAGCAATACTTAACAATTCTTTGTAGCCTTTGGTGAGAATAAGCAAGTTAAACTAAAGAATATATACAGTGGCCCAAAGATACATCTCAATTGCCTGAGAGCCAAGGGTCATGGTAAGACATTAATAAATGTTCATATGTTTTATTAACCTTAACAGACTTTTTTCGATTAAAAATGTAGAAACACTATTAATAATATAGAGAGATGAGAGGCATTTTCCATACCTTTCATGTTCTCCATTCTCTCTTTTTTTTTTTTTACTTGAAAGTAAATTTTATAACATCTATAAATATAATGCTCCCTTAATGCAGCCTCTAGACAAATCTCAATATGATGTACTCCCTAGGGAAAGACATAGAATCACTGAATATCTTAAGTTGGAGTGAAGCCATAAGGATAATCAAAGTCCAACTTCTGGCCCTGCACAGAAGTTATGATGTGCCTGAGAGCATTATCCAATTGCTTCTTGGACTCTGTCAGACTTGGTGCTGTGACCATTTCCCTGGGGAGCCTCTTCCACTGCCCAACCACTTTCTGGGTGAAGAATTTTTCCCTCATATCCAACCTAAACCTCCCCTGACAGAGCTTCATGCCTTTTCCAACAGTCAGAAAGATCAGCGCCTGCCCCTCCACTTGGCCTCGCAAGGAAGCTGTAGACTGCTATGAGGTCTCCCCTCAGCCTCCTCTTCTCCAGGCTTAACAAGCCAAGTGACCTCAGCCACTCCTGTATCCTGTTCAGATACAAGAACACTTGTGTCTGAACATGAGAAATTACATTTCTTCACTTGGGCAGAAAGAGGTTCAAAGTACAATTCAGAAACCCAGCAACCACCGTTATTTTACAAATCAAGTTGCAAATAAAAACAATCTAAGAGAAATCTATACCAAAATAGGTAACTCAGCAGGAACTCAAAACAAGAAAGGAGCTCCTCACAGGCTGCTTCTGCAGTCTGTAAAAACACACTTCATAATGAGCAAACTTACTCTGTTTCTAAACATGCTATACTACTGCCTTAGCCCAGACGTAACTTGACACCTGTGGTGTAACTGTCGCAAAGTAGAGAATATCAAAGAATTCATTGTGCAAAGCTATTTTCAACTTAAAGCACATTTTACTACTATATTCAGATTTCTTCTCTATTAGGACAGGACTTAATTTTAAAAATATTGTAAGTATACCAGATAACAACCTCACCTCTGACCAGCAGAGCTGCTCCCAGGATAATACATATAATGGAAGAAAGAAAACGTCCAAGATAGTAGAAAAGTGACAGCAGGAAACTATTTTTATATGCTTATAGTAAGCAGCTTTTTAAGAGAAACTTTTTTCATTAGCACGAATAGTACTTATATGAAGATACCTACAGGCAAGAACCACTATTCAATATTCTGTTTTACATGTGCAAAAGTTCTCAGATGGCTTTTAAATTTAGATTTTATATACATTTCATACCATGACCCATATGACCACACATCTCTCAGGAGTATATATGATGTTTCTATGTGTAGAAGTTTTGTCTAAGCAACTCCATCCCTCTTCTTCTCTTCAGGATTACAAGATATTCGATTATGCTTGTCCTTTTCCATAGTAATGATACAGAAATGTACTCTAATCTCCTTTCTTCCTCCTGCTTCTACAGGGCAGCTTTTTACCTCAAAATTTCTAGATAAGTCTACAGAAATGCTCTAATTTCTCTGTGACCATTAAATATGTATTTTAATGATAATTCTTAATCTAAAAGAACCACAGTGCCAAAGAGTACTCAGAATAACGCAAGTGTATATTAGACTGTACCTACAGTACCACGGAACAGTTATTTGCCTTGTGTTAAATAGCACGAGACAACATAGGTTTTACTCCTATCAATAAAATTTCTAATTTGTTATGTGATAAAGCAGAGATCATAATTTTTAACTAGCCTGACCTTCTGCAGTGTTGAGAAACTGTTGTGAATAAGACCATATATAAAGCTATCTTGAATATTTCAGGCTTTTTCTTTGTACCTCTTTTGTCCTTTTTAGACTAAGGACGACAAGTTTAGCTATAAAATAGATACTATGCTTAGCAACATTGTACTGTCAGCATGATTAAAAACAGAGGATTACACTCTTTCTAGCACTTCCATAAAAGGCTTTAACTTATAAGTCTAGGAATATATAAGGCTTCCTGAAGAGTTAAAATATTTTTTGAAATATATTAAATGGGAAAAACTCTCCAAACTTTTAGTTCTGCTCTACTGAGTACTCATGCCAAGACTACTACTAAACTAGGGCTAGAAAAATTATATATAGTACAGACTGACACCAGTCTGTTTGTTGATGACTGCATCACTGACTTCAGTGTTACTACCTAAGACTTTCTAGTTTCTTTTTGTTTGGTTGACAGAAAACCTCCAAAATGACAGTATTCACCACTTTCATTAAAAATACTGACACTTTTATTAATAACAGTGGTGATCTCTCATGCCTCTTTTATAACTGCATTCACAAAGGTGCCGAACCTCCTTCTTTGTTACATATACCGGAATATTTTTAATGAAAAAGACATAACTGACAAGTTATGCATAACTCTAGCTTGGATTATACAGAGGAAGAATCACTGACAGATTTTGCTGGATTGTAGCAAGGAGAACTTTCCTAAATTTTAGCTAGCACTAAAATTATCCAACAAGCTCTTTAAACTCAAAATTTTATTTCACAAGAGTGTTTTCCAGTACTCCCACTGAATCTGGCATAATTTACAATCCTACCAGTCACATTCTTACCTGCGTAAGTTAATTTTGTAAATACTTTATATTGCTCATATTCTTATTGAAGCCTTCCTTATCTGGATAGCTACAAAGGGTTGCTAAAAATGGAAAGAGCACAGTGAAGCAAGAAAAAATTGATACAGCACATATCTGGACCACCATATTTCAAAGAAAAAAATAAACAGATGAAGCTTAGAAATACCTTCATCCAATAATTACAGAACTGCTTTCATTAGCATTTCTACTTCTCAAATGCATTCTGATAATCCTCAAGATGTTGTGTTCAAGCTACTTAGCCTTATTTATGTTTTACACTTTTAATTTTTTTCTTAATTCACAAAATCCAACAGTATTAAAGCTATGCCATTTATGAACACATCCCTGTGAGCCTATCTGTCAACCTCTGAAACCTTAACTTTAGAAAACACAATGGCATTAGGAAGAGAACACATAAAGTCAAAGCTAATTTTGGATTATTTTCTTGTCAAGCTTTACATTTAAATGGTAAACTTTACAATATGAATAACTCTAAAATTTAATCATTATACTTAAGTATAATTAGATGGCTACAATTGTAAAGGTACTTTGCATTTCCTTTAGACTGGTCAAAGACAATCACATATTTTAAAAAACAATATTGCACTTGGGAGCTGAGGATAGGTAAGTAAAGTTTATTCACTACACTGACAAGTATTATGGTATAAGATGTGCAAAACACCAAGACATAGCATTAAGAAAATAGCTGTTAACAGACTTGAGAAAAGACTCACGGTGACTTTATTCATCTTACTTCTCATCTAGGTCCCCCTGGCTTTCTCATAGAATCCCAAGACAACTCATTAAGTTCAGAATTAAAATGAAAGTTGGGCAGAGTTGCTTTCTCAACAGACTAGTCAAAAGCTTATCATGGCAAAGGCTGAAATAAAATGTCATGCATCATCAGCTGCATCCTCAGTGCATATGCCATCAGTTGCTTTCCTCAATTGTGTAGTCACGCTCAAAAAGAGCTCATGTTGTTCCTATTGCCCCACATGACAGCTGCTATCCATACAGAAAGAAAGAAGCAGACATTATTAGCGGTTTTGGTATCTGAAACATATACTGACACATTTCCAGGCTTCTAGAAACTCCAATTTTATTTTTTTTTTTTTGTATGTGTAAGATGGAGGCTTTCATGTCATCATATCTTAAAATTAATCACAAAGCCAGTAAAGAAGACTTTGATTTTTTGATGTTTGCTTTATTCTGTCATCTGTACCTCAAAGCTTCATGTTGGGAAGATTCATGAATAATATGAAAGCGGTTGTTTGCAAAGCAGTCAAAAAAACATTTAATTTGAACTGCTGACAGTTTTTGCAACTGTTGTTGCAAAACAGCTGTTACTGAGCAACAAAGAAAATCCTGTAAGGGCAAAAAGTTCCAATAATTACACCTTATCGTAAAACCGTACTATATTTGTAATGGCAAACGTAAAAATAGTAAATAATTCTCCTTTGTTGCTGGTTTTGTTGGTTTTGGTTGGTTGGTGAAGGTACCTCACTTTCATTCCTCGATACTGACATCTCTCTGGCAAGAAGGAATACAGGTACTAACACTTAGCATAGTACTGATGTATATGAAATAGCTAGAATAGGTTTATCTGGCCTGGAAACAGAACGCAACAACTCAGATGACAATGCAGCAATGATTTAAAGATGATCATTATGAAGGACTAAGATGCTTTTTCTTTCTTTCTGTAAATGATGGGAATAACTTTATTTTTAGGAAAAGAATGGAATATCACCAATTCACTTGGTACTAGAAGTCTCAAAAGGCTGAGAAGTCTGACAACTCAGATTTATTACAATGACAAATCATCCAGATCTTATTTCTATAACATATACTTGATGTCTGTATGATGCAAATACACTTGATATCTATAACTTACTGCCATCAAGCAAAGAATACACTTTCTATAGTTTCATGGCACTACAAAACGCCCTAACAGAAGTAACACCACACATCACATATAAGGATGATGTATTAAGAGTCCTTGTTCAATATTAGATCATGTCAGACGTGTATTAGACTGGTTAAATTTTCTCTTTCAGCAATAATTTGTATTCCTTAGAAATTCCTTAGAAATAACCTTAGGTAATTAATTTTTTTTTAGAATAGTTATTAATTTTTTATAAATATATGTGTTTATTACATCTGTATGTTTTTTTTTTGAAATCAACCACATACACATTCCTGAAAATTCATGAGACTAGAAAACCTGATCACACATACGTTCTATATCAAATTTAATCAGACCTAATATTCTATTGATTCTCCTCACTGCTATGTTGCTTTCAACTTCCTCTCACTTATGATGTTTGTTTTAATTTTTACTGATATTTTGTATTTTGTATTTACTGTATTTTGTCGTCACATCTTTTGCATCTTGACTTTTTCTTTCTCTCAATTTAGACTAATTCATTCCTCCTCTTCAAGGTGTTATTGTCTCCCAGTGCCCAAGAATTGGTCACAAAGAGGTTAAAAATCTAGGCAACACACAAACTGATGACTTTGTAACCTCAGCAAACTGCATTATACTAAATGGACTTCTCCTCCTACTTGTGATCAAATAAACCAGAAAGTCAGACAATATATAATGGAAGAAATTCATTTCACATAGTAGTTTGAAGCAAATTATCTTCTCCATGTAAATAAAACCATTTTTGTTGTTTGCAATGGTCATTTTTCCTATTGCAAATGAAAGCATAATTTATAATATTTTACAAACTCTAAGTTCCACACTGAGAAAAACATATTATCAGCAAACACGATGTTTACTGCCACAAACTACCCTTGGAAATTTTGCATTTCTTTCACTTCTAATTTCATCTGCAATAATTATCAATTCTTAACTGCTCTGTGTGTGTTTGCTTGTTTGTTTCTCTTAAAAAAAACTTCAAAACACAAAGCCCACCATATCTTAGCTTCTGACAAGAAAAATCTAAAACTCTGTTGTTTCACTGACAACCCTCATGGCTAACTGTCCTATGTGGCTGTACTTTAGTCTCATCATTATCTCAAAATCTTTTAATCATGTTCTGCTGTTTCCATGCATACTTTTTTCTTCTTTCCCCATATGCTTCAGAGCAGGTTCCCTTTATGAGAGACAAGAACAGCTATTTCAGAAGTCTTTACAGATTCACACTGTATAAAACATTTCAAAATAATTATACAGAACAGGTATATTAAAATACACAGACAGTAGAATAAATTCTTGTTTTATGTTGGCTTTCAATGGTCAGCTAGGAAGGGTCAGAAATACAAAATTAAACAGTAGTCACTATGTACCAAAATATTAGTATAATTTTAGGACTCAAAGGTCTAACACTTTAATTTAGCATATTCCACTAAATCAGTGCCACCAACTGTTGTTGCATAATAAAGATATTAAAGGTAATTTTAAAGATCAGCATCACTGAAACTGCTACAGTTCAACCTACATCTTCTTGACCCAGAGGGTATAATGTAGTTTAGTTTTGGGCTAGCAGATCATCATTTTAACTACAATTTTAGCTCATTTTTTCTCAATTTCAATAAATACAGATGTTAAATGGAACTTCAATAAATACAGAAGTTAAATGGAACTACAATAAATAGAAAGGCCTGGATTTGGTAATCCAGATCATCTTGGTACCTCTCCTTTGAAATGTCAAAAAATTATGCTTTCGGTCCACAGCAGTTCTAATTAATTTGTCTTCAATACTGTGAAAGGGATTCTCTCACTTTACAGACTTAGAAACTTTATGGGAAAAAAAAAAAAAAAAAAGGCAGATTCCTTCAAGATCTTTTGTTTTCTCTGCACAGACATGAGCAAAGTGATGGGCCAATGAACAAACAGGTAACAATACCCACCTTAGAAATTCTCTGTATTTTCCTATATTTTTGTTACTGCATTCAGAGCAGAGACAACAGCTAGTAAAACTGAAATTGGACAAAATGCAGCCTACTACCTGCTAGAAAATAAAAAACTAATGTGTTTTGTTTTTCTTGTTATGTGACAGCAGTGCTTGTCTAAGAGAAGATGGGACTGGGAGAAAAGGGACAAAAAATAGTGAAATAAAGTCTTTCCTAATACTCTGAAAGTATCCAACGCATCTTTAGAAAAGGGGGATTCAGCGTCACAAGAAAGTTTTCATCGCAACAGAATAGCAACCACTTTACCAGAAGAAACACTTATTCTACAGGAAAAAAATCAAGTTTGGTTGACTTCCAGGAGCCTTGAAAACCTTGGCAGCTAAGCATTTGGCATCTAAGGTCTTGGCAATGGTTAACCAGCCCTTGAAGTTACGGCACACTGCCATTTCCCAGCTCTTGGACAAGATGAACGATTTGGATGGTGTTGTGGGAACACCAAGATCATAAAATTTATTTAGGCAGGAAGGATGTTTTTTGGACTTATGGCCAGTTTTCCAAGTGCTTATTTCATTGGAGAATAGTTATTACAGGGTCCAGGTATAGTAATAAAAAATCAAAACCTAAAACAGTTTTTAAAATGGTGGTAAAAGTGGAATTGGACAGATGGAACAAAGACAAAGCTGGCAGAAATTTGAGCAGACTTCTTTATATTTATTTTAAATAATAGAGAACACATACTAAGAAAAGATTGGGCAAGGACACAAAGGCAGAGATAAAGACTGGCAGAGGCTCATAGCAATACAGTTAAATAATAAATGCATGGTGCTAGTCACACAATGTCATCTTTTTTAATAAATCAGAAGATGGGCTGGAAAAAAGGGTTTCTGGGTGCCTGTCATTTTTGTATCTAAGAACTGTGTCTATGTTTTTCTTCATTCTGAAGTACATGAAGTCTTTTTGGAAGCAAAGTATTGTAATTCCATTGTGGAAGACAAGGAAAAATGTCCTTGTCTGAGTTTGAGTGGTCTTTGTATTGTCCAGTGATATTCCACTCATTTTTCTTATTAGTGTACTTTGGAGGATGAGTTAGCCTATAACTGTAGGTAGATATACATCTATCAATGACAAATTTATCGCCTATACTTCTTTTTCTCCCCTATTTTTTGAATTATTTTGAGATCAGAGTTCTCCTTCTTGAAGAGCTCCAAAAGAGTCTGTCCTGTTAAAGTCCAAAGACTTACCTTCTGCAAAACCTACTGACTGTATGTAATGTCATGGGAGAATACTAAAACTATCAGATTTATGGAGCACACTTCAAAATTCACTAATCTCCACAGCAAACAGGTTCTTTCTACAGATCATAAAATGTCCTGACTTGGAAGGGACCAACACAGATCACTGAGTCCAGTTTCTGGCCCTGCGCAGGACTATCCCCAGAATCACACTGTATGAGAGTGTTGTCCCAATATTTCTCGAACAACAGGGAGGACCAACAAGACTTGGATGTTGCAAGAGATGCAGAAACTCTTGCTCAGGTTTATGAATACAGGCTGAGAGATTTGGGTGTTATCAGTCTGGAGAAGAGAAGGCTCCAAGGAGACCTTATAGCACCTTTGAGTACATAAAGCAGGCTTCCAAGAAGGCTGGAGAGGGATTTTTCAAACCGTATGTAGTGACCGGACAAGGCCTGATGCTGAAAGGCAGCAGGTTTAGACCAGATATGAGGAAGAAATTCTTTTGTGTGCATGTTAAGGCACTGGTACAGGTTGCCTAGAGAAGTTGTAGCTGTGCCATTCCTGGAGGTGTTCAAGACAAGGCTGGGTGAGCAACCTGGTCTAGTGGACGGTTTGTTGTCCATGGTAGTGGGATTGGAGCTTCCAACCCAAACCATTCTATGGTTCTATGATTGCACCTAACAGCATGTGATGGGTGGTATCATCTCCTACTATGAAGTACTTTGGACATAACTGACACTGCTGAGCCGGAAACCAACGCTCATACATAATGTTACCAAATTCTGGATAGATGTTATAAAGCATACTGGCTTTATGCTATGTTTCAAATTTCTAAAAATATATCTTGAATGCAATCCAAAATATAAGTTAAATTGAGTGTGGGGAACATGAAAAAAATCCAGGCTGAAATGTTGATCAACAAAGTTTAAAACAGATTAGGATGTACAAAGCATTCTGCACAGTAAAAGCAAAGAAAATGTAGGATATCGCATTTTTGTCAAATGACCAGATTTAACTTTACTTGGTATGAAAAGACTCTGGTTGTATAAAGCACAAATATAGAAACCCACCCAACCTAAGAAACCAGTATAATTCCCACTAAAAATTTCAGTCATGTTACTGAGGGTTTTAAAACTCACCCTTCCATGCCCTGGGGAAATGTTCATTCGCTAAATAATTCTATAAAGTTTATTTACCGAGATGTTTGTCAAATCCCAAGTTCCTGTAAGGTTGTGCTGTTTAACAGAATAGCCTACTAAGACTTCTGGTATCTATTAATTACTCAGAAGACATGGCAGACCTAGTCAAAGAAACTATGGGATAGTATGACACGTTTTTGTTTAAAATTATAAATTTGAAGGTGAAAATAACTGTAGTTATTTTCTATATGGCTGTTGATATCAATCTGTTATTCTACTTTTCATATGGAAACAATAAATTAAGAGAATATTTACAATTATAAAGAAAGAGCTGAAAGAAGTGAAAAATATTTTTTTCTCTATTACTCTGCATGTTTAAAAGTTAGATAAATTCAGACAGGGTTTGAAAATCATTATAAAATAGACAGATCTCAGAACTTTACAAAATACTGAACTTCAGCCAGCAACTCTCCTGTCTTGCCTGATACACTAGTGCCTTCTCATGAATTTGGTCCATACTTTCAAAATAACATAAAATACATAGAACTGTGCTGGTGATATATGCAGCTTAACATATTTTTTAAAAAAAAATGTATTAAATGCTTGTTGAATGTACATACTGATATAAGTACATTCAACACAGAGGCCAGGAATGATCAGGCAAGAAGAGGAAAATCTATACACTGTTCTCTTTTTAATATTAAATTATGCTTCAAAATCAAATAAAACCACTACAGACGCAGTCTTCACTCTCTGATCACAGAGGCCCCATAATTAATTTCTCTTCTGAAGTGGGAGCAAGATTTATCTGAGTTCCTTCCTTTCTTCCTTCTTTCCCCCACAACAATTAAATATAGAAAGAGGAAACTAATTTAAAAAATTTACCTGGTTGCAAACTATCAACAGACACACATTTAAATAAATGGCAGTATCTTTCCAAAGCAACTATTACCATCAGGTCTGCAGAGCCCATTTCACAGAAAATTTTAAGCAAAACTAACTACTAGGATCTGTGAAAGTAACTCGTGCAGTACGAGAACGTGAGCTAGTCTTAGAGCAGCTTATAGCAGTCTTATAGCACTGTTACATCATTTTGAAGCCTCTTTCAGAAAAGGCTTCTTTCACAAAGGAAATGTACAGGATAAAAGATCGATAAAGTATGAATACTCCCTGACTCACTCTCTCACCCATTTGGGTACTTACTCCACTGAATTGTGTATACTTGCCTCACAATGACTTCATAAAAGTTCTTCTTAATTGACAAGCTTCTTTGGATGACAACAATTAAAGAAGCGTATGACTATAAATGCAAAACTGCATATAAAAATGCAAATATCAGTATTCAGAACACTGCATATTTGGACTTCACAAGGGGAATTTCATTAATGTAGAAGAATAATGTTGGCACATTTCTATATCTTTCTCTTTAAGCCTTTTGCCTCTCAGGATAGTGTGGCATAGTTTTTCAGCGTGGAAAAACACATTGTAGTAGGTCTGAATCTTGTCTGTCAGAGAACAAACAATTTCAATTTAAGCTGCAGTGTGGTACAATGAACTGCTTTAAACAACGAAATCTACAGCTTGTGCTGGACCCATCTACCAGTACAATCGTGTGTGCTTATACTTAGCTGATCAACCCTAACCTTCCTTAAAACAGATGTGCACAGGAAGTACTGTGGTGAAAACAAAGTTATCTGCTGACTTCTGGTGTTTTGTTTGTACATGAAAATTCGATGATCTGTAAGACATCAAAGGCACATCACTCAGACACTGTAACAGATAAGAAAATATTTGGGAAAATTTGTATTGTCTAAGTATTTTTTCTACTTTTGTCTTTAATATTCTCATTTGATTTTCTTATTCTAAGTAAGGTTATCATTTGGCAATCTTGAAAAATCAGACATTAAAATGGAGAAAGTCACAGCTAAAGACTTTCTTCAAAATGATACTTTACCAAATTAATAAAAAAATTAAGTCATCTGTATATTTAGCATGCCATGTGAAAATATTCCATCTTCTTTATAATGGCTTTGTTTAAGAGGTAGTTCAAATATATTTGAATGCTTAATCATAATGACTTCAAAAAGTTAAATAGATTTTAGAGGAGTCTATTTCATTTCCTAACAAATGGACGGAAAAAAACCCCAAAAAACCAAAAAGCTTCCTCTTTGTCAAATGCAGTGGAGGGGAAAGGGGGGTGCGGGATGCAGATTTCTTTTAATTCATTTTTATCTGTATTGCTTATTACAGAGAGTCCCTAACTCTCAAGTCTGAACCCAGCCTAGTCATCAGGAATAATACTATTTTTTAAAAGCATATCTTCTCTTTCAAAACTGTTTCTAAGGAATTTGAAATTGACGTCATACCAAGTTTCTCAAATAAACGTATACTCTGTACTCTCATAAAACAGAATTGCATCTCTATATTGAGGTTTGGATTTTAATTAATGAAAGTCAAGAAATGGAGAGCATTGCTGTCAGTAACACCTGTCTATAAGGATAGTTGGAGAAGTAGTTCAGCTCTGACATGTGTTTCTGTCTAAACTACATAATCAGGGGTTCACTCATACTGGCAGCCCTGGACTCTCAGGATCCCTGCCCCAAACAGGCTCATCTGTGGGCTCATTCCAGGCTGTTCAGGGCCTCACCCACCTCAACTATAAAACCCACAAGGATGGAGACCATCCAACCTCCCTTGGGCCCACCCCCACCCAGTTGTTCTTCTGGGGAAAAGGTTTTTCCTTATCTCCAGCCTGAGGCTCTGCTGTTTCAGCTTGTGTTGCTGTCTCTCACACTCCCACCACACACTGCTGTGAAGAGCCTAGCTCTATCTCCTTCATCCCTCCCTTTGGTGCTGAGGATGCTGCTGCATGCTGCCCAAAGCCTGAACCAGTGCCAAGGCCACAGTCTCTCCTCATAGGCAGAAGGCTCCGGCCCCACTGCCTGAGAGGCCTTCCTTCAACTCCTGTCATTTGGCTGCATTTTCACTGTAGTAGGGTGACCAAAACTGTAACCCATAAGCCAGATGTTGTCTAACCAGACCTGCACACAGCAGGAGTTCCTGCCTTGATCTTCTGACTCTGTCACAGTTCACACAGCCCAGAATACTGCTGCCTATCTTGCAGAAATCCTGTCATTCAGTTATATGAGGTATCACCTGGTTCCCTTAAACAGCTATATACGCTAACATCTTGTGAATTAGCTACTGAAATATTGGCACAAATATCCTGTTCCCTAAATATACAATGAATTAAAATTGTTTGCTTAGGAACATTCTGTTCTAACATAAAATTTACATTCAGCAAGTAAGTTGTGACTTTCAACACAAAATCATTAAAAGTAATACTGCTCTTAAGAAGGTGTGTTTTCTGTTGGCAATATCTCTGGAAATAACTTGTTAAGCTGTCAAATTCTTCTTTTTCCTGGGCATCATTAAAGAAATCTCTTCTGCCAAAAACTTCTTCAAGAAATTATTTTATTAGAAATAATGTGCCTCAACAGATATTAAAACAATGACAATGGGCCATTAATGTAAGTCTAGTTAGCATGTTTCATAACCTGACAGGTTAGTATATATGTAGGCTACAAGTGCCATAAATAATTGGACTAAACTAGTGGTCTTCATTTTAATGTAATTCTGCTTTGTACTTCTTCAGTGGTTTTTTTGGTGGGTCCTTTTTTTGGTGTGTTTTTTTTTTTTTTTTTGGTCATCAGAGCCATTACTTGACTATTTTTTAAAAAATTTTTTTTACTAGAAAGAGAGGCAGATGCTTGCTATCAAAACTATTCTATCATCTACCATCTTGTTATACATCAATTCTACCATCATGTTATACAGTTTATGAAACTATTTTTGCACAGATACTTGTTAAGAACATAAAACAGTGAACAATGCAAACCAAAAAAACTTAATAAATATAGATTTAGCTTAATACATAGATTCTGTCAATTGCCAAGATCAGATGCAGAAGTTAGAGTGTGACAGGACAAATGTATCATGAATCTTCCTCAAGGTACTATCCCAGCATTCAGTGATTTGAAGATCAGGGACCTGTCATATTTGTGCACTCTTATAAGATACACTCCAGTGTATTCCTAGAACAGAAATGGGGAACTATTCACTGCTCTGTTATTTTCCATAATTTCTATCAGAGGTCTATAATATTACATCTGAAAAATTCATAAATATAAGGAATTTCTAAAAGTAGGAGGAAGCTCAGATACTAATGACCTGGAACACACTTTGCAAATGAAATTCTGTCAGCCCCCATAGGTGTTCAACACACACTTCTTCTCCCTAATCTCACATTTACTAACTCACAGAAGGTATTAAAATCCTTTAAAAAAGAAGTGCTTACTGACCCACCCAGTTGACGACATGCTTGCTTTGACAGAAATAAATGTATATGAAATGAGAATTGGCAGAATTAAACAAAAAAGTGCCAAAATAAGTGGCAATAAAATAAATGAAAAAAGAAATCATGTGTTCGTGATGCCATTTCCAATGGATGGTTTTCTAGTTCCCATTTTGCCTTACAAATGCATGCTTATATTGCCAAATTTCATGGAAATGAGCAGCACAGCCATTTAAAAGACATCAAATAAACATCCTTTTTATTACAGTGAAATGCAAATATCAAGTCTTAACAAGTAAATCTAGGGTCTGTAATTTTAAAACAGCAATAACAATAACCTCAGGCTATGTTTTCATTTTGCGGTTGACTTTATGAGAAGCAACTGTTATTTCTGTGTGGCACTTCAATGAGTCAGAGGCATGCTCATTCCAGTTAAAACAATGGGACTCTGGCACTACTTGTGATGGAAAGTCAATGATTATTGGCAAAACCAATCATACTGTCCATCACATTGCTAGTGACAAGGTTTTAACCTATTTCAAAATTAAATGTCAGTGTTTGCATAAATATTTCTCAGGGAGACTAAACCTAAGCAAGAATACAAGTGAACCCTCTGATAAAATTCTGTAAATAGAAAACCTCCAACAGATTCCCTCAAAACCCAGGTAGTTATACTGGAAGTTTCTTAACAGACAGCTAGAAGATAGCAATAAATGATTTGTCTATCCGTGTCTGCCCTTTCACAGACATGCAGAAAATACGCCTTCATTTCAGAAGATAAAGAGTTTTACAGATAGTCTTAGCCTCCTTACCAGTCTTGAAGAAAACAAGGAATACATACAACCAAAGAGACTGTGTTCCTGAGACAGATAAGACACTTTTGTCTTTGTAGAGATAAAATGTTTATTAATCTTATTTCCTCATATACAGGAAATCCATATAAGCAACGACTAGTTACATGCACATTTCACTGTGATTTCCAGATGGAACTAAACTGATATAATAACGTAAAGCAGATCTGATAAAAGTTTGCAAGCTGTCAGAACTTCAGAATAACTGAATACCTTAAAACAGCAAAGACATCTGTAAGTTTACATTTGGGACTTATGATGGCGAACAATGTGCAAATTTGTTTAACATATTCTTTAGATTAGGTAGCACACAGAATAGATCCTTTGAATTAGTAGCTGAGGAGAAGTAAAATATTCAAAACTGTGTATAATACTGCACAGATTTCAAAGAGCTTTACATCTCAGTCTTTTCATGGCAAATTCTGACAAGACTTATGATCCTCCTGTTAGATTCCAGAAGTCCAAGGTGAAGAACCTATTGCCATTAGTGTAGTTAGAGACAATTTTATTGACTTTCTTCATAGTCAACTTTTATTTATAGTCAATTATAAGGGTCTAAGAGAAACTATGGTGTTCTGTGATTCTGCTGAAGCTTATTCATCAAAGAAGTTGTTTACTGTTTAGCCCTGATCACCAAGTCTTCAAGCTCATTTATGTCTATGGGATTCGTCAGTGAGAAAGCTCTTCTCCCAAAATCCAGAACTACAAAGCAACCTGTATGACAGAATGGGTGAGGGGCCTATCACATTGTCCCAGTTTTGGCCACAACAGTGTAATTTTCAGAGTAGCCAGGAGGAGGCATGACTGGGACCTGGAGGTTATTCAATACCTCATGTCATCCTCTGCGGAAGTGGGAAGAGGACCTTTCCAAGTTGTGTAGTGACAACTTTTTGACATCCCCAAATTTGCTAATGATAAAATCAATTCCTTCATCCAGATCATTAATGAAGATATTAAACAGGATTAGACCCAACACTGATCCCTGGGGGACCACTAGTGACCAGACACCAACTGGATGCAGAACGGTTCACTACCACTTCTGAAAAGTTCCCCCTCTTTCTGAAAATTTGACAAGTAGGACCAGCACCTTCTACAACAGGCACTAGAAGACCAGACAACTGATGAGGTGGGTGAAGGTCCTTCTGGGGTATTGGGCTCTTCTAAAGAAACACCACCTGTACCCTGCACCGAGACCTCCTCTGTCAAGAGGAAAAGAAGGGTAGTTGTTTTAGGAGCCTCCCTCCTAACGGGAACGGAGGCCCCCACATGCAGACAGGGAAGTCTGCTGTCTCCCAGGGCCTCAGGTAAGGGACATTACTGGAAAACTCTCCAGTCTAGTAAGGTCCTGTGATTACTATCCACTATTGATTATTCAAACTAGCAGTGACAAAATAACAAAGAGAAGGCTGAGGGCAATCAAAAGAGACTTCAGGGCCTTGGGACGATTGGTTGAAGGATCAGGAACACAAGTAGTGATTTCCTCAATCCTTCTGATAACAAGAAATAATATTGATATGAGTAGGCATATCCATCAGGTCATTGTGTGGCTCTGAGGTTGGCGCAATTGGAAAAATTTTGAGTTTTTTCACTATGGGATGACCTACTCAATACCTGGCGTACTGACACCTGAGAGGATTCACCTATCTCAGAGGGGAAAAAGTTATAGCACAGGAGTTAACAGGGCTTGTTGATAGAGTTTTAAACTATCTTGGAAGGGGGAAACGGACAAAATCAGGGTGGCAAGTGGTGAGCCATGGGATGGTGTGCCAAAACTTGAAGAAATGAGCACTAGTGGGATCTCTCAATCTGTTTCATGAGGCGTTGGCTACACTGAACCACGCCTGAAATGTTTCTACTCTAATATATGCAGCATGAGGAGAGAACAAGAAGAGTTCAAAGCTTGGGCCCAGTCCCAGAGATCTGACATCATTGACACAAGAGAAAGCTCGTGGGATGAGTCTGGAGATGGTAGTGTCATGTTAGATGGTTACAAGCTCTTCAAGAGAGATAAACTGGGCAGAAGAGATGGAGGGGTGATATTCTGTAGGACGTAATAGGATGATCAGAACACATGGAGCTCACAGTTGGCAATGGCACAGTTGAGAGCCTCTGCTATAGACCTCCCAGCCAGGACAGTGACACCAACAAATTAATCTTTGAGGAACTAAGGGACAATGCCAAGTCAACCGCCCTTGTCCTTATGGGGGATTCAACTAGCCAGAAATCAACTGGGAGGATCACAGTGCTGGTACAACCTGGGCCAGAAGATCCTTAAAACACCTGGGCGGGAACTTTATGGAACAGGTCCTAAGGGAGCTGACTTGCAAAGATGCTTTCCTTGATTTTCTACTTGTCAACAGAGTGAATCTCACGAGTGAAGCGGAGATTGGTGGCTGTCTTGGCCACAGCAACCATGAGGTGGTCAAGCTTAAAATCTCTGTTGACAGAAGGAAAAGTGCCAGCAAACCCTCAACACGAGAAGAGCAGACTGCAGGTTGCTCAGTGAAGCAGTGAAGAAAGTCACCTAGGAAAATGATTTCGCAGGTCCTGGGGTTCATCAGTGCTGGTGACTTTTTAAACATCACCTCCTAAAGGCACAGGAAGAGGCAATTCCAAAATGTTGGAAGTCATGCAGGCAAGGCAGAAGGTTGGCTTGGCTGAACAGGGATGTTATGTTCTCTTGGAAGTAAGGCAAAAAGGAAGACGTATGGCCAGTGGCCACATGGTCAGCTGACATGGCAAGAACACAGAGATGCAGCTTGCCGCTGCAGGGAGAAAATTCATGCAGCCAAAGCTCAACTGGAATTGAAGCTGGTCAGAACTGAGGGGGACAATAAAAAGAGGTTTTGTCAGATATATTAACAGCAAAAGGCAGTGCAGAAGTAACATCAGCCCATTACAGGGTGAGGATGGTCATCTCACAAGCAGGGACAGACACAAGGTGGAGGTATTTAACACCTTCTTTACCTCTGTCTTCAACATGGAAGACAGACCAAGGGGATATCCATGCCTTGAGCTGGAAGACCATGATTACAAGAATGATCAACTCCCAGTTGACCCTAAACTTGCGAGGGATCTGCTACTCCAGCTGGATTCCCTACAAATCTATGGGACCTGATCTGACTCATCTGAGAATACTCAAAGAGCTGGCTGATGTCATCGCAAAGCCTCTCTCAATGATTTTCGAGCAGTCTTGGGAATCACAAGAGATTCCAGATGACTGGAAGCTGGCAAACATTGTCCTGCCTTTCAGGAAGAGGAAAAAGGAGGACTCTGGAAACTATAGGCCTGTCAGTCTCACTTCAGTATCCAGCAAAATCATGGAAAATATTGTTCTGGGAAATATTGAAAAACACCTGGAGGACAACACAGTCATCAGTCACAGCCAGCACAGCTTCAGGAGGGGAAAGTCCTGCTTGTCAAACCTGATTTCCTTCTATGACAGGCTAACCCACCTAACTGATCTAGGAAAGCCAGTAGACATAACCTTTTTGGACACAGCTTTTGATACTGTCTCTCACAGTACCCTTCTGGACAAAATGTCCAGCATGCAGCTGGATAACTGTGTTATGTGATGGGTGAACAACTGGTTCACAGGCTGGGCACAAAGAGTTGTAGTGAATAGACTAACAACATCAGACCACCACCCAGTCACTAGTGGGGTTCCGCAGCACTCCATCCTCGGTCCAGTTTTCTTCACCATCTTCAGTGATGACCTGGACACAGGTCTCAAAGGAATACGAAGTAATTTTGCTGATGACATTAAACAGGGAGGAGCTGTTGGCTCCCTCAAGGACTGAGGCCCTGCAGAGGGACCTCACCAATCACCGACCATATGAACTTTGACAAGGGCAAGTGCCGGATTCTGGGATGGA
>VXAY01003236.1:247689-258504 GCA_013399855.1 Oxyruncus cristatus | reverse complement strand
CTTCCCCCTGATTTTGATCCAAAATCAGTTCTTGTCTTGAACAGCAGGATATGCCATTGATAGGTGGAGCCTTTTGAAGTGTCTGTCTGGCTCTGCTGTTTTGAATGCCCCTGAGCTGCTTCTGTCTGTCTTCCGCTGAGTGGTTGTGCCAATGACCACCTCGATTTCTGGCTTAACTGTGCTTCCCCCTGCTTTTTGGGGAACTCTATTTTTATGAGCTGTATTTTCTCTCTTCTTTCTTTTCTGGTTGCATTTCTCTCCTGGTTGTATTTTATGGCAGAATATGGAAAAGATACCTCAACACTACCTGCTGTTCTTTTGACCTAAGGTTTAATAGCTCATTTTCTTCCAACTTCAGTGTTTTGCCACATGACGTGGTGACATGATTCCCTTTATATAGAGGAGAAGGGAATGGAAACAAATGTCTAGAAGTGGTAACACCAGAGAAATGTGGGAGTATTTTGGTACACGTTCATCCCCGTAGACTGTTATATGGCTATCATGACTAATTTTAGTTTTGCTTTAGAAAATTGCACCAAATAAAGGAAGAGGTAATTGAAATTTTAAAAGCGGTGTACATGAAAATAGCATTTGCTTCCCCCGTTGTACTGGGAACTGTATTTGGAGAACAAGGCTAGTTGCCCAACAAATCTGGGGGTAATCTGAATTTAAAAAGCTGTTCCTTGACAGCTGTATCCAAATGCATGCCTTCCTCTGGCTTATTACTGCTCCAGGATGGCAATTACAGCCTGGCAGATAGGACAAAGTGAGGAATACAGGACCCGCAGAACCTTCCTCTTTAAATTATATTACCAGTTAGCAGCAGGGTTACCTCAGCACTTCTCAGCTTTTCCTCAGTTATTGCTTCCAAGAGCCAAGCATTTTTACAGCCTTTTAATTTTCTACATATTTTTAAAACCCTCAAGAAGCAACAATCAGAAGGACCATTAACACCTCGGCTATGGACTAATGAGAAACACAACTTCTGTGCTGGAGATATCGATTTGCTCAGCTCCAGTTGTATTTCTCCCCTTTAATTCTTTGTGCTCTCCCCTTGGCTGTGGTGGTTGTTTACTCCCAGTACACCCGAGTGAGGAGAAGATAAACTACTGAAATACTGCTGCTCAGGCATTGATACATAGAGGCCTTTCCCTTTGTGTTCTTTAAATGCCAGAAATCCCCTTCTTTATTCGGAACATCTTTTTAATCTCTCCTTTCATCCATGAAGAAAATGAAGAGCTAAGTTCAACAGTTAACTTCTGTCTCCTTTATTCTTTTTCCCTGCAGCGCTCACAAGGTGCTTCTTTCCCTTCAGTTGCACCTTTCTATTGTGTTCCACCTCTGAGAAGAGAAAGCAGACAGATTTTGTCCCACAGATGTGTATGTGGGTCAATTCCCCTCCTTTGTTTTTTTTTTCTTTGATCAAGCAGTTTCATGTGGGTTCCTCATCTGGATTTCTGGGTTTTAAAACAGTCACAAATTCGTCCTGACCTTCATTTTATCTGTGTGACATTAAGAAAACAGAAGGATCTAAATTAACAATAATAGTGTGGAATGTTGTCTAAATTGAAGAATAAAATGGAAGAGAATAAACCATCAGTTAATGCATTGATAAAATGCCCTGAAATATGCTGCTTACCTTTTTTTTTTTCTTTTGATATTTTGCCTTTTCTGACCTTAGATAAATATTTATTCCTTGAAAGCCGTTTCAGATTCACTTATCCTTGCAGGATATAACTTTACCCTGTAAAGTCTCTTGTGACTAAAATGTTGTTGTGGAGGAAAAACTGTATATAAAAAATAAGTTTAAACGTTTTGCTGCTGCATTGTGAGTTTTTTGAGGTAGGAGCAGAATGATTTTATGATGTCTATGCCCCAGAATGATCAGATGCTCCTTCTGTCTCTGCCTCCCAGTTTCATCACTGTTTTTTACGTTGTATGTGAAATCCAAACGATGTCAAAGCCTCTCTTTCCACATTAGCCTGTTTCCAAAGCACATCGTTGTCTTAGTACAGATCTATTAGTTTATCAGACAACTGATTATGGAGAAATTATCTCCAAAATATAGCATGTGAATCTAGCAAGGCACACTCCGTTCTGTTTTGTCAGTCACGATTTCCACATCACTTATTTAAAGGCATTGTTCGAATACAGGCTCAATTTTCTTTTAATAAACTAATTCTTACGAGTGTATTTATTTTTCCCATGTCCTGCTGGTGTGGTTTATGTAAAACTGTGGGTGCTGGCAGATTGCAGTGTTTTGTAAACTTCTGAGGAAGTAGGTAGGCTGCATGTCTCATCTGGAACTTTAAAAAAAAAAAAAAAAGAATTTCCTGGTCGTTGAGTATGAAATAATTGCAGATTATCCCAAGTTGGTTGGACAGGGCTTGGAGCAACCTCGTCCAGTGGAAGGTGTCCCTGCCCATGGCAGGGGGTTGGAGCTAGATGGTCTTTAATGTCCCTTCCAGCTCAAAACATTCTAGGGTTCTATGAAAAGGAGGGTTTTTTTAAAGCAGTGAAGTTTTCTCTGTACCTGTGTTTATATTTCAGTATGTTCCTTTCCAAAAGAATTGCAAAGAGTTGTGTTTCTCCAGAGGTGGCTTGCTAGGTGTGGAACACTTCCACCTTCTCGTGTGGTTTAGAGACAGAGAAAAATTATGCTTACAATAAGAAACGTGAGGACGGGCTACAGCTCAGGGGAAGGCTATATAGTGACAAAGAAATTAAGTACAGCTTCAGAAAGTCAAATATCTTGTTAAGCCTGGGCAGGAATCAATAAGTGCTTTTGAGAATGGTGGTATTGAGTATTCTATTTTGAGAAATACTTGTGTCTCTGGAAAACTGGAGTAAACGACTACAGCAGAGATGCAGATGAATTCTGCAGCAACTCTTCTAGGGTGTGCACACCGGAAAGTCGTGGGTGTCTGCTGTCCTGCTGTACTTCTCTAGCTGTGCCTGGATTTCCAGGAAACCTATTGGCACCTTGGGACAGGTGAGGAGTTCCTATGGATGTTTCTGGTGTTCTCCACAACTACCTGAAAGGAAGTTGTAGTGAGGTGGGGGTTGGTCTCTTCTGCCGTGTCTCAAGTGAAAGGATGAAAGGAAACGGCCTTAAGTCGCACCAGGGAGGGTGCAGATTAGATACTAGAAAAAAAAAAATAAAAGAGTGGTCAGGCATTGGAATAAGTTGCCCAGGGAGGTGCTGGAGTCACTGTCTCTGGAAGTGTTCAAGAGGCAACTGAATGTGGCACTTGGGAATGTGATTTAGGGGTAATTAAGATGGTGCTGGGTTGAAGGTGGGACTTGATGATCTTAAAGGTCTCTTCCAACCCTGATGATTCTGGACAAGCGCCCTCCCTTCCCTGGCTGCTCTGGCTCAGCACAAAAGGCAGCAGCTGCCCTGGGAGTGCATGTGCTCACCCTGTGCTTTGTGGAAATTTGTCACGCAGGTACCAGAGCAGGTAACCATAGGCTTCCAGGGCAAGCTTCCAGATACTTCTCAGCTAACAGAGCCACCGATGCTTCCCCTGCTTCCCCCTCCCCATTAGCAGTGCTCGTTTGTTACACAAAAGTCAGTGATACTGTTTTTCCCATTTTCATTAAGGCTCAGCTGTGACGTCTGGTTTTACGTTGTCCTGGATGAGAAACATTCAGTTTTGAAAATGCTGATTCTGAGCTGTTCCACAGCTTTCTCCTCTCTGTTGTAGTTGCTTGTACTGAAACTGCTCTGTCAGAGGGGTTTGGCTGGTGCTGCTACAGGTGGAAGACAGGAGAAAATCCTCGAAAGCAGCTGTGTTTTCCCACTGCCAGTGTTGGCCATGGCTGCTTGGTTCTGCTGTTCGATACCAGTGCATTTGCAGCTTCTCTCTTCATGAAGGTCTGTTCTTGGTAAGAAGTGCTTCAGGCTCCAGGAGGGCATGTAGATGACTTTAATTTCTGGACCTCAGTGCTGCTCTGTGTCCTTTGTGAGAGGAGTACCTACATGTCTGCAGAAATGAAACTTGACTTGTACTGGAAAGTAAGACTGTGTGAGTGGAACAAATTGTGCTGAAGTCAGCTGAAATAGGAGTTGGATTATGTGCCAGATCACATCCTGTGGGTCTCTAAATCATTATTCTGTAGAGAGCAGCCTATAACAAAGCTCACTCTGCTGCAAGACCCACAGAAAAATACATGTTCTCCAGCACTTATATCAGTTAATGATACGAATCTGCTGATGGCTGGAAGTCCTTACTTGCTGTGAAAAGAATCTGCTTATGTTGCACTGAGTGTCGTGGTTGAATGGGAAGTACCAGGATTGTGTTTGACGGAAGTAAATGGTACTGGGACAGGCATTATTGACATGCTCCTGTTTGAGGGAGCATGTCAGTGTTTCCCATGTGCTTTACTGGGAGGTGAGCTGGGTGAACCACAATCCTTTGTGGTTTTATATTGCCGGACTGGGTGAGATGCTGTAGGGTATTGGAAGAGTACGAGATGCTGTGATGGGAGAACAGTCTTTACTCCAGGGCAGAAACTTCGGACTCATGGGTGTTTCTAGGTGTGGTTTCACTCAGCCTTTCCCAGCTGTGGCAGCAGTCCCTGTGCCTGGCTGCCTGTTCCGATGTGGAGGACGGAATTGCTGCATTAGTTTTGCTTTTTTCGTTGTTTTCTTCCACTGTGGGGTAAAGACGTGCTCTCAAATGACGAGGTGCATATTTTCCTAAGCCTCAAGCATTCCTTTGTGGCTGAAAGTGTTGTAAAACACCTGAAAGCTATTTTCTTTGACATAAGCTTCTCTGTTTAAAGAATATGTGCAATCATTTCTTATTTGGGCTGAAGTAGATGAAATTGTTGCAATGTTCTGATGTAATGGACTGTATGAAACGGATATTTGGGCCTTCTTAAATAAAATGCCTTTGGAACATGTTTTGAACTGTGAAGCATCTCAGATTGAACTATAGGGAAACAAATAAACAGAAATACCTGCCAAAATAAAGAGAATTTCCTACAATATGCTGGCAAATGCATGCTAGTGTTAAGCAATGTGTTTAGAGGCAGTTAGCCCTTTGATTTTGGGTTACGGAATCTGTTGTTTGGTGATGTGTGAGAAGTGGCATTCTAGAGTCACCATCCCTGGAAGTGTTGAAAAAATGTGTGGCTGTGGCACTTGGGAACATGGTGGTGGAGCTGGGCTGATGGTTATACTTGATGGTTTTAAGGGTCTTTTCCAACCTTAAAGGTTCTATGACTGTGCAATGCTGCTCTTAAGAATTAGGTAAGTCATTAACGCTAGAAAATGGTTTAGATGTTTACTGTGGGAATAGTACTTACCTTCACAGGAAAATGGTCTTTAAATTAGATTGATTGGAATCTGTGCAACGTTGTGGTGCAGTGAGGCAGAATCCATAATGCGTTCTCGGTTGATTCAGTTTTACAAATAAATCCTGGATACAACTGTTGCTAAATGACGGATCCGCTAGGTGTGATGGTTGCCATGTTGGTGGTTGATATCGTGTTTTATTTGCTTTTTCCATGCTGTTGTTCCCTACTGTCCATGCAGTTTGCATCCCTGAGGGGTGTTGCCGCTAGGATATGAGTGTGAGAGAGATCAGATGTTCCATGGAAATTTTGGGAAGATTAGTAGCTACAATCAGCATGAAGACCATATGCTTCTAGTCTGAGGGTCCTGTCCAGAGAATTGGAAGTGGCTGATCTTGAGCAGAAGAGGGAATCAGTCTGAGGAGCTGACAGGGATGTTGGATTTCACAGTTTGCAAATCATCCTGGCCTGACCTGTTGCGTGTTGAATGGGTTTCTTATCAACCCAGACGCTCTGCATGGAGCATCAAGACTTGAATCCAGAGGGAGTGTGTTATCAGCGGGCCTGACAGCCTTTGTACTTTAGTCCAAGGCATGGTGTTGCCTCTTGCCAGCAGTGGGGCTATCCTTAGCAGGGCTTTTCCCCTCCTGAGCGGGTCTGTGGCTGGCAGCCTGGAGATGAGGTTGTCTAATACAAGAGCTGCAGAGCAAAGTTAACGGGCCATGGCGGCAGAAGATTGAAGTTCTGAATCGATTTCCTCCATGTCAGACTGGTCAGTTATTTTAACCGCGGTTTGCAATTACCAAATCAACACCAGAAGGCTATAAAAGGAATAGACTTAAGACCTTTCTACTGTTAATTTCTGTGTCTATCAAACTGTAATTCAAAATCAGCAGCTGTGTCTCAGAGGTGCTGCTGCAGCCATCATTTCTCAGTGAGAACCGAGATGGGAGAGGGACCGTCGCTTCGACACACTCAAACCACCAAACCCCAAGCTGGGCTCAGCACACCCACCCCTCGGTTTTCTTGCCACAAGGAGCCCCATGCACAGGTTGTGCTCATATCTGCACGCTGCTAAAGCAGATAAATCACCCTCCCCACACTGACTAATCCTATAAAAGTTGAAAGTGCTCCCCATCGCAAAGAAGGGATTGTTTTGCAGCACAATATGAATCTTGAATTCCATAAGATGCAACAGTTTCCCTAACACTATTTTGAAATTAATGTTACCTTTATTCATAAAGACACTGAAAGAAAAGAAGCAGTTGCAAGAATGAGAGACACAAAGAAAAGGGGGGGTTAAAGTGTAGTTCTCGCTGTAATTTGTAGAAAGAAAAAAATAATTACATGCACACACATATAAGAAATGTTTACCTCCTGAATATTAACATGGATGTAAAATACTATGCTGGTGGCAAAAATCTCCTCTCAAATTAAGAAGGATATCCTAAATACCAAAGTCACGTAAAGTTGGAAGTTGTTAGGTCTGGAATGATGTTATTCCACAACTGTTCATTGCCTGAAGCAAATGAGCCCCAGACCCAACGCAGGGTGGTACTGGTGGTGCAAAAAGCCACAGTTGTGAAGTTCCTGTTCACCACTTCGCCACATTAAGGTGCCAAAACTGAAAGCTGCCTCACTGCAGCATCAGCAAGGTTTCTGGGTAACTGAAAAAGTCTTCACACAAAAGGAAGGTTAGAACAAAAAAGTTTTCAAGTTGCAAGGTCGTGTGTTCTCCAGTTGCAATATAACACTGTATGTATCTATCTATAGACATATAATATATATATTTATAAAATAATTGCAGGAGTTGATAGCAGCTTTTGACAAGAGCTTTCTGATGAATAAGCTTGAGACAAAGGGAATAAAACTAAGCAAGAATAGAATAGCTGCTTATCCTTGGAGGAAAGCGCGTATTAGGGGTGTGTGTGGGGAGGAGAACAATGAAACTGCTGTGCAGAATTATGATATGGGATGTCCCCAGACCCTCTAGCTCGGTGGAGTTTAGTTCATTTTCTCTGCCAGTTCATTCCCTCACATAACACAATACAGCAGGGCTTTCAGCTCAGCAAACTGCTGAACAGTGCAGGCAAATGATCCTCCTTCCAGGGCAGTGACGTGTTCAGTACACATGGACTACAGAGGGTCGGTTTGTAGTGGGGTTTTGTTTGTTTTAGCGCTGTGCTGCCTCTGGAGAGGATTCTAATAATCTTGTCATGGAGCATATTTCAGCAACTAAAGCACTGTAGATATAAACCAGGGGCAGGCTACTCTTGCTGCAACCAACTGGCTTCCCACAAAGCATCCAGGCTGCTGCACCACACACTGACAGATACAGCATCACTTCTTGTCTTCTGCAAATCAGCACATGTTGGCAACCAAACCACTCAGTATCTAAACACCCAGATAGCTTCCAGGAAGACTTTGCGACCCTCTCAAACCTCGAAGATCAAATTTTCCAGGCTGGATGGGACTCTGAGCAACAAGGTCTAGTGGAAGGTGTCCCCCCCATGGCAGGGGGGTTGAAACTGGGTGATCTCTAAGATCCCTTCCAACCCAAACCTTTCTGAGATTCTATGAAATTAGTCTCCGTAGTCTCCTTGTGGAACCCCCCAAGAGAAACAGCTCTTTACCTGCACCTGAGAAAGGCAGGGGGTGTAATTCCTGCTGTTGTTCCCAGAGCCCTTCTGGCATCGACCATACTATCCTTACTTTGAGGAGGTAGAGCCACGAATCCATGGCGGCTGGGCTTGGTATCAGCAAGGGGAACAGGAACATAAGGAAGAGACAATTGAGGAATGAAAAATGGCTCTTGAAAAGTAGTTCAGGGGTACTGAATGAAGCCAGAGATCTACAGGCCTTGTGTCAATCGTAGGCAAGCTGGTTGAAACTAATGAGGACTAGAACTAGTTGATGATTGAAACAGAGCAAAGTGAAGAAGAATCAATGCAACTTTTGTAGTGGGGAGTTGATCCTAATGCAATTATCAAAGCCTTTGAAGGGATCAGCTAGGGCTATTAGGGGACCCAGGAGAATAAGAACAAAGGTGGTTGCACTGACAAAATGTGATTTAAAAATGTAAGAAATGAATGTTAGAGAGTCAGCTTTCACAGTGCAGGGAAGTTACGAGCAGACCTGTGTTGTTCTACTGTTCCTTGGAAGAAAGTAGCAGTGGTATGCTGATGATCCACAGTCAAGAAGAAAATATGAGGGTGAACTGTGAAAAGCTACAAAAGGGCCTTGGAGTATTGAGTGGCTGAATAATAAAAAGAGTGGTGAAATTCAGTCTACACAGATATGGAGTGAAGTACATAGGAATCCTAATTTTCATGGTGAAATATGGGCTCTTGACTATTGTTATAATTCAGGAGTGCTATCTTTGTGTTAAAATAGGGAATTCTATGAACACATCAGCTTGGCAGCTGTAAAAAAGGGGGCTCAATGGTTAGGAATTATTAGAAAAGGAATAGAAAACAGAAGGGAACGTTCTATGACCATATAAATCCATGCATTGCCTGGATCTGTGCACAGCTATCATCCTTCCAGCCTCGAGAGCAGCAATGGAAGCAATTCAGAGACAGATGAAAGGCATCATCTGTACACAGAATGGTGTCTGTGCAGCACAGTTCAATAGGCTGTGCTTGTCAGTCTGGAAAGGGAGTACAGGGGAGAGGAGGGAAAGAGGCCTGTGATGGTATGAGTGATGTGGAGAAGGTGAGTAGAGAATTGTTTTGTTTTCAGGGAGGACCTGGAGAGTGTCTGATGAAATGCAAAGGTTCACAAGAGCAGCAGGAGTGAATCGCTCACACCTCACGCGGGTGTGCTGTGGGGCTGTGCCGGGAGGGGCGGGTGTGTGGGAGCAAAGGAGTCACACCTTCGCGTACATGGGAAAGGTGGAGGACTGCGGATGTTCCCTCTTCTTCAAAGCACTCGAGCTGCAAGTTTTTGAGGCCTGGGGAGCGCTGGGAGAACATGAATACAGGCTTAGTCTGACTGACTGACTGAGTTGGCCGTCTGTTCTCGGGCGCTGTTGTAGATTGGGAAAAAAGGCTACTATAGATCTCTGGTATAGGGATATTGAGGTGCTGGAGCAGGTGCAGAGAAGAGCAACGAGGCTGGGGAAGGGACTGGAGCACAAGCCCTATGAGGAGAGGCTGAGGGAGCTGGGGTTGTTGAGCCTGGAGAAGAGAAGGCTCAGGGGAGACCTCATCGCTCTCTACAACTCCCTGACAGGAGGGTGTAGCCAGGGGGGGGTTGGTCTCTTCTCCCAGGAACCAGCAGTAAGACAAGAGGGCTCGGCCTTAAGCTGTGCCAGGGGAGGTTTAGGTTAGATATCAGAAAGAAATTCTTTACAGAGAGAGTAATCAGCCATTGGAATGGGCTGCCCAGGGAAGTGGCGGATTCTCCATCCCTGGAGGTTTTCAAGACGAGGCTGGACGTGGCACTTAATGCCATAGTCTAGTAACCACAGTGGGGTTGGATCAAGGGTTGGACTTGATGATCTCCGAGGTCCTTTCCAACCCGTCTGATTCTATGATTCTATGATCTGATATTGTTGCAATTATCCAGATTTAAACCAATTTCAGTCAATTGTTCAACCTGACAAATTACTCGGGGTTTAGATACATAACTTTGGAAAGCCACATGTGAGAGTAACTCTTAACTCCAGTGCAACTATCTAACGTTGTTCATTGTTAGTTGGGAGCTTAAATAATATAGCAGTGGTGACAAAGGGCATCCATCATTGCTGAGAACAAGGAATCCCAGATTTGAAGTAGTTTTTTTGGAGTCTTTAAAAGAAGAAAATACAACTCAAAACATTGCAATCTCCAGCTCTCCATTCTCTCAGCTGCGCAGTATAGGTTCATTTTAAAACAAATAAAGAAAAATAGTAGTGTTAAAAACTTGCTCTACTTTCCCAACTTGCTTTTCATGGCTTCCCTCACTTGCTCTTTCCTTCTGATACCTGGTCTTAAACATATTCCTCATCTTACTTTAAGATTTATCCATGGGCAAGAAGAACCTGCAGCAGAAGGAAAGGACCATGAGTCCTTACTCAGGCTAAAATCTGAGAGCATTTATTGTGCTGGACACAAAGAGCTCTTGATGTCAGAGAATCATAGAATCAGCCAGGTTGGAAAAGACCTCCGAAATCAAGTCCAACCCTTGATCCAACCCTGCCGTGTTTCCCAGCCGATGGCACTGATGCCACATCCAGTCTCACCTTAAACACCTCCAGCGATGGTGACTCCACCCCCTCCCTGGGCAGCCCATTCCAATGGCTGAGAACTCTCTCTGTAAAGAATTTCTTCCTAATATCCAACCTCAACCTCCCCTTAAGACCCTCTTGTCCTACTGCTGGTTCCTGGGAGAAGAGACCAACCCCCACCTGGCTACACCCTCCTGTCAGGGAGTTGTAGAGAGCGATGAGGTCTCCCCTGAGCCTTCTCTTCTCCAGGCTCAACAACCCCAGCTCCCTCAGCCTCTCCTCACAGCACTTGTGCTCCAGTCCCT
>VXAY01003236.1:91241-247623 GCA_013399855.1 Oxyruncus cristatus | reverse complement strand
CCTGAACTGAGGGGCCCAGAACTGGACACAGCACTCCAGGGGTGGCCTCACCAGCGCCGAGTCCAGGGGCAGAATCACTTCCCTGCTCCTGCTGCCACACTGTTCCTGAGCCAGGCCAGGATCCATTGGCCTTCTTGGCCCCCTGGGCACACTCTGGCTCCTGTTCAGCCTGTCCAGGTCCCTCTGCAGGGCCTTCCTGCCTTCCAGCAAATCAACACTCCCCCCCAGCCTGGAGTCATCTGCAAATTTACTAATGATGGACTCAATCCCCTCATCTAAATTGTCGACAAAGATATTAAACAGGACTGGGCCCAGCACTGATCCCTGGGGACACCACTGGTGACAGATCCCAGCTGGATGCAGCCTCGTTCCCCAGCACTCTCTGGGCCCATCCAGCCAGTTCCTCACCCAGCACAGAGTGCCCCTGGCCAAGCCCTGGGCTGCAGCTTTTCCAGGAGTGTGCTGTGGGAGACGGTGTCGGTACTGAGCAGACAGGAGATTATTCATGGCTTGTGAAAGTGAAAAGAAAAAGCACTTTTTGAGCATGGGGGGAACTCTGTGCTAAACCCGTGTAAGTTAATAAAATAATCATGGAGATGAATTATGCATTTTCACTTGGAAGATGTCTTACAGATTTTAGCAAGACAGGATACAGCAGAGGTGAATGAGAACCTCTCCTGGGGAGTGGGAACTTGCTCAGATTCCTTCAGGCCAGGGAGGAATAAATGACTTTTCACTGGAATGTACTGCAGAACCAAAAGCAGAGACTTCCCCTGTGAGTCTGCTGTGTTGGGCCTCAGCAGGATGCAGCAGGGAAGTCTCTTTTTGCGCTATAATTTATAAAATGACCACAATTGGTTAGGAAAACAAAACAAAAGACACTCTCAAAGGAAACAAAAAAAGTGGAAATGTGTATTAACAGTGGGAAGGGTTGCTAATAAGACACAGTCTCCTTAAGTTTTTCTTGAGTGTTGTACCTGTTACATGGATAAAGTGTTAGGTGTGTTCCTCAACTTTGTTGCAGGATGTTGAAGAGTGGCTTTGCGTTGGTGGAAATAAAAGCTTGGCAATGAGGTTTCTGCTGGAGATTCTGGGTGTATATTCTAGTATAGTTTAAGGATTTTTATGGGTTCGATGTGTCCCATTGACCGTGGCTTTTGTTTGGCTCAGAAATACTCCTGGTATGGAGATACGAGTTGGCAGGTCTAAAGTGTTGAAGATTTATTAAAAAGAAGTTTAGCTTAGCTAATTGTTAAATAAACAGCGCTTGAATGAAAATGAAAATAAGGTTTGAAAACATGAGAAGAATTGAGACTGTAACTCAAGTAATTTGCAGTAATATTTCAGAATGTCTTCCTGAGGAATGCCATCCCTTTGGGTGGATTTCCTAGGACTCTTGTTTGGCATAGTTAACCTCCATAAGCTGAGGCAAGGGAAGGATGGCAGAAACAGGTAGCAAATGGGAGCTTTGCTTCCCCAAACCCCTTGGAATGTTATAGTGCAATAATTTAAGAAAATGTCTGTGGGAAGTCCTCCAGGGACAGTTCACTCCATAGTAACAGTATCAAGTTTTGTATTTTCTTTCCCAGGCTCTCCTAATTAAACCATCAGGGGATCTCATGAAAAATTCTTTAAAACTTCGTTCTTGTAAATAACCTTCTATATTTGGAATATCGTAAAAAAAGCAAAAAAAAAAAAAAAGGCAGGATGCTTAAATTAATATTTTATTCCTGTTGGAAAGGAAGAATACAATTATGCCATGCTTTCTGTGCCCAAATCATGTTGCTCTGCAGTGCTGCTCGCTCCCCCTCTAGCAAGGCACACTTCTGTGGGATTAAAAATTTTAATATAGAAAACCCTGTCTGCTGCTGGTGAAACAGCAACTGTGTGATAACATTTGTCATCAGAGGAGAGCAAAGGCCACCTTGATCCTTTTTTATTCCAGCCAAATCCGTGCAGTGCTGCCCAGCTGAGGACCAGCTGCGCACGAAGAGCTCAGATGCTCTCAGCAAGTTGAAGTTTCTGTCATGAATCTTTCATTGATAAAATACATGGGGGAAATAAAAACTTGGATATGGCTAAGAGGGTCAGGATGTGGCCCGGAATCACATGAGGAATGTGAGGTTGTGTACGGAGAAAGGTGGAGCAGTTCTGAAGGAGCTTTGTAGCCAAGTGCACTCCCTGGGCAAAGGAGCTTCAAAGAGCTTGGAGGCACTTGCTTTCAAAGAGGGGGGAGGTAAAAGATGAGAGGGGAGAGAGGGCAGGTTCCTTTGTGAATAGGATTCTCCACTATCTTTACTCCTGATAGTGAAATCCCAGTAAGAGGTTCAGAACAGAAGGCAAGGATTTTCTAAACGTATTTTTTCCTGCCCTTGTTCTTGTTACTGTGCCCATCCTGGAAAATGAAACTGAAAGGTGAACTGGAACCTCTGCTGAGTGATGTCCCTAAAACGTGGAAGTATTTCATTTTTGGGATGTCAGATAAAATCTCTTGCATTCTTCAACTGAAAGTGTTTATACTGACCTGGTTTTGGAAAAGGGATTCAGCAGCCTACAGCCTGGGTGAATAAAATAAACTGTTAAAACCAAACAAAAAGATCCCTCTCCTGTTACAACTCTGACTTGGGACCTTTTTAATACAGTGGTTACAGGTTGAATCAACAAGATGTAACAAAAATCTGTCACAAACCAATTTACCAGCATGTGATGGGCACAGAGTGTACGTGTACTGATATTTATATAATCACTCCACAAACTTCTCTTCTAGACACGAGTGAAAATAATGAGCTTGTCAGGAAACTAGATGAAGCTGATCAGGAAGGCTGTTTTTATTGTGATACCGTATAATTAGGGAGTTTCCCCAGCCCCTTCAAACTGAGAAATTGATACATATGTGTGTGTTTGGAGTTAGCTGTGATCCTTAAAAATTTGGGTGAGGCGGAACAAAAGGTTCCTGTTGTTCTCTCTGAATTCCTGTTTTGTTCTGGCTGTCTGGAAATTGCTCCCATTTAGAATTATCTGCTTCTCTGGCCCAAACTGGGACATTGTCCTAAACTGTTCACTGGGGTAGAACGGCATTTGAGCCACAACGAAGGTATTTAAGTAACATAAATTAACAGATATGTGGAATGGAGGGTAGCAAACAAACCAACAAAACCTAATAAGACAGAACAATTACGTTTTTTATCCTATTTTCAGGTTATGAGTTTCATTTCTTTCTTTGGCGCATATGGGACAAAGATCAGTAAAATTTTGCACAGAAAGTTTAAAGTAGTTTAGAGCAACATGGTAACCTCCTTCTTGGACTCTGGGCAGCTTTCTGGCTCAATTGAGTAACTGAGGCTCAGCCTTGCAGCACGTGTGGAAGATCAGCATTACCATCAGTCCCTTTTACCTGGGATAAAGGAAGGAGGAGATGAATGCTGTTGCCATAGACGCAGATTTTGGCAGACACTAACAAAATTGTTGATGCTAGTCTCAATAGAATGATTTTGAGGTTTAGATTTTGACTCAAGGTTTTGGGTTGCACTGTTTAAGTAGGTAGGTTTGGGTAATCAAGGCCAACACAGGTTTTTGTCCTTTTATTATTTTTAATTAATTTTTTTTTTTTTTTTTTCAGACCTCAGTAACTGAGTCACTCAAGATAGCAGTGCACTGCAGTACAGTTCCTTCTCTTTGAGATACCTGCTGCTGCCCATTAAACCTCTGGTGGGAATGTAGCTTTGGCTGTCACACATGTTAATAAGAAAGCTGTGTGCATTTTATAAATGCATGTATGGAGTGAAGCCTTGTTTTATTCCCCCCCCCAAACTGCTTTGCAGGTCTTGGCAGAGAAGCACTTGCACATATTTCAGTTCCTTCAGGTTCAGAGGAAATTAGTTTCTTCTCCAGTCCGTGCTCCAGAAAATGCTGGTCTTCACTGAACCCTTATGCAGATATTTAAATTTCTGAAAAAAGAAACAAAAAATACCGTTTGCATGGATTAATTCAGATATTTATGGAGATCTTCCACATGCAGTTACTATCTATAGATGAAAGCAAAGGCCAGTTTTCTTGGGGTCCAGTGACATCAGTCAGTTTTTAGAAGAAGTAATTTTTTATTGAGCTCACACACAAACTGGAAAGGCCAAAATAATTTTCCATAGGTTTAAAAGCTTCCACAAAGTCTTGTATTTTTTATCACCTCTCTGTTCTCTTAGAATACCACTGTGCATGGGAACCAAATTGGATGAGGCAGGTGAAATAATGGAGAACAGGATAGATAAGGGACCTTGAGCTTTCCTCCTTCCTGCTGTGAAGAGGCAGTGAATTAACCTTCCTTCTCCTGGGCTTTCACACACATGCACTTTTAGGGTGGCTTGGGATGAGTTGTTTGGTTTGAGTTTTTTCCCCCTTTTTCTCTCTAATCCTGTATTTCTTTTAGAGGATATTTCTCAAAGCTCCTTACTCAGCCAGCACGTTTTCTCCCCCGCTGGTGTTGGTGTAGGGACAGCGTTGGAGGCATTTTACCACCACAGAATCTGAGAACTGTAAAATCACACACAGTCAGATGTGTGTCAGAATGGTTCCTGAGTTCTGGCTGGGTGAAGTTGCCCCAGGCTAAATCAGTGAGATCAGATGGGAAGTTACTCTCACTGCCTTTGTACCTTAGTATTGTCACCTTCCTGATGAAGGCAGGTTCTGCGGCAGTGTATATAGAATTTAGACATTTGCTGTCTCAATATGATGGATTTTTTTGTATGTTCTTTGCATGGGGGAAATGTATAATGAAATTGTTTTTCTGGAGGCAAAATTCTGGTCTGCATGTAAGTGGCCTGCTTTGTCCAACAGATATGTTGTACTAATCTGGATTAAAGAAGCTGGCAATTTTGCTGGAGGACCTATAAAGAATGGGGGTTTTTATAGAGCAAAAAAATCTGGTGACTACGTTGGTGTTTTCATTGGGCCCAAATGTTGTCTGCCCTGTACAGGATGAAGGAGTCAGGAGAGATTGGTATGCGAGGCACACAGAGAACAAATCCATGCTCTCTACGTGCGTGGGGTGTTTTGTGGTGTGATCCTTTTTGTCTTAATTCTGGCTCTGTCTGAGCAGCTTGGGGTGGGGTTTTGGGCACAGTAAACATTTATTGTGATCTCAAGCTTTTTGAAGTCACCAGATACCAGCTGGTAAATCCTGTTTTCTGCTTTGTGCCTCTACAGAAGGATATGAAGTTTCAAAAAAAAAAAGCAAGCCGGTAGTCCTCTGCCTTCACAATATCATTATGAAGAAGTAAAAAATTGTCTGTTGGAGTGATGGAAACTGGTGGCTGGGTACTACAGGAACTATTTCTGTGATTTCAGTTTTTCCCATTGAAGTAATTTCTTCTGTAAACGTATTTCAAGACATGAAAGCTTTATTTGCCTTATTTAATGTAATCCCTTGACCAGCATTTCTAAAGCTCATTGCTGAGTGCATGTTCCTGTATGTTGCACATACAGGAGCCTGGAAAGGGCAGTTTTGCAGGGATGTTTTGTGTGACCACTCAGCCAAAAGCAGACATTTCACAGGACAGCAGTTAAAGCAGAGCCATGGGAGCAGTGAGCGTCTGAAAAACTCGACTCCAGGTGTGGCAGCGTTTGTTACATGTTTATAAAACCACGTAATAACTAGAAGTATTTGCTCTGGTACCCGTCTTGTTGGTACTTCTGTAAGTGCCTGTAAGCAAATTCTAATAATTTGTCTTGCATTCTTTGATTGAAACTGCCGGTATTACCTTCTTACCTTCAGGGAGGGATCTGTGGTTTCTACTGATGGTGGATAAATCTTGATTTTTATTTTTTTTTTTTTTAATGCCTGCTCTAAGGGCTCCAGTTATGAAGAACTTAAATTCTCCTTGTAGTCCTGTGGTGGTTTGATACCTGCTAAGGAATTCGATTGAAGTCACTCATTTGAGCGTGTTGCCTTTGCTACAAGGAAGTATTTGTTTCCTTGAGTGAAATTGCATCATATACATATAAATATATATATTGCCTGCATGATGTGATTCTTGTATAATGAACCAAAAATTGAATGAAACACCAGTGACTGGGGCCATGTTGTAATTAAATGCTGAAATAACTCAAAGCAGGAAAATGAAGTGTTCCTATTCTTCAGTTATCTGTGCAGGAGGGATTCACTTTCTGGTTTTACTCATTCTTGGACTTCGCAGCTACAGTTCACAGATGCAACAGAAATAGAGATTGGGACATTATATGGATGGTTAGGATGAAAAGCAATAGAAATGGAGGATTAGTGGGTTTTATAATGACTGAAGAAATACTTAATTTTTGGGAGTGCGTTTGTCAGCACTGAAGGATTTAGGTTTCAAATGGTGAATTACTTGGAAAAAAAATTAAACATCTCCCATGCAAATAAATGCATGTATTTTCAGTTTGAAGTCCAAGCAAATCTGTAATTTTCACAGCAAAGAGCCATAACAAAGCTGTGTATATGAAAAGAAAAACATAATTAAGACATGTAAGCTCATCAGTAATCTTCTTGTCCAAAATGCATTTATAATCATACTGCAGCCAGAATAAGGATGAAGTTATGAAAAGTTAAGTAATGAAACCAGAATTGTTCTCTTTTGTCCTCAAATCGGTGTCATTTGCCTTAGCGGACAGAATAATGCTTGAATTTTTTAATGCATATTTAAAAAACAAAACAAACTGATTTAACACACGTAAAAGAGGATCAGTGATAGAGAAGCAGCTCCTTGAAAGTGGTATTTCAGTTGAAGCTTGACTCTGCCATTGCTGGAGAACAGACTTGAAATGATGCACAGGAGAAGATGTAATGCAGTGATCAGAACCCTTCCCAGAGGATGGGATGCAGGAGTGTTGAGCTTATCCTTGTTTTGATGAGTCTCTGAAATGTAAAGACCTGTCTGATAAGTTGAAGAAGGCTGGTAAAACAAATTAGTGTCAAGACTTTGCTTGAGCCAAAATATGGGATGAACGGGAGTAACACTGCTGACTGAAAGGAAGTAGGGACCTGCTAAAATATTATTATTATTATTATTATTATTATTATTATTATTATTATTATTATTATTATTATTATTATTATTATTATTATTATTATTATTGTTGTGTTTGAATTATGCTAGAATCAGTGCAGGCTGACTGTGTTTTCCTTGCATGCTAAAAAAATTGGACTTCATGGAAATTTTGACTGTCTGGTGAATTTAAGCTGACAAACGTTTTCACATGTTAAAATCGTGGTTATGAAACCACAAAACAAGTCAGAATTTGGAATGTGAAAAAAGTATCACTGACTGAGATGAAACCTGAACTTCGTGTGCATCTTGTGTCCCGAGGTAACTGTCCTGGCTCGAGGGTCCCCAGCAGTAAGTGTGACTTGAGTTTGTTTCTCGAGCCTTGGAAGAAGACAAAAGGGTGTGTGATAAGGGCAGTAAGGTCCCAGGAGATGATGCAGAATGGCTGCTGTTGTCTGTCTGCATCTTGGACTGTTTGTGTTGCATTAAAGGTATGGGAATTGTGCACAAAATAAACCTGCGTGTGTTCCAGCTGCTCCTCAGAGATCAGAGGGGTGGGTGGGGCTGGGCTTAATTTCTGGGTAAAGCTAATTCAGCATTAGAAGCCTGGTTGAGTTGAGGAGAAGTTACCTGAGCACAGAAGCACAAATCATGCAGTTACCCAGCCAGTGCTATAGGTCTGGTCACGTTCAATAAAGGCTTGGCACGATCCAGGTTCAGGAATAATGCGGTTTATTTAAGGGACAGGAAAACAGGTTTGGGATTGAACTCACTAACTACAGAGCGTTAGCATGTGTTGTGACAGAAAGTACAGAAAGAGAGCTGTAATAGCACTGTATATGTACAACTGAGTATTCTGGGGGTGCTCCAAGGCAGTGGGAGGTGTCACTTCAGGAGAGAGACACCGCCCGGTGACCAGTCCCAAGCGGGCAGAGGTGTTTTCCTTCTCCAGAGGTGTTTTCCTCCTCCAGCCCCTTCTGCCCTGAAGCCCCCCTTTATACTATAAATTTTGACCTGTCCAAATGGGATGGAACAACTGTAGAGTTTATAGCACTAAATAGAGAAGCTAAAAGCAAATGCTCCTTTCAGTGTCTCCTCTAAGAAAATCTAAGACTGAGTTGGGTATCGGCACTTCCTGCCTGCACATGAACTTGATTTAATTTGGCAGCGTGGGCATAACTGTGTTACCCTGACAGCCCAGCATCTTTCTCGATTCAGAACTGTGCTTTCTTGTGTTTCTTTTCTCCCCTCATTGTTCCTATTGTGAAAGCTTTAAAGCTAGTTTGGGCTGTTTCTTTGCCAGCTGAATGCAAAGTATTGCCCTTTGCCAGGGCCCATCCACTGTCCTCCTCCGATAAGGCTCTTGTTTCTGTCTCATCAGGGGCAGAGGCAGGACTTGCTGGGAACAGCCATTAGCACTGGAGATGCCCACATGTTCCTGGACATGTCATACTGTGAAGCAGTGAAGGAATTTGAAAGGTAGATAATTTTCTCCCTCAATGCTTTGTGGGTATCAGCATGCAAAAGAGAATAGGCAATTACTGGAACTTCTTAACAAAGAACAATTATTTTCATTGAGCTTCTAAATCTAAATTTAAAGGGAGCTTTCCCCAAAATAAGGTGCAAATTAGCCTTCATTACTGAAGGTAAATTTAGTAACTTTACAACATCTAAATTTAGGCTTCCAAATAAGTCCTCATTCTGAAGATATGCCTTCTAGACACATGGGTGCTCATGAACTGCTGATTGGGGTTTATTTTGCTGAAATTATCAGTGTCTGATTAAACTGTTGCTATCGTGTTTTCTCAGTAGATCAAAGTTTAATTAAAAATACAAATACAAAAATACCTCGAGGTTTGTAACCTCAGACGCTGACGTAGTTTCTCTCTTTTTTTTTTTAATATCTGCCAAATTTGGCACATGCAAGGAACATGCTCTTTAGCCAGTTGTATTCGATCAGAAACACTGAATAAGAATAAGCCTTCCCTGTGAGGGTGGGGAGGCCCTGGCCCAGGTTGCCCAGAGAAGCTGTGGCTGCCCCTGGATCCCTGGAAGTGTCCAAGGCCAGGTTGGACGGGGCTTGGAGCAACCTGGGCTGGTGGAAGGTGTCCCTGCCCATGGCAGGGGGTGGAATGAGATGACCTTTATGATCCTAGTGAGCTCAGAGAGGGTTTCCCTCTCTTCTGTTCCTCTTCCACATGTTGGCTTTTCTCCACTTTTGCTCTGTATTGTATCTTGAATTTTATAAGCTTGGAGTCTGAAGGTACTGTGAATAATCAGCACTTGGTGGCAGGCCCAAGCAGCTTAAAGATTTATACATTAAGATTACTTCTGATCTGTTGTAGATTTGGGAACGTTGCTTTAAGAAATATAAATTATTTTTTTATGGTTATGCTTCCAGTTAATGCAAATGAATCCATTAAAGTAACAGCTGAAACTTGTAATTGTATCCAAGCTGGAATTGGGCAATACAGTCCTTACAGTATCGCTACAGCTGGAATGAGTGAGTGAAAAAATTAGCAGTATGAAACTAAGTAACAGACCATTCTCACAAAGTGCTGAGTTCTGGAATTGCACTGGGCAAAACCTGCTTCGCAGCCACAGCTTTGTCCTTCGGTTTTGTAGCTGGAATGTGTTTCGCAGTTAACACTCCCCCTAAATGCTCAGTTCTAAGGTGGAGTGGCTTGGGGGGCTTTTGTTTGTTGTTGTTTTTACTGTAATTGCTGATTTTTCAACCTCTTTGTGTGGGGGGATTTGAGACCTTTTTGGTTAGGCGTGTGGATGTCTGCATGCTGCCACCGAACACGTGTCCACGAAAAACAAGCAAACCTTAATAAAATTTACAGGAAAAAAGAAGTTTAACTGTTAAAATTGTGAAGTGCTGGCAGCAGCAGGCTGAGACTTTGGTTCAGAAGGGGTTGGTGGTGCCCTTGTTGATTTGCATCTTGTGCTTGTAGACTCAAATTTAGTCAAACCAACATACCTTAGAGTTGTTCCCTCCCAGCCTGGTGTCTGGACTGGGGTCAGTGCCACTGATCTTCTTTAGCTGCATGACACAGGACCTTCTCACATAACTCTTTTGCTTATTAACCATGTTTCCAGATGATATTTTCTGTCTGGCTTTTGGGAGCAGGTGGCAAGTCAGAGATGAACTGATTATTCCTACAACGTGACCTTGATCGGGGGTGCTTTGGCACATCCTACCAAGATACTCCTTTCAGTAGAGCAAATTCAGAAGAATGTCTGCCATTGATTTGGTTTATGAAACGTGCCCCAAACAGCTGAAGTTCAGATTACTTTTCCACCACCGAGTGAAATTTTTTTCCCTTTTCTTTAGTAGTTTGAATAGGAGCTGAGAAACCCAGTTCTGGCACTTTGGTGGATACTGAGAGCTCCTCACTGCTCTGTGCTCTGCTCAAGTTGGGTAAATGATACATTATTCTCTTCTGTGTTTTAAGACCTGTTGATGCAAGAGGTTGAATTGGGAGTTTAATGACATTTCTACTGTACCTCGTGAGGTGCACAGGTAAGTTCTGTTCCAGAATAGGCAAGTGGAACCGAGATCTCTTGTGAGTCTGAGTGGAAATGTGCAGTACTTTGCACAGAAACTGAAGGGGAGAAAAACGTAGTGATTGTTCTCATGAAACAGCCAACTAACCTATTATATTAGGAAAAATATAAACATTACATCTGGGTACTCAGGAGAGTGTGTTTAGGGTCATACCACTTGAAATGCTGAATAGTTACGAACAAAGTAATTTTAAGCTTTGTCCCTGAGTCGAGGTTACCTAAGTTTGCTGGGAGGCTGGGGCTAGAGTTGGGGACTTGTGATTCTCAAAGTCCTTTCAGCAGGTTAGTGCCTGTGTGTTAAGCTTCTGATAGATTTATTTAGGGGCCCTGAGGGGTAGAGAGTGTTTTTAAGGAAATTAAAATTCACTAATCACCTGTCATTGCTGTTCAGCTGCTGAAATGCTCTCATATGCCGTGTGTGCTGTCGGTCTGCCTGGGGATCACGAGAGGTCTCCCAGATGAGGGAGATCTGTCCAGGTGAAGAATTACTGTGGGGATGTAATTAAAGGCTAACTCGGTGCCCTGCATTGTCTCTGAATTCTGAAGGAAATGAAACAGCAGAGAAGTGAACATCTTCAAGGTGTGAAGTTCTCTGTGTCTGTAAACTTACCTAAACGTCAGTGTGTCTTTCTCACTCGTTCTGATCTGGATGATCTCTTAGGTCCCTTCTAACCCAAACCATTCTAGGATTCAAGTATTTCTTGCTTTTTTTGCCATCATTTTCCAAGACCCAAATCTGTACTGCAATTTAGAAAATGTTTCTCAGCACAGGACTTGTTGACATACATAGTGAATTGTCTTGAAACATTGAACCTTTAAAATAAATGTTGACTGAGTGGTTGTAAGTAATAAAATACCAGGGACAATTCTGCCTTGGTGATACTGAGATGTGGATTATTCCACACTAATAGTTTGAATTTCCTGAGACTGTGGAGGATGCTTATTCATAAAGAGTTGAGAGCATTTGAAGGGCTTCAGACTAAAAATCAACCTTCTGTTAATTTAGTTGCAACCATTGATCTTATCAAAGCTGAGCATATGAAAGATGTTGGTGGTTGGAGGGAAGAAACTGGCTTCCTCTGAGGGAACCAGCAGTCTGTCGCTTGTTTTATCATGGAATTCAAACACCATAAATTCAAACTAACGTCTGAGTGTTCTACCTCTGTGTCTCTCAAAAGGCTGTTTATGCTGGAATCCTAAAAATATATGAGAAATAGAATACAAACTTTCTGTTGAGCTGGGGAAAGGGCATAATGCACCTGCGTGGATTTGGGGTGTAATGAAGATCTGACAACTCTCCTGTTGTACTTTGTTGTCCTCTTTTGCTGTTACAAATAATGACTCTTGTTAGTTTTTGGAGGGGGTTTTTGTCGAGTTTGGTTTGGTTTGGCTTGGTTTTTAATGTGTATGTGATTAACAAGAACCTGGGCCTTTGTGGGACAGCTGGAGACTTAAGTTCTAAGTCTTTTTAAACTCACCCATGGTCAATAACTTGTATTTGGGTATTATATATTTTAACTGATAATATGTCAGTTAGACCTGTTATGTCTTGAAGAAAGTAAACCAGGGGTTCTTCAGAGATCCTTTACATCCTGCAGATAATCCCTTGTGCTGTGAAGGGCACTTGCCTCCCCGTGGTTTCTGGTGCTGCTCTTCGTCCCCTGTGAAAAGTTCTTTCTGCCCCACAGTCTTTGGAAAACTCTCCCCATAAATACCCACGGAAGGCCTCTTAGTTTAGATTTCTTCTTTTAAGCATTCTCCTTTGGTTTGTCACCTGCAGGAAGACCAGGCTGAAAATAGTACAGGGGGTAACTCGTTTGTTCCCACTTGGCTTACAAAATGCTGATTTGCTTGTTACTTGCATTTTTGTGTTATTCTTTACCTTCCAAATGAGTGGCTTTCACCCAAATTTTCAGTTAATGCTCTTTGTTCTGTCCATTCCTCTCACCTCTCAAACTATGACTTCTTTCATTTGACACTTCACTTGTTGCCGTATGTATTTCTTGTAATTACAAGCTGTGTTTCATTGCATTTGTGTTGCTTTAATGGGGGGAACAAAAATCTTAAACTAGGATTTGAGAAGTACTTTAAGATTTCAAATATAAACCTGTTAAACTTTTCCTGTCTTAAAAATACAACTGATGGTGGAATCTATTCTCGCCTGTAGTAGCTGGAAACTAAAGAAAAAATTAGGTCTGAAAATTTACTGGTCTGACAATTAAATATTTTTCTCTTGAACTCAGTACAGTTGCAGTGACCTGCACACTTGACCTCCTCTTACAGAGAAGAAAAGGTTCTTTTCCATCACTCTCCACGTAGTCAATATTATTGTCCATCCAACCGAAACTGGATTCCAAGGCTTGTGATTAACTACTGGCAGAAATACCAAAAATAATCCCATTTTTTGGACTTCTTGTTCTAAACTTGGCAGTGACTGTTAATAAGATGTATAGCTTTTAACTCTATTTTGAAAAATTGTCTGAGAAAACTTGGGAATTATACCATTGGGATTGACAAGTGAATTATCAAATGGCTGCTTTCCTCAGCTGATGGTAGATCGGTTGCCTGTAATCATGGTTCTGTGAAGTAGCTCAAGAGATGCTTTATGCTCCTCACCTAAATGGTTTTTTAATTTTATAAAAAGTGATTAGTTAATAAAACCTCAATGAAAGACTGACAAATGTCCTTAGAATAGTATGTAGAATGTAAAAGAGCCCATCCCTTTCTGTTCTTCGGAAATAAAAAGTATTTTTCTTGCACGAGGTTTGTCTGCTTTTCTTCTTTAATGCAAATTATTATTAGTCCAGTAATTCATTGCCGAGGACAGTGTAGGACTCCCCTAACTGCATGGCTTCTTAATCTTAGCAAATTCAGCAAGCGAATCAATGAAATTACAATATGAAAGAGGACAGGGAAATAAAGGCAATGCTTTTTTCATGTGTGTTAGTGTGACTTCTGTCCCGTGCTGCTTGGGTTGTACGAGCTGTGCTGCCGAAATAAAAGCACTCTCTCCATCTGAAGACCAAGATTGTTAATGATGCACAACCCTTTTTGGTTTAAAATGCTAGTAGAGGAAGGAAATTAGAGAAAAAAATGAAGTGCTTTACATTCTGCTATTTCATTTAAGTACCATTTTCTTCCATGTAATTGCCTTGGCCAGCCATATGAAAATGACCATATTGTGTTTATGCTCTCCTTAAAAATGTCATTCCCTTCTTTTTCTCTTTTTGTTTTTAAAAAAGAACATTTGGCTTCTTCAAAGCTTGAGTATTTGATATTCATTGTTTCTTCCATTTACTCCTGGAACAAATCAGACAAATTGCAGGAGTTCAAGAGAGGTTGAAAGTGTCTGTAATTAGGACAAACAAACACAAAAATGTGTAGTGAAGGAGCATTGCCAGCTATAGCTTCTTATAATATCTTTTATCTCCTACTCTATTTTTAATGTATTTATTTTATTTTATTTCTAGTGGCAATGGCCTGGGTTTCTTTTCTTATTTAGCACCATTTGAGTGATGGTATCTTTCTTGATGGGGACCCTGAGCCGAGGTCACAGGCAAAAGGAGATCCTACGGAATTTTCCCCAGCTAACTTCCAGAAGAAACACAACAGAAAGAAATTCTCCCAAACTTTGATTTTCACTGGAAATTTAACTAGCCATGTTTTCTGGCAAGTTTTTTTGTGCCTAAACAACAAACTGCGCCCAAAGGGGCAGAATTAGCTAGTGAGCTTTTCCCGTTGGGCTGAACCTCAGTAAATGTCTGTACCAGACCAGATCACAGGGCCTTATCCAGGTTTTTGAGAGGTTCTGTTATTTTCCCCACCTCAGGTTTCCTTTTCCATATGTAATGGTGGTCTCTGCTCTTGAGCTTTGGGCCCTGGTGGAATTCTTTCTCTGCCGTGACAGAACTGGATCTTTTGTCTCGTCTGTGTTTTCTCTCCCACTTGGCATTCAGGAGTTTGTTGTTCGGGCCATTTAATTTGTCACTCATGTGATCTCTGTTCCCGACCATAGGGACCAAACCATAAATACAAACTGTAAGCCTGTTTGAACCTCAGGATCAGTTACCAGAGCACCAGACTTATTATTGCACCGACAGAAGTTACTAGCTTTTACATGGAATAAAGATTTGGGTTTTTTCTTGTAGTATTCAGAACCGTCTCATACCATCTTAGAGCAGGCAGGATGGCATACAAACTAACCTGGATGGCTTGGTAGTTTTTGTGTGGTTGTTGGGTTTTGATTTTTGTGGTTTGGGGGCTTTTTTGTTTTGTTTTTAAGGAGGGGCTGTTGCTTTGAGCCCCCCCCTTCTTTAATCAGCGGACATAATATTAGTGTTTGAGGGTTTTTTTTTATTTTCTGATTCTTAAGTGAAGCTGAAATCACATATCCCATCTGTTTCCTGTGGTGTTATTCTGCAAAGATAATAGAAAGGAACAGGTAATAATTTCCTTTTCTAAGCTGGTGGGTACCATCTGCAGTCTTGCAGCAGATGTCCTTTTGGGACCCTCAGTTCTGTGTGCAGTTCACGGTCCTGAGCTTACCTCACGTTTTAAGACTGACGTTGCATTACAGCTGTCAGCTTCTCTTTGGCATTGAGAATTCCGCAGGATAGGCAGCAGGAACCCTGAAGTGATGACAGGGCAAGAACACAGTGCTATAGCTTCGTGCTGTAGAGATGTGATCGTCCCTTTCTGACGGATGGAGGCTGCTGAGAGATTGACAGATGCTCTCAGTCGAGTCCAAGGTGACAAACAAATAATCCTTGACAGGATGCTCCTTTATTTAGCTGTCTCTGGACACTTGCAGACTTTCCTTTCCCTAAATATTTTCCATTGGAGTCCTTCTGGAGAAAATGTAAAGAGTTGGCTTGGGTTTGGCCTCTTTTTGGGAGTTGCCTTTGTTGTGTTGTCTGTGTTTTCAGAAGCCCCAAGTCCCTCCCTGCCTCTCCTCATCCTTGTGAGCAGAGAGCTGAGAGTTTGCTCTCTTGTGTAGTGTGTGTTCACTTTTGATGTGCTCTCTGTGTGTGTGGGATTGGGGGAGAATGTTCTGCTGCTTTCAGTCTCCTCTAAAAGACTCTCAGGAGTCTGGGGAGAGGAACTGGAACAGTGAAGAATAACCTCAATTTTGTTATTTGTGCCCTTGGGCTCTCTACTTCCTTACCCACATCTGTGATGTTTGACTAATTTCTTTCGGAAGATTGGAGGATGAACTGCACCATTTCTGGGAAGAACTGGAAATGCCACATGCTTGTAGTGGGTTTTGTAGCAGAAATCTCAAGTTTCACGAAGAGCAGCTCATTTGGATGGGTTATAGTCAAACAATCCTAATGTATCGGGGTTTCTGTTTGGTCCGTGTTTTTTTGCGTTAGGAAAAATAGAGTTTGAAAGTTTCAGCAGGGAGTTGTAGTTGTGGGTGATCCCCAGTGTGGCCAGTAAAAAGGAGTGACTTTCTGAAGGCTTTAATCCAAATTACTTGTTCCCTCTTGGAAACCTTGATAAATAAATATGTGTGGCTGTTGTGAGTTTGCTTCCCAGCCACTTCCTGAGTCCCTCCCATTTTCTTTGTGGGATCTGTTCTTTCTGTACATTTAATCCCCTGGAGCAAAGGTGAGATGGTATTTCTTGAGATGCAAAATGGTTACTTACAATTTTTTTTTATGAGCACTTTGATTGTTGTGGGTGGTGCTGGTGCTTTAAGGATGCTTGAGCTGATAATAGCTCAAATTTTGTTCTAAATGTTTTTAATGTAAAGACCTATGCCATGTATCCAAAAGATGATCAGCAGTAGTTTTGCTTAGAGAAAAACACTAGATCAGAGTTTATGACAGCTGAAAGTTCAGATACTTATATGACGGTGTGAGGACAATAGAGTTTAGCCCTGCTACTTATATTTAGATTATTGAAGACATTACTCTATTGCTTAACCTGTTTGGGTACTGAATGTTTATTCATTTATTGAACCAGTTCTTCCAGAACAAGCATCTCCTGTTACCAGAGTGGGCACTGAGGAGTTGTGCCGAAGGGAGGGATTGTTACAGGCAGTGGAGTTCCTGGCACGTGCCTTGGCGCCTTCCGTTCGTGACAAGTCTGATGCTGTGTAATGATTTTGTGGGACTTAAGTTCCTTCCTATGCAGGGTAGTTGTACAGAGATGGAAAACCGAAGGATTGCAGTACTAAACCCGAAACAAAGCACTGAAACCCAGAAAAACCCTACCCCAAATCCACCGCAAAGCCCCAACAAACACACAAACCCCCTCAACCATCCACAGAAAATACACTCCATTTACCTGTGAATCAGTTACCAAAGCACTGTGGAATGTGCTAGCAGCAGGAAATCTGACTGGCAGAGCAGAGTGAATGACGTGTCTTGGGAAAAACAAAGTGGAGGATGCTTTAGATACCTGAATTCTAATTTCTCGGGTGCGTGTTGTCAGCAGCATGGGACGGAGAGAGCAAGTTTGTCTGCGAGTAGTTGTGAAGAAGGACTACTTCATCCCTTTAGCTTGGGGGTCAGGTGATGAAACATGTTTTTGTCATACTGAGTGAAAAGTATTGTTTTGTCCTTGAATGGTTTTGAAGTTGTTCGGTTTTGTTCAAGGTTTGGTGGGGGTTTTTTTGTTTGTTTGTTTGGGGTTTTTTGGTTTTTTTTTTTGTTTGGTTGGTTTTTTGCTTGTTTGTTTTTTTCCTATACAAGAAAAAAAAGAAGAAAAAATGGTGCTGTGGTATTTGTTCTTCTTCCCTCTTGTCTTTGTGACCCACTTCTTGTACTGCAGCCTTATCCTTTGTTTGGCCAAGAAAAGAAGGGAAAAAACTCTGGAAAATCTACAGGGATTCAGTTGACAGGATGTGTATCTGTATGAGCACAAAGCTGGGCAGATCAGCTCAACAAGAGGCAGAGAAAATTTTAAAACCAGGATATGATCCTAATGGGAGATGCTTTCCCTGGAATGAAACCTCCCTTTTATTAGGGTAAAGCCTGATCCCATTGCAGTGTAAAAATCTAAGCCTGGGGGAACTGTAAGGACAGTAATTCTCACCTGAAGAGGCTGCTCAGCCATGGAAGTTCTGAGCTGCTCCTACCTGGAGCTTTACCTGTCACTGATAGCCCAGAGGCGAATCCAAATGTGAGCTTGTACAGAGTATTTTTACCTCCTGGCTCCTACAGGAGCAGAAAGGAAAAGCGTGGGGAGGAGAGCGGCAATCTTTCTTTGTGAGGAATATACAGAATTTCTGCTTCCAAGTCATCCCTGGTCTTAGATCCACTCACACTGTTCTCTGGGTACACAAATGTGTGCTCTCTCAAGAAGCTTTCTGGAAATCTCTTAAAAATTAAGAATGCCTTTCAAGATTCTGTGTGCCTATGAATCTTTCAGGCAGACTGAAATCTGCTTTTGTGCTTAGGCAAAGTTAAGTAGGACTAAAACAAATATCCAAATTACATCCCAACACTTTTGCTCTGCATTCCCCAGGACCTTTTCAGTTCAGCTTTTCTGCTGAGTGTCCTTAAGTCCTTAGGATGGTGATAAATACCACCCCATTTAATCCTTCTCTCAGAGATCAAATGGCAGTAAATAAGCACTGCTGTACTGGCTCTGTCGGAGCTCGAGCTGCAGCAGTGCAGGTGAAGGCCTGTGTGCTTTAAAAAAGGGTCTTGGTCCTGTGGCCCTCTCCAGCTAATGCTTCCATGGCTTCCTAGGGGTGGCCCACGGAGGGGCAGGTGCTGGAGCTGGCAGCAGGTTCAAGGCAAAACTGAGAAGATGCTGCACTTATTCTTTATCTGTTTCTCAACAGGCACGATTTGCTTTCACAGCAGAATTCCTTAGAGCTGCATCTACACCTCGCTGCACCCAGAATTCCTATCAAATCTGGGTATCAGCTCAATACCCGAGGAAGGAAACGGTTCTCTGTGCGTCAGTGCCATCTCTTCATCCTCTTGACACGCCAAAACACGGAGGACAATCAAAGTGAACCCTTTGCTCATCTGCAGAAACATCACACGGCCTGATTTCTGTTTGTTGAGTCTGCTTGCAGAGCTTGGAAAAATACTGAATATAGTATTTTTTAAGTTACTATATATAAATCAGAGATTGATTTATAACAATTGATCAGTATGTTTAAAAAAGAAAATAACCAAACTTCAAAACTTGGCATCTGCTCTGCTGTTACCCTTGTGACTCGAGTTCTCAGAGTTTATGAAGCAGCCCTCCAGGCACATCAAAATATAATTATTAAATCCATCAGCACAGCTGCGGATTGTATAGTTGCTGTATTGGCAAAAGGAAAACAAAAGGAACAACTGAAAGCAGCTCTTCCCAGTGCCTGTGGTGCACTCGACTTACAATGTGTGTGGAAATAAACAACCTGTGTATGTATGCCTGCAGATAACAAAAAATCATGGAATGGCTTGGGTTGGAAGAGACTTAAAGCTCATCCAGTCCCACCCCCTGCCATGGGCAGGGACACCTTCCACCAGCCCAGGTTGCTCCAAGCTCCATCCAGCCTGGCCTTGGACACTTCCAGGGATCCAGAGGCAGCCACAGCTTCTCTGGGCAACCTGGGCCAGGGCCTCCCCACCCTCCCAGGGAACAATTTCTTTCTAATATATGAAATTTATAGAGCAACAACTGTAGTTTCCCAGCTTCCCAAGCCTTCCTGTTTCCTCACCTGTGAGGAGTAGCTGTAGTTTGGTGGCCAAGATGTTCCGCCACATGTTGTGCTGTGCCTGAGTGTGAAGGTCAGACGGTGCCTGAGAACCTTGTCCCAGGGTTAACGTGCTGGGTGAGTTTGTGCCTGCCACAGTTTGTTCCTGTTCTGCTGATTCTCCACGTTAATAGCAGCTGTGCCAGGAGATGGCCTTTATCGTGTTCCTGCTGCTGCCTTCCTGCACTGAATTTCCAAAATCTGTGCATCTGTGCACTTAAAGCAGTGTTAGCACCGGAGCCACTTGGATGCCCTGTATGTGAACAGCTCCAGTCAGACAGCAAATGTGCTTCAAAACTCCTAAAGCAGGAGGTGAGTGACCCAGAAGTGGTTTTCACCAGTTTATGCCAATCAATTTGCAGCTCAGCGGTTTCCTTCAGCAGCTCAGTTGTTCTTGCACTGAATTATAAAGCTGTTTTTTCCTTTATTGTCATTTAAGTGCTTCAGCTTTTGATTTGATTTAATCAGACCCATCATCTTGCTTCCAAAGCTATGCAGGAGTCCCAGTGGAGCACCATGTACAGTCATGTTAAATCCATTTTTCATTTAACTCTGTAATGCAGAATCGTAGGTATGAGAAAGTTTGTGTTATCATCCTGTATTAATGTCAGTCCTGTTCATCCTACTGCATTCCTTTTTCTTAATTTTTTTTCCTGCTGGTTCTGTTTCACGTGAAGTACATGAAGGAAATAAATCCAATTTTCTCTGAAATATTAAAGGTCTGCACTAAAAAGTTGTCTCTTCGCAGAAATTTTAATGATCTTATTATAATCCAGAGTAATTTAAATTTGGTCCTTGATGGCTGCTTGTTGGCGTAATGGTCCAGTTCACCTCTCCATAGTTGTTGCATCCCTTGGCACAGAAAATGGCACATAAATATAACAACACTGGCCACTTGTCCATGGGGATCGCTATAAAAGATACCTAAAAATTGACTTGAATAAAAAAAGCAGCGAATCCAGGTTTGACAACTCAGATGTTGTTTTGTGCAAGTTCGTAAGTTCAGTCTCAAATCAGTTATTTAAAAAACTCCAATGGCATCGGGATTCTAGTCTCTGCTGTGCACAGTGAGAATTAGCTGTGTAGGAGTGGATAACACGGCCCTGCTGACCCCGGTGCTCATGCCTTGCACCATTTTAATTGAGAGAAAAAAGAATAGCAGTAGTAGTCATGGCAATAGATTTCAGCAGTCTTTGCTAAACAGTGTGATTGCAAGCCTTGTTCTGCTTTCAGTTCCTCAGTTTCACTTTTATTTTCCTTTGGGCATCATTCGAGGACTTATTAATAAATTATCTCCAGGACTCTGCTGGAATATTTCTATAGCAGACCAATTATTTGTCAGATAGCTTTTTACAGGAGCCTTTCTCTTCTTGCTCTCAAGTGACTTTGCTATAGGCTTTTCCCTGTTCTTTTTAGACAGTCCCAGGGACCAAAAGAGCACTGTGGAGTTGAGACTGACTTCCTTACTGCTGTCTTTGCCTGGGGAGAAGCTCTCTAGGAGAACCCGCATCTTCTAAAGAAAAATTCCAATTGATTGCGGGTGTGGTTCCCTCCCCTTCCTCCAGTAATTAAAGTGGTAACTTCACAGCAGCCAAAAAGATACAGAATGCAGAGTCCTTGGTAACTGGGTACCAGTTTGTTATTTCTGATTTGAGTCCTTCGGTCTTACGCTTTTTGGGCTTGCTCCTCCCAGCAAATCGAAGGGTTTGTGGAATGTAGGAACAGCAAAGGGAAGCTCAGAGAAAGGCAAAATTCTGCTCCCTTGCCGGGAAAATAGGGGAGGGCAGAGCCGAGAGCTGTGTGGCTGCCACCAGCAGGGACACACGTGCTCTTGCTGCAGTTAAATCAGGGTGTTTGTGTTTAATCTGGAGCTACTTGGTTAGGATACCACCCCCACTTCAAAAGGTTTGCTGCTCTGTCGGCATCAGAGCCGACTGCATGGCGTTGTGGGCTCTGTGAGGAGGTGTCTGGGCTCACATTCCAGCAGGAGTGTAGATGCTGCTCACCTGGAATGGAGCTTCTGCTTCACATCCCCAGGTGAGGGTATTGCTAGAATGGTGGAACGCTTTGGATTGGAAGGGACTTTAGAGCTCCTCTCATTCCACCCCCTGCCATGGGCAGGGACACCTTCCACCAGCCCAGGTTGCTCCAAGCCCCGTCCAACCTGGCCTTGGACACTTCCAGGGATCCAGGGGCAGCCACAGCTTCTCCGGGCAACCTGGGCCAGGGCCTCATCACCCTCATGGGGAACAATTCCTTCCCAACCTCCCATCTCTCCCTGTTCTCTGGCAGTGGGAAGCCATTCCCTGTGTCCTGTCCCTCCATCCCTTGTCCCCAGTCCCTCTCCAGCTCTCCTGGAGCCCCTTTAGGCCCTGCAAGGGGCTCTCAGGTCTCCCTGGAGCCTTCTCTGCTCCAGGGGAACCCCCTCAGCTCTCCCAGCCTGGCTCCAGAGCAGAGGGGCTCCAGCCCTGGGATCAACTTCAGTGGCCTCCTCTGGACTCACTGCAGCAGCTCCAAATCCTTCTTGTGTTGGGGGGCCCAGGGTTTTGGCCATTTTCTAGATCTGAGACGTCACCAAATACTGTCAGATCAGTAAAGAACAGCAAAGTGGTAACTAACAATTTTCATGGTGCACAATAGAAGAGGGAGGGGTGTTTGGATAGAAAATGAACTTGTTAGAGGCCTTAGGGATAGCAAAGGGCTTTTTCTTTTTTTGCACTTCCAGACTCCACAGCCCCGAGGCTGATAGATTCTGAGGACAAGGGAAAAACTGGGGTTCAGAGATTATAAATGTGTAGAATTCCTTTTCCTGCCATACTGTCAGCATTGCTCTGAAATCTTTCTTGGAGGATTTTGGTGTGCTGTCTGAGAGATGATCCACAAATTCTGGTTTTCTTTGCAAGGCAGAAGAAGTCAGTTCTGTGTTGCCAGTGAAGCAGACCTGTGCACAGTGATGGAGATCCAAGGGAGGAAGAGTCATCTGTGGAGACATGGATTTGCTGCTGCTTCTTCTTCCTTCTTCCCCTTAGGTTTTTCTCTCCCTCAGGCCAAGCAAGAACTTGCTTCAAGGATTCCCCTGTGTTGAGCTGACTGCTCCCTGTGCTGCCCCATTTACACCCCTCCATCCCTGTTCCTTCCCAATTCTTTTTTGCCCTCTGGTTCCTGTGTCTGTAGCGGGTTTCAGGATTGAGTTAAATTTGGGAAGCTGGCTGCCGTTCCAGGTGAGGCCAGAGCCCTCCTTTCCTTTTGAAGTCTGTGTATGTGCATGTGTGTGTGTGCATTCTTGTCTGTTTTATTTGCTATCTTTGATAATTTTGAGTTTTCTCCACTGCCTTAGCAGAGCTGGGAGTAGAGGAGGAGTTAGGACAAGGTGGGAATCTGGTTCCCTGAAGCAACTTGTGCTTCTTTGTCTTCCTTCACAGCTGCCTTTTGAGGCCCATCACAGGTTTTAGTCCGTTTATTATGTTGTGGCAGTGCTTTTGTTTTCTCATCAAGATGGCCTGAGGCGCCAAGTACCCAAGTCTGAGATTCCCGCTGAAAAACTGCATAATGATTTATTTTGACAAGATCTATTTACCATGAAATCGTGACCAGTGATGCTAATTTTACTGTCATTTTCAATTCATTATTAGATGAGCCCTTATTAGCTTTTCTAGCACTTTTTACTAGGAATGCTCTGACAAGCCTAGAATTGCATGGCTTTCATATTTTGGCACATTGTGGGTTGTTTTTTTTTATCTCTCATCCCCTGGGATCATTCCCACTCAGAATTGTCATATGCAATGACACGTAGATCAAATGAGCAAAATATACTGTTGCTCAAAACGGAAGGTTGTTTAGGCACAGGTGTATTCAAAGTCATTACGTTATAAAAACAACTTATTGAAGCAGTTTAGGATATTTTGAACTCAAATTATGGTTTCTCAAGAGTGTTCCAGCAGTATCCTTGCCTCATGCATTTGAGCTTTCCCTGCCATAATCTGACTTTGATAGTGACTGACAAGTTTGAGTAGTGAGGCTTCGTCTTTTCTCAAGATAAGTGCTAATATTTTGTAAACCAAATTATTTGGAAAGGCTTATTCAGCATCTTCACCAGAGGAAAGGTTCTCTCTACTTGACTTAAAGTGAAACTTTGATTACCAGTGCTCTTTCTGATGGTATAATTCATTTATCCCCAGTCTTCTGTGCTTGTTCCTACCACAGGTATTAGCATAAAACTAGTATTACCACTAGATGGATCTGTTTCTTTAATAAGCCATTGGCTACCACTTGGAGTAGTTTCACGAGAGAGAAATATTTGAAGACTTCTCTGGTGGGTATCAAGTACATGTTATCTAACTGCTCTTTGACTACAGTTACTTGTGGGGTCATTAAAAAATTATTCTTTTTTCAGTCCATCAGCCTATCTTATCTAGTGTTCTCCGTGTATGGAGTTGGTAAGACCTCTGGGCTTCTGGGGGAAAAAAAAAAGTTTTAGTTTATTCTAATTCATTTTTTTAATTAGGAGATAAGAACTAATATCAGCTCACTCCAATTTCTTCATGTACACTTGAAAAATTTATCAGAATGTTTCCTTTGTATGACCTATGACAAGTGGAAATGTTCAGCCTCAGTAGGTTCATTGAAAATACATGAACATCGCTTTGCTTTATTCAGAAACATCTGAAACAATCACAGACCCATTACTAAAGTGCTTGCAACAAAAGGCAAACCTTAAGTATGAGATGAGGAGGTTATTTTCAGAAGCAAACATTTCATCAGCTCAAAGGTGTGATGGTAGCAGTTGATTGAAATCTTCCATACACTGCATTGAGAGAAGCAAATTTGGGTTTGATGCTTTGCTCTTTCTGTGCCAGGAGATAAAAACGAAGAGATTCTCCCAGTCGGAGACTGACTGGTTCTGGCAGAGCCAAGAGAAAGGGGTTTCTGTAGAAAAAGGCAACAAATGACCTAGTTTGGTGTTGCTGTGGTGGAGATTGGCTCAGAGAGGTTCCTTCCAACCAATACTTCTACAGCTATATAAAACCAAATAATTGAAGTGTTCATAAACACCTCTAACTCCACAAAAAACCCAAACCAAACCAAAACAAACAAAAAACCAAACAAAACCGCAACCAAACGAAAAGCCCCGAACAACAAACAAACAAAACCCACAAAAACCAACCCTCCAAAAGTTTTCTAAAAGCTTTCTTTGTACATAGCACAAGAGAACCGTCAGATCTTCAGTGCTGACGGGTTTTTTTCAGACCATTACGTTCCGTGCACTTACAGCTTTTTTAATTGACTTAGTATTTGATTTAACTTTATTTTTTTAAACCCCAACCTTGACAGAGCATACCTGCTCTCCCTGGCACTTCAGATTTCAGGTCAGCCTGCCTGTAAGCCTCGTCTGTCGCCTGTTCCACGTTGGTTTTTTGATATTAGTCATTCACCATCACAGTATGCCAAATCTGCAGTTCCAACCAACTGCAACCCTAGAAATCTTATTTGCCAGTTTCTTTGACCTTACCATTCATTTCTCCACAGGTGTTTCTCTAGAGCTTCTTTGCCACAGCAGTTATACATTTGTGCCATAGATGATGTGCCACATCTCCTTCTGCAGATGTTCCAGCTGGTGCCCGAGGCAGCTCTCTGTCTCCTGAGGTCATAGTATTTAATTTTATTGGGCTGCCTGTGTTTCTTGTTTGCTTCCACACCCACAGCAGTAACTGCCCAGTTCTTCCAGTAGTCTTAATTAATGTTGGTGCGTTTTCAGAAGCCTATTTCGCACTGCGGTAACAAATAATAGCAGAATTTTTTGTATTCTCAGTGACTGGTTTTAACATCTGCTTGGGTGTAGCAGTTGGCAGGTACGAGAGACAGAACTCGTGGGTCTGAATTTTTAGAAAACAGTGAAATGAAGTATTACAAAAGAAGTAGATGTCAGTGTGAACTGACCTTGAAGTATCAATGTCTCGGTTGAGTAAATCCTATTTAATAGAGAAGTTGTGCGTGTGTGTTCAACCTGACAGTTCTGTGCTGGAATTAAGTGCAGTTGCAAACCACAGACCTTTCACATGCTTTTACTGTTCTTGATGTTTTAAGCTGTCAAACAGATTAAAAAGAACAATTGTACTAACTGCTATCTTAATTTTTCAAGCAAGCCCGCAAGTATTAGGGTTCAAGGCACTGCTTTCTTTTACTGCGGGTTTCAAAACAACTGCTGTAACCCACCTGTGACGCTGCGGAAGGGCTGTTAAATCTGACTTTTTGGTAGGAAATTCATTGCAAATTGGTACAGCACAGGCAGGCCCATTGCTGGGGTTCATCTTGCAGCTTCTTCAGTCCGGTTGCATCTCAGCCTAATGTGGTTACACAGGTGTGTGAGGTGGGTTTGGTTTATGCAGTAATCTACAGGTGCTTTTTGGCTACCCTGGCTGCCTGTGGCGGTATTATGTGGATCAGCTCCTCGGACAAACCACCAGAGCATCTGTATCTGCTCCATGCAGCGTTCTTGCTTGTAAATATTAGAATAGATTTCGTAAGGCTGCTGATTTAAATCTTCCTCGTGGTACTTATTGGTAATTTATATTTGAGAGAGGGATTTTGGTGAGGGTTTATTAGCTTGAATTATTGAATTATGGGTTTATTGTGGAGCTTTTTGTTAAAATTAACAGACACCGTAATTATTGATATCTGAAATCGCTTCAGTTCATTAATGAATGAAATCATAAAATAAAACAGTATAATGATACCTAATTGCAACAAGCTAGATTACAATCTTTTATTTACAGGTAGGCATAAATGAACTCTCAGGGTAGAACTTGAATAATACATATTATTCTTGGTTTTAAGAAGATTTTCTGGAAACTTTTTTGGGTTTGGTTTATTTTTTTTTCAAATAAGTTATTGTTCAGCAGCACATTGGTAGATGTTTAAATGGAGGACATATCCTGCTTTGTATTCTTGGGTTTGCCCGTGCATAGGTATTTTACAAAGCGTTGTCACTGTCTGTCTGCTGAAGGTGTGGTATTTGCAAGTTGTTGTTCTAGATGTGAGGGTAATTTTCTCGCCATTAAATTATTTAAACTAGAAGAATGCTTTTACTTTGCATTTCAGTGTTAAAGCAGTAATTTTAGTTACTTTTACAGCAGACAGTCTGAAGTTTCAGGGTAGCAGGCAAGGGGGCTGCTCATTATATGGCACAAAGGGAACTTCCCTTGCTTTTGTGGAACAACAGCTTAAAGAGGAAGGATGCACAGGAGAGCTGTCATTAAAAATGTTAGCACAGTGGTTGAGTAAAATGCAGGTTACTGTTCAGACTGCAGACTGATTCCAGTTTTGTCTCAATTCTGGCATGGATTTTACATAAAGTAAAAGCCAGAGGTTTCTTCTCAACAATCACACAGTGGTTGGAGTGGTACGTAACTGCTAATTTTCACCTCACATGTGCTGAGTAAGAATAATAATTTTCTGTCTGCAAAAGCTGCTTTTAGTTTCCAAAAACTTCAGTGCTTTAGCTGAAAATACTGGTCTGTCTGTAGCTGTGTAGTTTCCATTCAGCCATGAGCTGAGGATAAGATGCCTAATGGGCTGTTTCTGGGGATGCCCATCTCCTGCTGCATGTAATTTTGTTTGCTGGTGATCAGGTAGGCTCTGACACACCCAGTTTCTCATTCCATTAGCGTTTGTGCTGCCCTTTGGCCCTGGGAGAATCACAGGAGCACTTAGGAAAGAAGAAACCTTTAAGATCACGAAGACCAACTGTTAAGACAACATTGCTGAGCCCACCACTAAACGAGGTCCCCAAGTGCCACATCTACATGTCTTCCGAATTCCTTCAGGAATGGTCCCTCCACCGCTGCCCTGAGCAGCCTGTTCCAATGCTTTACCACCCTTTCAGTGAAGGAATTTTTTCTACTATCTAGTTTAAACCTTCCCTGGCACAACTTCAGGGTGTTTCCTATTGTCCTGTCCCTTGTTCCCTGGGAGCAGAGCCCGACCTCCCCCCAGCTCCCCCCCCCTGTCCCCCCGAGCCTCCTTTGCTCCAGGCTGAGCCCCCCCAGCTCCCTCAGCTGCTCCTGCTGCTCCAGCCCCTTCCCCAGCTCTGTTGCCCTCCTCTGAGCTCACTCTAGCACCTCGATGTCCTTCTTGGAGTGAGGGGCCCAAAACTGAACTGCTTTTGTGTAAACCCAAGCCATGATCAAAGAAGCCAAAAATCTGCCAGTGGCACCAGGCTCAGAGCCAGGTATTGATCTGCTCCTCCTGTTTCTTTCCTCATCTTTCCCAGAAATTGGAAGGATAGAGAAGAGCACTACTTCTGCTCCTTATCCTTTAACCTGTTGTTCCAAGGCCCCGAAGTCTCTCTTGATTGCCCTCAGACAACTTCATTATCCCCCTGGAGAATAATCTGAGGGCTGTACCAGAGCAGGAAGCTTTCTCTTCACATCTTTAACCCAAGCCTGAGGGAGCCAGGAGACTTCTTCCCTAAGGAGCGCTCTGGTCTGCATATGAGGCCTTTATGTTCCCTTCGGAAGGGACTCTCTGATGCCTTTTTTACTTTATAACCTCAGCCTCTGTGACAGCTCCAGTGCCAGATGAGCTGCCATCCTGTTCATTGTGGGGTTCTGCTTGCCCAGCCTCGCACCTGTGATGCCAGGGCCCCTGGAGCAGTGGAACAGTCACAGAGGAGCACACCTGCTTCTCTCTTGAGGTTCCCTGCCTCGGGAATCCCACCTGTGCGCTGCACTGGAGCACTGAGCTGTGGGTCGTGCTCACCTTCACTGTGCAATGATAGTGGGTCAAGCACTGGCTGAACCCGCTGTTCCTACGAGGTGCAAACACTGGAAGAGTCATAACACTGGGTTTGATAGTGCAATTGAAAGTGTTTTCAAAATCCTCCTGAATTTTTACTTTAAAGTAGGTTAATGGTAGTATGGTCAAGGCCATCGTAGGTGGCTGGCAGGACAGGCTTTGCCTCAGCGTGTCAGCTGTTGATCATCGTGTTGACTTCTGTGGGGGAAAAAATAGGGCAGCTCTATATTTCAATGCTGTTTAAAATCTGTATGACACTTTCAGGGTAATAGCTCACGTGTCTCTAAAGGAGGTAATGAAGTTGCAAATTGCCTAATCATTCTAATGCATGCATATTGCCATTCTGTTTGGCAAATCTGCAATCAAGCCATTGATTTGGTTTCGCTAATGCCAGCTAATCATGCAGAGGTAGAATTTGAGCTGTGAGTGATAGGCTCTGCAAGCAGCTTTCTGGGGCTGACAGATTGGGCAAAGCAAGAAGCTGTGAGAGCAGTGCTGTGCTTTCCTGCTTTGCACTGCAGTGTTATCCTTAAAGTTGATTTAAATGATCCCGGCTCGCTGCTACCGGAGACACCGTCTGCGATCCTGCCATAGAATTCCCTGTTGTCTGGGGCTGCTGCTTGCTCTGGGGAAATGAAAGTCTGTCAGGTGACATTCCTTGGAGATTCCCTGTCAGTCCCTTGACCTCATAAGGGTTTGTTGAGTTGGACTGTAACTAATTTAAGGACCCAAGCCCCATTTCAGTAGGTGCGTTCCCAGAGCTTTTGTGTTACTTTGAGTGGCTCCTGGGGGACAATCAGCTGTCCCTGCCCGGCCGTGTGTCCTGGGGACAGGGAGGCCAAAGGGATCCTGGGGGGCACCAGGGAGAGCATTGGAGCAGGGCAGGGAGGGGATCCTGCCCCTCTGGCCAGCCCTGGGCAGGCACATCTGCAGGGCTGGCCCAGCTCTGGCTCCTCAGCACAGCAGGGACAGGGAGCTCCTGGAGCGGGGCCGGCGCAGGCTGCGGAGATGGCCAAGGGATGGAGCAGCTCTGGGAGCAGCAAAGGCTGAGGGAGCTGGGGCTGTTCAGCCTCCAGAGCAGACCCTGAGAGGGGCCCTCAGCCATGGCTGACAGGGGCTGCAGGGAGGGGGCAGAGGATGGACCAGGCTCTGCTCGGGGGGGCCCAGCAATGGCACAAGAGCAACGGGCAGCAACTGATGCCCAGCAAGTTCCCCCTGCACAGGAGGAAGAACTTCTTGGCTGGGCAGTGCCCCAGCCCTGAGCAGAGACCAGAGAGGGGCTGGAGTCTCCTCCCTGGGGATATTGCAGAGCTGTCTGGACACACTCCTGTGCCGTGTGCTCTGGGCTGGCCCTGCTGGAGCAGGGAGGTGGCACCAGATCCCACTGTGGTCCTTTCCAGCCCGACTTACTCTATGACTGTATTTCATCAAAGCACTCACTTTGAGCCACTCCACTATTCCATTACAGAGGAAATGGTGTGACATCTCTAGATGAGAGTGCAGAGGAATTTACTCCACAAGACACTTCTGTTACCTACAGGAGGAAACCCAGGTCTCTCTGGGCAATGTGGAGTATGTGACTTTAGGCAGAGCTTTAAGTTGCCATCACGTGAAAAGTAAAGAACTAAATGCTCTGAGAACAACACTGGCTATTTAATTCCAGCTGAATTTCAGGAGTGAGACTTGATGGTGTTTGTGGGTCCCTTCCAAAGGATCCCACTGTGGTCCCTTCCAGCCTGGCCCAGTCTGGGATTCTGTGCGTCTGTTACTGTGCTTTTCCTACAGAACACCAGTGATTCATGGATCTGTATATCCAACTGCAAATCTACTGTGACCTTTGATGACATCTCTACATGCTGTTTTTCTTCAGCTGTTTGGTTAAGCGTTGCTTTAAACTGTTGCTTAATGTGTTCATCAGGCTTGTGTCTGTGATGGTGTACTGACCTAAATTTCTATGGAAAGCACTGAGTTTTACAGCTGAGGAAGAAGATCAACATCCTGAAATACTCTGTGATTCTCAGTATGAAGTTACTAACATTGAATTGCCATCCTGCTGGACACATGGATGCAAGTACAGCTTTCAGTTTTATCACACTCCTCTTGGCTCCTTTGCTGCCGAAGTTTTCCCCCGGATTTTCCACAAAACCCAAACTCCCATCCCCTTTCTTGTAGTTTGACTTATCTTTTGAGTCTACAGTGGATGCAATCTCCATTTGGGCATGATGACTTTCTTCTGTTCTCTGGTTTCTTTCAGGAAAGCAGGAGGTCTCAGAGCTCTTAGACTATACATGTAAAGTACCAAGAAGAAGGGAAATCCTAATTTTAATGCATTTTTCAAAATGTGTGACCAATATATTGTGTCTGTTTGATGTTTTAGTGCCCTTACTGATCTCAGCCACCTCGCTACACCCTATGGAAGAGAACTTTCTATCAAATTAATATATCTAGAGCTGATTTGGGCAGCAGCTAAAGCCTTTTGGAACATTTCTAGCATTAAGGGAAAGCAGATCCAGCATAGTTTAGCTTTGGACATGGTTTTTAGGAGGGTACTGCTCCTGGCAAGTAGGTGAATAGCTTTTGTCAGCCTTCATTTGTGGCCAGCATCAAGGCTTTGTGGCTATCAGCAGCCCATGACTTTCTATCCCTGATTGCTAATGAGAAATTATAGATGCTTGAAAAAAATCAAAAAACCCTAAGAGGGTAGTTTAGGCCATGTTATTCGGGTTCCTTTTTAGCTGAGGATATTTGGCGTCAGACTTCTGTGCCATGAAAAAATGACAGATAAAATGTGTGTTGTCCCAATGAGTCAAAGAAATCAGCCACCTAATAATAGTAATTACACTGGGCATCTGTGATGTTCTGCATGCTTAGGACTGTGGAGATATTAGCTAATTAATCCTTTCAACACTGCTGTGCAGTTGGTATAGCTGGTACTATTCTCTTCATTTTGTAAATGAAGGAACAAATAGAAGGGTTTGACTGATGCGCTTTGCAGCAGCGAGCAGCCTCACATTTCAGGAGTTTATTCCACTGCAGTGCCTCGAAGGCGTAGGGTGGGTGGAGGTCCACCTCAGAGCATTGCTGCAGAGGCAGGCAGTTCAGAGTGCTGGCTGCTGTTGTCCTTTACCTTATTCTATTTTTTAGGACTACATTATCTACCAAAATAGTTGTTAGAATGGTGGTAGAGAGGACAGCTCTGATGGCACAAGACCTATACCAGCAGCTACTGCTGAACTCAAATTCGGCTTTCAACCTTCAGCAGCACTGGTGGCTTGTAATGTGCAGGTGAGATAAGACAGGGTATCCCTTGTCTGCCGGCTGCTTAGGGAAGAAGAGCAGCTGTTGGTAAGTGCCAACTGTGAAGCTCATCTGATCTGGAATTAATTCACAGAGTGAATGATCAATCAGTGCTGGTGCCGCATCTTCTGTGAAAGCAGGTGAGCTGCAGTTCTCGTGTGAAGCACGCTGGCCACGAAAGTTGATGGGAGCTGAACTCCAGGTGGTGTTGCACAGTGCCCTAAGCAAATTAATTTCTTTCAGCACTTCGGGTAGTAGATGTTTCACGTTCGTCTTCTGTTAGAACACTGTAAGAAGTGTAGATTAATGTTGGTGCTGATGTTGCACCTTAATAATCTGGTGATAAATGCACTGCATCTTGTATGGAGGTTTAATTCCTACAACTAGATTGGCTTTGGAAAGTGTCGGCTCTCTGTAAAACCCACTGTGAGTTAAGTGCTCGTTGCCTTCAGAGCATGACCTGTGTTTTTGTAAGCAGCCATGCTGACCCAGCTCAGGGAAGTGATGTGCCAGAAAAGATGTCATGCAGAAGGCTGATTTCCTCCCAGCACAGCCCTTCTCTGCCCTTCTAGTTCAAGTATCTTATAAAGCCACCTGCCTGTTCATGTCATGCCACAGTGAGGGGGAACAAGGGAAAACACATCTGAAAGCTCGTTATGTTTGTTGGAACGACCTCCTAGGTCCCTGAGAAACAAAGTCTTCTCTTATACCCATCTGCGTGGCCTGCTGATAGTTCCAGAGTTATGAATACTCTAAATGATGTTCTTGGATCTTTTTTAGGGTAGCAAATAAAGACATCACTGGCATCTTTCAGTGTCTAATTTTTGCTCCTTGGCAGCCAGCACAGAACATGCTGATGTTGGGCAGTACTCCCCCCTTACACTCAGAGAATACTCAGTGGATGGTGTGAAAGGAAAGAGAACAGAAAAACATAGATATTGGAGATCATCAGCCTTTGAAACCTCAGCTGATCCTTTCCTGCTGTGCTGTATCATGGACAAAGTTGTTGGTCATGGCACTGACATTTTTAGTCTTGGTTCTCACTGCAGTCTTAAGTGCTGAGGTTTTTTTTTTCCCCTTCTGATTTGTCAACAACTCTCCAGTTTTTGACCCTGTCACACATTTCTGATCAGTTTTAACACAGGAGTAGAAATCTCAAATCTCATTTACTTAGTTTGAAGGAAAATTGCGTCTGGCTGTAGAAATCATACTCAAACTACTACTATCAGTGACAGAGAAACTGTGGTGGGGGTTCAGCAGTTCCTGACTGTATTTAACTTTTCTGCCCATTCAGGATGGGTGTCTCTGAATCAGTCACACTTTATGCCATCTCTTAACCAGTGGTAATTTCTGGGAGCTGAGAATACTGGTTACATCGAGGGAGTTCAGGAATCACATAGGGGAAGCTGGAATAGTGCATTAGATAAATTCCTGGGATTGCAAGGGTTGGTGATTGATGTTGCAGGGAGCGGTTGGAGCAGGTCTCTAAGTCTGGCATCCTAAGTTTTCATCAGTTGGAAAACATTAACTTCTTTTTCTGTGAGGGCAGTTGACAGTTGATCGAGCTGCCTGTCCTACGTTCATGGCTATGAGCTTTGTGCTGGGGCAGGTGCAGCGACCTCCGCAGGCAGCACGACCCAAAGAATCATAGAATCATAGAATCATAGAATCAGACGGGTTGGAAAGGACCTCGGAGATCATCAAGTCCAACCCTTGATCCAACCCCACTGTGGTTACTAGACTATGGCATTAAGTGCCACGTCCAGCCTTGTCTTGAAAACCTCCAGGGATGGAGAATCCACCCCTTCCCTGGGCAGCCCATTCCAATGGCTGATTACTCTCTCTGTAAAGAATTTCTTTCTGATATCTAACACCACCTTTAAACTGAAGCATTAAATGCCATTCATCTTTAGAACGGCTCTTTTCCTTTTTCCTCATTTTGGGGAATTATTTGTGATGAATGGCCCTTCAGCAGCCTCTTTGGCTCACGGATGCCAGTGGATGTGGGTTAATGACAGCATAGGGGAGAGTGCTTTTGGTAGTCCTTTCCGTGTCCACTGAACAGGCCGGCCCCGCTCTGATGCTCTGCTTTTGGATGCTGATGTGAACAGCGATGCTCTTAAAGAACTGTTGAATGGGTTTGTATTGGTAATATTTTCCCCCTTCCTTCCCCCCCCCTACCACCTTGAAATATTTTATTGAATTTCTCTTCAGCTTTTTTGGCAGTTTGAGGGTTGGGAGTTTATCTGCCAGTAGGCACTGGGTCTATTAAAGCCCAGCTGCTTTTGTTTCTGTGTGTTAGCCTGGATTATCTTCCTTTTGACAGAGTATTTTTTCTTGTAATTTGAATAGTCACTGCATTGATGTCTTCTTTAGGGCTGATACCCCTACTCTTACGTGTCCTGTCTAAGCGGAGCATCCCTTCTGAAATGGTTTGCTGGATCTGACCACAAGATAGAGTCTTTTTTTCCTTTTTTCCGTGCCAGCCCAGCCTTCTGCTTACTGCTGCAGAGCAGCCAAGGCCAGGGCAGAGCCAGCACTCCCAAACTGCTGGGACTTAGGAAGTTAATTGAAAATATTAGTTAACATGTGTTCCACTAATGAATGGCCAGCTTGCTAGAAAGCCCCCCCATAAAAGTGAGTGTTCACAGCACTGCACCACTTGTCGTTGTAGAATTTGGGGCACAGAAAGAAGTAGGTAGAATGTAAGAGTGAGTGTGAATGGTTTGGAGGGTGTTAATGGCCACCAGCACCACAGCTGTGGAGATTCAGCTCTAACCAGCTGCCTGTGAGTCTGCAGTGGCGGAGGGTGTGCCAGAGGGCAAACTCAGGAGAAATGTCTTCCCAAAAGAAGCTGCTCTGACTCTGTATTTTCTTATTTACCTTTCCAAATGTGCCTGTGATTATAAAAGTTTCTGGATTCTGAAGAGAAATTCTGGTAAGATTTTTTTTTTTTCAACTGTGCTACTTGTACTGTTGGGCAGGTCTGATAGAACACTACTTTTAATGTTTCACTGAAGTACAAGATTCAAGGAGATGTGTTAATTAAAAATTAGGCTTTTCCCTTTGTCTTTACCTGTGTAGATAGAGCTTTTCATGTAATTAGGCAAATTATTTGATTTTGCAAGGCAATACTAACTAAAATACCATTTTCACATGTGGTGAGAGGACAGACTCGGTCAAAGGTCGGACTTGATGATCTTTGATGTCTTTCTCAGCCTTTATGATTTCATGAAATTTGCCTCCACTCAGAATTTAAAGTAATTTTTCTAATCTTTCTAAAGGGTTCCCCCCCCACACACTTCACCCTTTCAATTATGTTGCCCATCCAGTTTACACTGTGTAACATAAAAAGATGATCTGTGTTAAAATAGCTGGGTTTTTGTTGTTGCTAATTAGCGTGAAACAGATAATAGGATATGTTACTGCTGCGTGGAAAGTGGGAGTAAAAGGAGAAAATGAAAAATTATTATTCTGAACACCTGACATTATCTAGCACAGAGTAAGAATTCCCTCTATACCAGTAACAATAAACCAGTATATATTTTAAAGATGTATTCAAACTGAGTGATTATTTTAGGATTGCAGCATTTATTATTGCATGAAAACCTTTCTCCCTTCATCCAATATAATTTTATGTTTTAAACTGTCAAACAAAATACTACTCTGATTGCATTATGGTGATGTGCCCAATGTGTATTTTACTACTCCCACAAAGTGTTTTTTCAAAAAAATAAAGATATTTTGTGCATGAGACCCATGAGGATAGACATCAATGGCTTATATCACCTAAAGCTTGTGCTGGGGGAGAGAAACACAACTTTCAGTAACTGGTGCTTGACTGAGTGTGGGCGATGAGGAATGAGCAGTGTTCATTGATCCCATGTTGTAACAACAGGAATCTCTCAGTACCTGAGTGCTGGAGCTATTCCTAAGCCAGGCAGCCAAAAGCAGTAATTGTAACATCACTTAAGAAAGCGTTTTGTTCCTTCCTTAGGGCAATCCTTCTATTTTACCTAGCCAGCGTTGTTAAAGCTAGAGCACTGCTTTCCTTTGTTTTGTAGCCTTGCGTTTGAATGAGGAGGCATTAGCAGGGCTGCAGCTCTTCTGGCCACTGCTCCATGTTGGATGGGAATTATGAAATCCTGTGGCTTGTTTATAAACGTAGGCACGTTGTTTATAAACGTTTCTTAACTGCTTTCTGTAGGGGAGGGAGGAAAGGCCCGTGTGTCTCTGCAGGTCAGGTGAGGCAGCCAAAAGCACAGCTGCCAGCAGGGATGCTTCCTCCCGAAATCTTCAAGTATGCTTTTGGTCGCAGTAAAGTCATCTGAAATGTAGACAGGGTTCTTGAAGTCGTTGACTCTGACGTTTGCCAGGTTAATAATTAGGCAAATGCTGTTGGAGCAGCTCTGCTGCTGGAGGGGAGGGACAGCCAGCCTGGGGGATGTGCTGTCTGGAGCGGCCTGAGAATCCTCTGACTTGATGAAGTACCAGCTGCACTGGGGCAGCGCTGCCTCCAGAGTGAGGGGAAGGCAGAGTGTGCTTTCCCTCTCCAGGAAGGCAGTGAAGTGATTACTTTCTCTATAGGGTGTGTGCTTGACTGTTATGCAACGTTTTAATATTCACATTTAAATACAATGCTCCTATTCCTCTGAAGTCACTCAGCTCCCTGAGGAGGCTATAATAGGCTGCTGGACCAAACCTGCTTAATTTCCCTTATCTTTCTAAGCTAACCAAAGCCAGTGTCTCCTTTAATTTGATTAGACAAGAGACAAGTGTCCTGTAAATAAAACCTGTTTACCGTTAACATGTTTCTGCGTTGTTCTCACATGCTAATCACACATGGAGGAGAAATCAGTACTGAAGTGTGTAATGGCAAGAGAAGTGCAAACCTGTACTTCAGAGCTGTTGTTCTGTCTTTAGATCTTCCTGTATCAGAACTGTGTGTTAGGTCAGAACTCAGTTATCTGTGGAGCTGGGGCTGCGATGGTCCTGTGCTTTGGAGAGGTTTTCTTGCCAATTTTGTCTAACAGCACGTTCCATGAGGCCAAATGTTGTCTGCTCAGGGATGAGATGTACTGATGTATTTCATTGATCTGCTGCTAAAAGTTGAGAGAAATTTTTTTGTCTTTGTCACTTCTGTTTTTCCCTGCAGGATCTTGTTGACGGGAGCTACAGAGCTTCGGTGGCTTCTTGAGGGTCTTTTTGATGAGCTGCTGCTTTGAATGATTGCCTTTGCTAACCCAAAACATGGGTTCTGTATAATAATATCTGTACTGCTGTGCTTTTGGACTCCACAGCTAATATCTTCCTAAATTTGAGAGGTGCCCTTTGGCAGAACTACATAATGGTGTGCACACTGAAAGCTCAGGAATTTTTGTGTGTCACAGTATTCCTCCTGGTGCATCATACTTTATATCTACCCAGTATGAGTTAAAATACTGATTTAAGTAACATGTTTTCCAAATAGCACGGAAAGAAAGAGACAAGATTTTTGTTGGCCTGGAGAGCTGGGAAGCAGGAACAGGCAGAGAGGACAAGATGGAAAGTCCCTCTGTCGTAAGCCAAGCTGAGGAGGATAGTGAGGTACACCATGAACCTGTGCTATGGGAAAAGAAGAGGGATTTTGGACGAGCAGAGCACGCTTTGTCCTTCGTATCAAGGAAGGCATGTTGAGCCTCTCTGGCTCTCTGGTCATACCTTTTGTTTCTTGCTGTGCTTGCCCAGGCTCTTGCCCTTCTCAGCAAAAAAAGCTGAGGAAATCTACAAAGGTAATCCAAGAATATGGTTTTGAGCAGAATAGTGGAATGGTTGCTGAAGAGAACTATTATGTGTTATAAAAAGGATGCACTTGGGTTCTTTGTTTCTTAGTTGTGATGATTCAATGACCAACTGCTGTTAACACCGAGGAGCTGAAATGCAGGTGAGCTGACAGTGTGATGCTGCGAGGCCTTACCTAATTACTGATTTGGCCTGATCATCCCAAAAACCCAAGGAGTCTCTTGACTGTATAATCTTGTTTTCCTGTAGCTCACTGAGGTACACTTGCTTGCTCTGTCAGCCTGCAGAGTGTGACAGAAACCTGCAGCCGTGGTTTGGAATCCTTTTCAGTGGGTAACATTCTTCATCCCCTCAGAGCCCCTGAGGAGTTGAGCTGCAGTGTGAATGATGCTTCCCTAGTTTAATAAAAGATAGGAGACTGTACCTGCCTCTACTTGTGTTTAATACCATCAGTAAGCCACGGCACCAGTGTGCCTTTCCCGCCATCAGACACGGACAGGCACATTTTTATGCAAAAAAGTGACTTGCTATACACTACTTTATGTAATCTTTTTGAGTTCTGTGTCTCTAAGATCTGCCAGCAAAGCTGTTAAGCAAATCCTAGATTTTTCAGTACTTGAAATACATCCGAAAACTGTTCTTTTGTGATAAAGACCTTCAGTTCTTTCTTGGGCTGTCAGTTTTTATCTTTCTAGGAAGACAACTGTCCTTACTTTCTTACTTTGAGCAGAACTGGATTTCCTGGATTACATTCGTTTCCATTATCTGTGTCATGTACTTACCAGAGAATCTCTCCATATTTCTTTTAAGCTCTCGATTTGTGATATAATTTCAAGTAATTTGAAAGCCTGAGCTTTTGGCAAAGCTGTGTTAGGGGAGGATTTTTTTTTTTTTTTTTAATGCATCTTCAATGGAAAATTTAGAAATTGCACCTGGCAAAGTTAAGCCACCGTGGCACTAAGTGAGTTTAGGATTTTTGTGTTTGAATTCCAAATACCTTTTACTGAAATGTTTACAGGGCTTTTAGGAACACTTGTTACCTGGAGCACAGCTCTTTTGACTGCTTTGTAAAGCAAACAGTGATGAAAACAGTATGCCTGTGTCTCTAACGCTGTTTTAGAGTAGCACTAGAAACTCTGCTCTTTTCAGACAGGTGGCAGAGACATCTGCTACCACCAAAATGCAATGAAAGAATTAATGCTCAATAAAAACACTTTTTCCTCTCCCTGTAGTGAAGCGCATAAAGTTCTATTAAACACCCTCTGAAATAAAAATAATGGGGAGACAAAAGCATGCATGAGATCGTTGAAGTTGTTAAAATCAGTATTTAGGTTCCCGTTTAAAATATGATTATTCCTGGTGTTTGCCTTTTGTTACGTCAGGTAATTCAAGTAATTTTTTCCATTTTCTTTCTCTGTCTGTAAATCCTGGTTGGCTTTTTGGAGGCGGGGAGGGGGGGCTGTTTTTGAGGGTTTTTCTTAGTCAGTAGAGTTGCATTTGTATTGCTTTTTTGGCATATAAAAGTGTGAACCTTGTATTCTTTGTAACTGGCTCTGTCTGCAAGTTCTGCATTTTTAACTGAGGTGGGAAACCTCACCCAGCCTACTACCTCAGGTAGGAGTTTTTATGATGACTTTGTTCTAAAAGCCATTTACAAACCCTATGGACAATACTTTTCTGCACTGAAAGCCACTCCAGGGAGAGAGGAGTGGATTCTGTGGAGAGATGTGGAGGCAGAGAGTTGGCGCTGGAGCTGGGACCCCCTTAGGGCATCACTAACAGTGTTGGTCTCAAAATGTGCCTGGAGGCAACAAGTGTTGCAGAAATTGTTGTGGATGTCACCGTCAAGTGTCCAAGGCCAGGCTGGACGGGGCTTGGAGCAACCAGATCTAGTGGAAGGTGTCCCTGCCCGTGGCAGGGAGATGGAACTGGATGATCTTTAAGATCCCTTCCAACCCAAACCATTTTCTTTGTCTGTGATTCCATGAAATCGGTGCCAGATCTTTGAAAGGAGCACAGGCTCTGAATATGCTCCCGTTTTTTATTTTTTTAAAAGTGTGTTGTGAAACACTTTGTTCTTGCCGCTGTGTCCTAGAGCTGTGCAGCTCTTGGGCTCATGGCTTTTTTCCGCAGTCTTCCAGTTAGTGGCTTTTTCCCTGCTCCCATGTTAAAGTGACAGCTTAAATGAATAAATTGTCATAGTGTCTCCACTGCATGTGGGTGTTCCCACTGCTTACATCAGAGCTGAAGTGGGCTTTAGCTAGCCCTCCTGTATGGCTGCTCTGGGTAGGATTTAACCAGAACCCCTTCCCTCTTCCTGAGTGTTTTGTTGCATATCTGTCTGACTGCTGGAGTCTCCTCCTTATGTGAGGAAGGCTCATGATGCTGCTCCAAGTTCTTTTAGTGCATCTGTTGGCAGGGAATTTTCTGTTAGATTCTCACCTTGTCTTTCAGCAGTGATTGAGGATGTTTACTTTCCTCTAGATCATTGCTGTGTGCTTTGAATGTGCTGGTGGTCTCATGGGGAGGTCCCAATGTGTCCTATATACAAATTATAGATGGAATCATGATAATGTTTGGGCTGGAAGGGACCTTAAAGCCCATCTCATCCCACCCCCTGCCATGAGCAGGGACACCTTCCACTATCCCAGGTTGCTCTGAGCCCCATCCAACCTGGCCTTGGACACAGATCCAGCCAGGCTGTGCGTTTAACAGAAGCCCCGAGCATGAATAAACGCAAAGGAGACTGTCTAAATAGCCTTCCTTTTTTTTATTATGATTTTTTTTAATCTACTTTTTATAATTATCCATATTCCTCAGTCCTGCTTTCAACGTGGAGGGTCTTTTCTCTAGTTCAGACAACTCCTTCGGCTGCCAGCCACCAACCATCAGGCATTGAAGGGACTGAGGGTGCCTGTTCAACACCCCACACCCACAGAAAATGGAGCTCTTCTCCATCTCTAAGGGGCTGTGTCACTCCAGCAGCCCTGCAGTCTGATGGGCCAGCACTGCTGTGTCTGGTAGTGGCTAATTCAGGTCATCAGTGGGAAAAAAACAAACAACAGCAATTTGTCAGTGTCTCACAGTGATAAAGAGGCAGACATGTGGAAGGAGACTGGAATTGCACCATTTTGCATAGGGAAAGTCATCTTAAAAATAAGACAAAAGAGAGAGGAAAGCCAGAGGCAGCTCACAGATGGGTGTAATCAAACAGTCTAGACAAGGTGTCTACCCTGAAAAGGGTAAATAATATAGGTAATTAAATATATATGTTAGCCAAGTGAACATGTCCCCGCCATCACATCTGCGACTTGATGGATCTCTTCAGTAATTTAGTGAGCACACCAGTGTCTCCTCTCTGTTTATTCTCCGATTACCTCCATCCATTTTGTTTCTCCTCTTGCTATCTGCTGCTGCATGTTTATTCTTCCACCTCTAGCACTTTGCTGCTGAAATAGGTACCAGCCTTTGCCATGACCAGCCGTGTTTTTCTTGCCTGGATAGCTGTGAGCTGAGCCCTGAGATTGACTGCGGGTGGCCCTGAGTACCCACAGCCCACAGAAAGCTCTACCTGCTGAGAGCTCCTGTTGTGTGCCCGTGCCTGCAGTGCAGCTCAGGTGTCAAAGGAGCACTGTCTTACCTGTGGGGGTGTGAAAGGGAAGTCCAGTAAGGCCTTCCACTCACCTCCTAATGCCATATGATGAAAAACGATGCCTTTGGTGCTTCCTGATTTAATTTTGTTTGCTCAAAAATATAATCAGTATCTTGACTGAACTATTGTCCCGATTGTAGGAATAAATTGTGAAATAAATACAACTTGTGGTTATTATGTTGTTGTTCTGTATATGTTCCTTGTTTACCAATTATATCTTACCTCTAGGGTAATCAACTTTAAATATCCACCAATAATTTGAACGTCAAATGGTACTTATCCTGGAAGTACACCCCAGTAATCTATGCACATATATTAGGAGGGTGCCAAAGTGTTTACTTAGACTTTAATGTGATGTTCTGTATAATCTTCCCATAGATTAGCTTCGGCAGGAAGTTTGCATGTATTTTTTTCCCCCTAAAAGCTACTTTCGGTAATAACGGGTGGTATTTATAGCAGTTGTGGTGAATTAGAAAACTGATTGGGTGAACTGCTTGATTGCTGCTCATTTAGCAGTTACACTCCTGCCAAACCTCTCCGTGAGGTTTGTGCATGGAAGTTCGGGTGATGAAACACGGCTGCCGTGACGGGAGCATCCGAGGACAGCGGGAATTGCCCAGGCAGAGCAGAAGTCAAAGCTGCGTTTGCAGCATGTGCGGCTTTAGCCAGCAGGAAATGTTAGCTGTTTGTCCAAACGGAATCGTGGTGTGCTGGTTTTCAGCGTGTAAAAAAAAATGCCTGTTTTGCTGCTGCACCAAGAGCAGACATTTCAGGGACAGAGATGCGGAATCTTTAAGGCACTGCTGTGCCTAGAGAGACTTCTCTTCTGCTCTCCTCGTCACGCCAGCAGCAAGGTGAATTATATCTGTTGTGCCAAGGTGTGGCACAGGTCTTGTGTGAGGTAGTGTTTCTCAGTATGAGTTTCTGGCATGCTGTTTGATACCTGCTTACTTTACCTAGCATATGTGTTGGACAGAGGGTGCCTTAAGATCTTGAATGAAACAAGCAGCCAAGTCTCCCATCTTTCTTCCAAGATTAGGTACTTTGGCCCATTTCAGAGACTGGTTTTGAAGGTTCTCTTCACAAGGAAAAGGTCATTTAGATTTTCATTACCATGACATCCGAGGTTGTCTTGGACTCTTCCTGCCCCACAAGTGTTATATGATGTGTACGGGATATTTTTGAGCACCATAAAATGGGCAATGCAAAAAATTTTCTAAGAAGGCAAAAGTTTGCATGTCCTCCTGGAGGGACTATGGTGCTTACAAGGTGTCACACAGTAGTATTTCTATTATTTAAAACTGATCAGAACTGCATTAATTCTGACATGCCTCACCCAGTGCAGCGGAGTTGCTCTTACACACTAGAATATGTTATGTGTTCCTTTATATTACCTGTTGAAGAAGATCCCTTTTTGAATATTAAGGAGTGTTGTTTCACAGGAAGAAATACTTCCCTGGAAGGGTGGGGAGGCCCTGGCCCAGGTTGCCCAGAGAAGCTGTGGCTGCCCCTGGATCCCTGGAAGTGTCCAAGGCCAGGTTGGACGGGGCTTGGAGCAACCTGGGACAGTGGGAGGTGTCCCTGCCCATGGCAGGGGGTGGGACTGGAGGATCTTTAAGGTCCCTTCCAACCCAAACCATTCTGTGATTCTCAGAGTCAATGTGCCAGAGTCAATATATATAATTTATTCCTTTCAGGCTAAGTAGATTATTGTTGTAAATAAAATACAGTACTACAAAGCACAATGGATGAATTCATTGCTGTATCAACACAGTTGGTAAACACATTTAAGCAGACAGCTAAGTCAGGTTTTATGGTGGGTTTCCATTGCTATAGTTGTTGTTCAGTCAGCCTGAAGAGGAATCTGATGCTCTTGGTTATAAAACCTGGAAAAAAAAGAGAAAAAATAACATCCAATATTTTGTCCTGTTTTTGTGGCCCTAAAAAGTGATCTTTCTCACTTCTGCATTTCTTTTTTCATCTCAGGAACAGTTCCCTGGTCGCTTTTTCACTTCTCTGGGCACCTATCAAGGTCAGTAGAGTTCCTGCTGGTGGTGGGGGAGTCCTTTCTCCTGCCTCTTCCGGAGCTGCAGGGATTTTGCATTCCTTTTTACCCCCCAGCACAGGCCAACCATGTGTTACACCCTTGAACTGCTGGTGTTCGTGGCCTCCCCATGAGGAAAACCTTGGCCAGGAAGGGGCAACCTGCCCTTGGCTCTGCACCTCCAGTAGGTACCCCCTCCTCTGGATTAATAATCGCACAGAAGCTGGAAATGAGCTTGGGAGGCTCTCTAGAAAAGGCAGGGGAATACATACTTTGAGTTGGTGTCTAGGGTGGTGTCTGCCCAGAAAAAGGAGCTCCAGTGCATTTCTCAGGTCGGGAGGAAGGTCTCCTTTACATGGGTCTGGCGCAGTGTGCACTGCTACGATTTCTCAGGCTCTTACCACGGCAATGGAACCTGGACGTCGGGTCACCCTGAGGGTGAGGTGCAGTTAATGGCAGTTCCTTACGGAGGTTATTAGTAATGCTGTCTGTCACAGCTGGGCTGCTACTGGGGCTGCCCACCACCTGTGCAGAGTGTGCTGCTGCCACAGGGCTCATCCCAGGTGCTCATCACCTGGAGGGTGTGGGAGGTGGCCAGGTGAAGATAGATGTGTTTTCTGTATTTCACATGAGAATGGAGTGAGTGCTTGTGTGGCTGTGTGAGCTAATCCCAGTGCCAGGGTGCCTGTGTCTGTCCCCAGGAGAAGTCTGATGTGAAGAGACAACCTGATGCCATGTGTCATTCTTCACTTCACTGGCACAAGTTGCTACTTTTTAATGTTTGCCACACTGGCAGTGGATCGGAGGATTTTTGGATTTGAGGTAGTTTGTTAGGGGAGGGGGAAGTGTTATTATTTAACACAACTTTCATGAGAAAGAATATTTATTAATCTGCAGAAATATGGGACTGTGAGGAAGAAGAGGATGAGAAGTATGGCTTGTTCAGCCTGAAGAAAAGGAGGCTCAGGGGGGACCTTCTGGCTCTGTCACTTGGGCTCTGCTCCCAGGGAAGGAGGGACAGGAGGAGAGGAAATGCCTCCAGCTGGGCCAGGGGAGGGGCAGATTGGTTATTGAGTTGTCCTCCTTCCCCTCATCTGTCTCAGCAGCAACAGTAGTTGATCCTGTTATTGTCCTTGGCTCTGGTGTTGATCAGAACACTGCAAAACACTCGGAGTTTTGGTCGCCAGCAGTGCCTGTAGCTCGACGTTGCAAGGAGCTGGTTGCTCAGTGAATAATGATTCAGTGGGAAAGGCTGTCTGAGGCCGTTGTGCAGTTTTAGGATCTGGTTCTTGATGAAGTAATGAGGAATTTGTAATTTGCAAATACGTATTTTTAATGTCCAGAGAAAAGGCTACATTTAAAAATAGGGAGGCCTGCTAAAAACGAGCAGATCCTATTATTGATCCTGTTATTTCTTTGCTTTTTAGTGAAAAGTGAAGAAAGATGTAAAAGTTTCTTCTGGCAGTTATTTTTAGAATACTGTTTAATTGGTGTGATTCTGTTGCAATGGAGAACCAGTTATCAGCAAGTGTGTGGTTTTGGAATAAAATGTAGAATGAAAGTCGTGACAATTCACTTTTTGGACATTTGCCAAATAACACTGATATCATATAAAGTAACAGATAAAGTAGATACAAGAGGAAAGTTATACTCTTGTCCAGAAGGCTGCAGAAATAGCAGCTGCCAGCTCATGTTATTAAGTCCTGGGTTAGAGAAAAGGCCACGCAATAAAAATTGCAGGAAGGACGCCCAATGTTAAGTTATACTGAGAAAAAGAGTGTGCTAATGGGTATTATTAGGGAATTGAATGGTTGTGGTTGCAGTTGAAGGAGTGAAGGGTTATAATAGTGACACAGACTGTCAGTTGGGGGAGGAAAATAAACAAGATTAGCATTTAAAATCCTTTCACAGCTTTCACCAGAACAACGTGGCTCAATGGTTAATGGATTTTTAAATATGATGAAGCTATAACAGATGACTTCTGTCAATTCCTGTATCTAACTATTTGCAGGAACCACAATAAAACTTAAAAAACCAGGGCTGCATCATACGTACTGTTACGTATATTTACGATACTTATCTCACAGCGTTCTTAAATGGTTTGGTTTCTGGCAAAAAAAAAAAAAAAAAAAAAAAAAAAAAAAAAAAAATTTTAATTTTTCTTAAATTCATAAATCTGTGTAGGACAGCTGAGGGATGTAGCACTGCCTGTTTATTCTGACTTAGTGCTTCTGTTACTATCAGTTAAGGGGGAGATAATGAAACTAAAATGTCCTTTCTCAGGAAGCTCAGCGGGGTCTCACCGCCCGAGGGGAGCCGTGCGTGTTGCAGGGGGCCTGTGGCCGTGTGTGCACGTCCGTGTCTGTGGGCCCAGCTGTGGAATTTAGCACATTAAACATCCAGCAACGTCATCCTGCTGAGCTCAGGGCGGCTGGCTCCGGCTGCAAAAGCAGTAATTTTATGTACAGCTAAATTCTGACGCGGAGCGGGGTTTTTGGTGCCGTGGGTGCGTTGGGAAGCGGCTGGTTTCACCAATTAGTGGAGCCAAGCTTTTGTTGTGTCCTTACACGTCTCTGTCTGTCCAGTATCCAAACGTTTTAATTTTATCTGGATGTGACACATTAAATAGGCTGTTTTGCTGCATTTGAAGATTCTGCCTGATGTTTTCCCTGTAACCCATCCTGTAAATAATCTCCAAGTGCATCATCTTGCTGCTTGAGGGAGACACTTGGAGAGAGGGGGTTAACTGGCAATATTGCGTGCAATAATTGCTCAGTGACAGGACCACTTAAAGGAAGAGTTGTTGAGGGCAGATGTGGGAAATTTCCTGGGCTTATTGCACATGGCAAAGAGATTTCTCTGCAAACTCTGTGCCCAGTAAATGAACTCCTGAAATCCAGATTTTTGAAGAGGAAGTCTTCCAAGAGGCAGTGCCGCAATTTCAGAATTCTGTGGAGACTTTTTCTCTGTAAATGTATTTCCAAAGGGAGAGCATAATGAAAAGTAACTACAGATAGATATATATATGTATGTATGAAGTGTAGGTAAGTTCTGAAAGCTACTCAGCATTGTTTATGTAAAAGCACTGAACTAAAACTGTGCTTGCTTTATACTGTTGAGTATTTTGGCTCTTGCCAACTCCATCATTTGAGTAGGAAAAGCCTGATTTCACACGTGTGAGCTCCCTTCGGATCCTGTTACATCTATGGTGCTGCACATGCCGAGATATTGGGCCAACAAGTTTTGGAGACTCAGGTCAATAGTACAGACTTCCCTGGGAGGGTGGGGAGGCCCTGGCCCAGGTTGCCCAGAGAAGCTGTGGCTGCCCCTGGATCCCTGGAAGTGTCCAAGGCCAGGTTGGATGGGATGTGGAGCAACCTGGGCTGGTGGAAGGTGTCCCTGCCCATGGCAGGGGGTGGAATGGGATGAGCTTTCAGGTCCCTTCCAACACAAACAATTCCGTGACTCTCTGATATGCATTGGTCAACTTGTGATATGTTTGCTGAGCTGTTATAAGGAGTTTAAACTAAGTACATTCTTAACATACATTTTCTAATCTTCTCCAAAACGATTACGGATTAATTTTCAGCTTTATTTCTATACTTGTTTTGAAAGAAACCCAACAACGATGCTTTTTAGGAGGCAGAGTCCGAGCCCTTACCAGAAGGGGACTGGATTAACTACATGAATAATTTCTGTGCCTTCAGCCCACATTGAGGCGACCTGCTACTGATTTTTAGAGGAGCAGTATCTCCACATGGGGCATTCATGCCATCAAAACCTGAACAATGGCTAAAATAAGTGAATTTCCTTTCTATAATGCCCGTCTGAAAAGATGTGTGTGTCGGGGTGATGGGTGGAACTAGAATTACAGCAAAATACGTGGAATGGTGTGAGTGTTTTTCTGTTCAGCATTTCCTATACTGGGAGCAAATCCCCATGCTTGTTATATAAAAACAAAACAACAATAAAACAAACACCAAAAAAACCCTAAAATCCTCACACACTAGCAACAGTGCTGGAATGGGCATAAGCAATATCTTTTGTCTGCCAGAATGCATCAGACTGCTTTTCCTGGCATGCCAGATGCCCATGATGGGGACAGTGTGTGAATGTCACTTTGAAGCACATAATCAAAATAAAACTTACTATTCTTTAAGCTTGGAACTGCCAAATAAATTTTTGTATTTGTTTCATGAGAAGCCTGCCAAAAAAAAAAACCCCAACGGCAGCTGTGTCCAGTAGCAAGCAGCAGTAATCTATGGAAAGAGATTTATTTACTTTAAATTTACTCTGAAGCAAATGTTATGTGAGTTTTTACAAAATTGTATCGGTTTTTGTGTGCTCTACTGCCCCTTCAGAAAGTATGTTTTCAGACAGGGGGTAGCTTCCCTTGTTACACTGCCAGCAAAACGTCAGTTTTGGGAGAAGGAAGGAGGCATTGGATGGATTTTTAAGTAGAAGTGTTTGAAGATGGAGTCTGAAGTTCTCCACGCTTTCTGATGGAGTTTAATGCTGATAGATGCAGGTGCAAGGACTTGAGGATGAAGGCTGAATGATGAAATGTGCTTGTTTCATTACGCTTCTCTAAAAATGTTTGATTTGCTGCTCTCCACAAAGTCTTAAAAACACCACTGGTGGTACATGGCCTCTCCAGACCTTGCTGGCCTCAGCTTTTTTCTGTTTCCAGAGGTGAGGACTCTGATTGCAGCCTGCTTTGTACCACCTTGCTTGAAAGTTGTGCTAGAAGCTCTCCCAAGGAACGCAGAGGTTGAACTGAAGGCTGGCCAGCCTGTGTTCCTGTATCTAGATCCCTGCTTTCTCTTAGCTCTCTCCCTGGTAGTCATGTTTCTCGTCTTGGAGTTGTTGGAGCCGTCTGGCGCTTATCTGCTGAGGTCCTCTGATGAGAACTGACGTGAGGCATCACGGCCTCCTCCCCTTCCACTGCTGCCTCATTCCGAGGCTGGTGCTCAGTGCCCACAGGCGTGTTTGGCACACGAGGCTCTGGGCTGTTTTGGGGGGACAGATGATAACCCTTAGAACAGGTGAGAGAACGAGTGAGCCGGAGGCCGCTTTGGGGACTTGGTGGTGCAGTTACAGGTGACGGGGGGGCAGTGACTGAGCCTCTCTCCCCACTCTTGAAAACAATTCAAAATCACTAAGCAGCAGTTGTTTCCTTGTGCTCTGCTGCTTTTTTTGCCCTTTCTCCAGCAGAGCTGCAGCTGTTGAGAATTTGTGGTCCTGCCATGGCCTGGCAATCTGCCCACACCAGCGCTCACCTGGGAGGTCGTCCGGCCTCCACAGTAGAGAACTGCCTATTCCCACTGTGTTAAAGAGGATTTTGGGAGGACATGGCCAGCTTGAGGTGTTGGCCTCCTGCTGGAAGACTATAATTAGTTCACCCCAAAGCTTCTCCTCTCCAGGCTGAACAATCCCAGCTCTCCCAGCCTTTCCTCCCAGCAGAGCTGCTCCAGCCCTCTGATCCTCTTGGGGCCTCCTCTGGGCTCTCTCCAGCAGCTCCATGGCCTTGCTGTGCTGTTCCCAGGGCTGGAGCAGCTCTGCAGGGGGGTCTCCCCTGAGGGGCAGAGGGGCAGAATCCCCCCCTGCCCTGCTGCCCCCGCTGGGGGATCAGCCCAGGGCACGGGGGGTTTCTGGGCCGGGGCAGGTCCAGCCTCTGCCCCACCAGCACCCCCAGGGCCTTCTGCCCAGGGCTGCTCCATCTGCTCCTCCCCAGCCTGGACTGATCCCAGGGCTTGTCCTGACCCAGGGGCAGCACCATCAGAATGTCCCCTCTGGCATTTCCCCATCCTCTCATTTCCTATTAGCTCAGCCAAAGCTATGTTGGACCTGTGCCACCTTCCATGGAGTGTAATGTTTGCTAACCCGAGGGTGATTGATGTCACTGTCACTCTCGGTCTCTAATGGTCACAGTATGCTATTTCCAGTTGTATCTTTTTGATAGATAACACACTTAGCCTACTTAAAGAGGTGAAAATTAAATGATTGAATTCCAGCAGTTGTATTTTTGTCTGCAAAAGCCATACTGTGCCAGGTTCTGACATCCTTTAGTACTTTATAAGTCAATAGGACAGCTGTGGAATGAAATGATTTTTAATGAGAAGTGATGACAGAACCTGGCAAAGAAATAATGGTGAGTTAATCAGTAAAGTTCTACATGTTTGCAGCCTATTCTGTGGTGTCTCAGTCAAATCATTTGAAATAGTGTTCAGAGCAGGGCAGTGATAGCTCTGCATGTTGACACTTCCTTAATCATAAGAAAGAAGACCCTGAACAGCTCTTTGTTTTGCCTGTTGATGGTTGATCAGGTGGCCTTGTGTCTTTCAAAGACACGAGTCATTTGGCAATGGGGGGCCCACTCTTGCAGGCAAGAGCTGGGACTCCACTGGATGTGGCACTTAGTGAGATGTTTTGGGGGTGATTATGGTGGTGCTGGGTCGATGATCTTGATGGTCTGTTAATGATCCCCTGATTGCCCAGAGTGGGGACTCCCACACCTCCTTAATTTGTGAGTACATGTCATGGGTTTAGCCCCTGTGCTTTCTGCACAGTGTTTAACAACTCATAAATTTTGCTAACAAGCAGGAAGAGTTTGTACAGACAAAACAGATCTCCTTGGAATGGGGATTAATATTAAGATTTATTGCTACACAATAAGAACTAAGGGAAAATACTTATATACACGACAACTCTAACTAGTTTTCTTATACTAACAAACGTACATATTTTCAGATACCACCCCTCTTCCTCTTCCTCAAGAGCAGTCCAGGGGAAGAAAGAGAAGGGAGGGGAAAAAAAAAAAAGTCTTTAAGGTAACAGTTCCAAACTCCTGCAGTTTGAAGGTATTTCTCTCTTTCTCTCCACCGGAATGCAAGGAGGTTTGCCTCCCACCGTTATCTGCTTGTCTACAGCTTCTGAGGGTTTATTCATGTCGCCACCAGGGGGTCCAGGGCTCCGTGGAGTTTCTTCCATGAGGAGTTTCAGGGGGGTTTCTTTAGACTCACCACTTTTCGCCGGGTCACAGGAGTTCTGGGTTTCTTTTGGTTCAGTCCACACCCAGGAACACTTTCTGATGCTGTGTTTCTGCTGCTTGTAGCCTCTTCTCTTTTGCTCTCTGGAATTCTTCTGACTCTCTGCTTTTGGCCAGACGCCCCATCTTGGCTCTCGGCCGTGGCTGGTTACTCCAATTCACCACCGCTCCCCACTTGCAGTGAAAGGCATCATTTGCCATCAACACCCGGTCCAAACTCACACCGGGCCCCCATATGGGGAGGGCTTAGTGTTACGGCTCAGCTTTTTGGACAAAGTCCCAAGGTCATCAGGGCTCAGCCCCTCCAAGGAGAATTCACTCAGCTTCTCTACCATTCCGTGGCTGCAATTCTTCTGCAGCTTGCTACATACAGCTTTCAGGTGATCCAGTCTTGGCCTCAAGCCATCTCTGCCCTCCCCGGGCTATCCAAGCCTCCGGGGGAAAAACCCAGGCACATTTCTGCCAAATCGTTTGGTAGTCTTCTGAGTGGTGGAATACCATCGGGATGTCAAGGCGACAACTCTATTAATATCCATTGTGCTCCTGTCCTTTGGAAGATTATTTGTGTCTGCTGATCTCCCGGAGGTGTGTTACATGCTTCTCCCCACCACCGCTTACATTGGATAAGGAAGAAAATCTGCTTTCCAGCCAATGTTGACTCTGTGTTGACTTTGCTTTCCAGAATCGCTATTTCCATTGTTATCTTTACACAAATATGTTTAGTTTAACTGCTGATAGAACTTGGTGGATAGTTTTCAAGACCTGCTCTGATTTTGGAGTTGGGGAGTGCTGATGGGCTCTAAGGTGTGTTTATCAATATTCAGCTTATTCCTAAGTGTGCTTACTTTTATTGCTGGTGCTCTGATACTGTAAATCATAACCTATTTTGCCTCTGTCACTTGCCCAGAGGGGAAGAATTTACTTGTATTTTATGTATGGGACTTGAATTTTAATTTTCATTTAATTTTAATTGCCACAAACCCCTGTCCATTTCTTGTCACTTGACCAACACTTGAAGAGAAGCTTCATGTAAGATGAATGCAAAGTTTTGTTGCAGATAAGAACTCTCTGCAGATATTTTTGAGCTTTATGTTAGGTCCTGAGCTTGCATTTAGGGATCCTGTGTTCGTAGCTGCTTTTAGAAAATCCTGCATGTGGTTTAAGAGTTTTATGCCTATACCTGTGGCATCTTTGATTTCCAGAATGTGCTCTGGTGCATGGACAGTGATCCTGCCAAGCCTGAGTGATGCGTGTGAGGTCACCAAAATCATCTTATTTCACAGTCCGTGTTGGGAGATGGAGGTTTGAGTTAGTTAGGGTTGGGTTTGGTTGGGTTTTTGGTTTGTTTTCTTTTCTGTTTGATGCAGAACTGTAAGATGACTATTCTTTTCCTCCCCTTGGGTCATCTTGTGTTTTGTCATCTTTGTTGCTCCTTCTCTGCACAAATGTGTAAATGTTCTCTTCTACCCACATGGTTGTCACCTGAGGCTGTGCTGTGGGAGTCAATGGAATTACTGGTATGTGAATTAGAGAGTTCAGATCTTCTTTGAAGTGAAGGTGAAATCAGAGTCTTGGTTTTTGGAGCTAACGTTTCGTTAACTTCCTGTGATTTTTGGCTAACTGATGCTTTATTTATGGGATGTAGGTCCTAGGGCTAGTCTGGGGTCAAGGGATGGGAGAAATGAACCTCATTGTCAGAAAAATTAAGCTCTTATCTTGATCTCCTTAATGTAACCAATATTCTAGGTAGTGGCATGGATTTCTGCCAGTGAGGATAGTGGGTTTGTTTAAAAGGGATCTGCTATGCCCTGGAGCCTATACCTTCTTGCTCTTAAGAACTCCTGGCAGAAGTTTTTCAGTAATTTCAACCAAAAATGTAGGTTCAAATGTTCTGCACTGCAATCATCATTCTGAAGGCTCAAATTTCAGCTGTTTGAAGTGGAGGCAAAAGGAAGCAACAACGTACAGAGCTATCAAATTGCATATCAGAAAGCAAACAAACTCAAACCATGACAAGGAATGAAAGGGCAGATGAAAATCAATGTATTATCACCGGATCAGAACAAGTACTTTATCTTCTTTAAGTATAGTCCCTAAATTTGCATCTGCTCCATAATTTGATAATTAGCAGCGTAAATGAAATGGAATACATTAACTTATTTTTTAAAAATCTTTAAACTGGTGGTTTTGTTCTTTTTCTCAATAAACCCTATTAAATTCTAGTAAGTTAATGTGTGGGAATCTCATCTTAAGGAGGGGATAGTTTTAAAATAGCCTAATGTTAATAAAAATATAGAAATATGTTAGTGGGCAAGGCACAATTGGAGAATTGGACACCTTTCTTTCTTCTGCTGTGCAATATATGTGTTTTCCTTGAGAAATCCCTACATTTGAAAATTTGTGATCAGCGCAGAAAGAACGAGTTTGGAGTGGCTTTTGATGTCAATTTACTTTTTCGGTGAAAAGTTCAAGTGTGTTTTTATTATGTTGGAAATGCCCTCCCCTTTTGTACATGTCAGTGTAATTGTGTTATTCCTGACACCAGTTTGGAAACAGATCTTTTATTTTTCATCCGAGTGTTAATTTGCCTGCCCCAGTAACATGTTGGGTGACTGAAGTATTTTGTCTTGGCTTTCCCAGACTTATTTCACTAGTTTCTCCTTTGCCCAGCAAACCTGTTACTGAAAAGCACTGATATTTTGGGTTTTTTTGAATAACAGAGCAGGCAAACTATTTTTGGAGTGTGTGAACTGGTCTGGAAGTTCATCTGTCTCTCTCATCCGAAATGTTTCGTTCCAGCTGGCAATTTTCTCAGTGTTTCCCCTATTTCCTTCTTCTCCTGTCTGTTTGCTTGGAGCAGTCCAGCACTGAACCAAACCAAGTGTGTCTTGAGTCCTTGGTGTGTTTCAAGGAAACGTCTCGTTTTTTGGTACCTCTTGGGGGTCGGGGAAGCCTTCCAAGGAGTTCTGTTTTGAGACAGGGAGATTTTGTGTGGATGTCTTGTGTTAACCATGGTGCTGGAAAGCAAACTTGGTCAGTGCTTGTGCTGTAAAGACAATTTGTTCCTGGAATTAGGAATGTTCCTTACCTTTTTGGAAAAGGAGAACAAAGATGCTGATACAAGTCCACTGTTGAAGCAGTGCATGACAGTTGAATTGGGAATGGGAATAAAATGGCAATTTCCCTTAGTTGGGGGTGTCCAAACTGGAGAAGAGAAGCCTCCAAGGAGACCTGAGAGCGCCTTCCAGTGCCTAAAGGAGCTCCAAGAGAGCGGGGGAGAGGGACTTGGGACAAGGGCGTGGAGGGACAGGACAAGGGGCATGGCCTTAGGATGAAGGAAGGCAGGTTAGATTGGATGTTGGGAAGAAATCCTTCTCTGTGAGGGCGATGAGGCCCTGGCCCAGGTTGCCCAGAGAAGCTGTGGCTGCCCCTGGATCCCTGGAAGTGTCCAAGGCCAGGTTGGACGGGGCTTGGAGCACCTTGGGCTGGTGGAAGATGTCCCTGCCCATGGCAGGGGGGGGAATGAGATGGGCTTTGAGGTCCCTTCCAGCCCAGGCCATTCTGAAATTAGTGCCATTGGTAATACCAATCTGGTTGCATAAACCTAACACTCAACCCAATAGATGCAACTGCTTTGAGTCATCAAGTGTTTTAAGAGATAAAATTCAGTTTCTCTAGGATGTCCTTAAGAAGCAGCTTTTGTATTGCAAGATTAAACATAAAATGGTAAGCAAAGGAAGGCCAAGCCAAAAATAACTCAAAATGAAAAAACCCAGACCCTTACTTTTACTTTATTTTTAATATTTGCTCTGACATTTTAGATGACTCTAAAAGGAATTCATGCCACAGCTACAATTCTCCAGTGTTTAAAAAAACCCCAAAGATTAATGTGGAAACTATGAAAATGGCCTTCAGAAAGAGTTAATTTGTAAGGCTACATTTGCTTAGAATGAAATGGATACTATGTCCTGGATTCAGAGCAGAAAGGAGTTCCTTAGTAAACACCCAGGAATAAAGAGTAGAGTTTAAAGCTCCTGTTCTGACCCAAATCAAACTACACAACATCTCTGTTCTCATCAGAAGATAATAATAGCAGGAAGCCAGGCTGCATGTGCATGCTAGCAAAGGCCCTAGAAATGAAATAAACTTGTTGGTTAATGGAGGTTTTAGAGGTTTTGGGGGGATTTTTTGGTAGATGAACTCCTCATGGTTGTGCTAATTATTGAAATGCAGGGTTTTCCATCTTTATTTTGAGATGCCATTTTTAAAAAAACCCACAGTGCCTCATGAGAATGTTACTGATTGTTGCTTTCCATCTCTTTCAGAGAAAAAGAGAGAACAAAATAATCTGCTTGAACAGCAGCAAGCTCAGTGAGTTCTTACAACTGGTTAAAATGACCTGAAACCTTGAACAGATTCTAACTGATAGTAGCAACTTCAAATCCTCTCTAGAACTTGTGTTCTTAGCACAGTTACGGAATTAAGAAAGAAAAAAAAGCTTGTACCTACTTTTGTTGCTATGTTTTATGTTTTCAGTACATTTATATTGCCATGCAAATTTATATTATCGTAACTTACAAGCTGAAGTAAGAGTGGAAGTTTTAATCCAGACAGACATTTCCAGTGATGAAGCTGATCCTGGTTCCTTGTGGAAACGAATAGCTGCGCTTGGCAAACTGAGACTTAGCTGGGTCATCCCCTAAAGCCAAGTGAGTCACCTGAAAATATTCACCTGATGTGTTGTCTTCCGTGAAACCATGTAACCCTGTTCCACAGGGAGTTACCTGGTTTAGGAGTGGAAGGCTCTTTGGGAGTTCATCGTGGTTTGCCTCCCTGTCCAGAGGCAGGAACAAGTACACTGACAGATGTGTGTCTAAATTTGCTCTTATGGAAGAGATTTGGGAATTCCCAGGTGCCTTGTGCTGGGGCACAGTTTTGCCTGAACCTCCACCCTCAAGAATCTCTCCTGGCTTGTTTGGATATGATTTTTGAATTTCTCCTCCAGTTTCCTAAGATAGCTTCAAATTTTGATCTTGTTTTCCAGAGGTATTTTTACCCTTTTCATCATCGTCTTCTGCGTGTTTTTGTAAGTCTGGTCTATAATTCATCTTCTAAATCATTAGTGAAGATATTAAAGAACACAGGATGTATCTCTTCAGAACTGTACTTGAAACGTCCTTCAGGTTGAAAGAGAATGTTTTAAAAATTACTCTTGTGCCTTTTTACCTAATTGCAAAACTTAGTTCACTTTTCCTAAAGTCTCTGGTAGAAACCTCAGTTACTACCCCAGTTACTCTGTCAGAGATGGAAATTAAGTTGGTTTGACATGATTTGTACTTGACAAATTCATTCTGGCTGTTTGCTACCCATTTATTGTCACCTAGGTGCCTGTAAATTGATTAATATGTTCTGATGTCTTTCTGGGTAGCAAAGCGAAGCCTATTGATCTCTAATTCCTTGAGTCCTCCCTCCTCTGACTTTGAAGATAGTCCTGTAGCCCTCAGGGACATCTTGGGTCCTCTGTCAGTTTGGGGTTTGCTTCTGGTAGTTCCTAAGATAATTAAAAGTAATTTTTACCTGGTCCTGCTGGTTTAAATATTTCTTGTAAACCTGATATATTGTGGCTGGGTTTTTTTCCCCCCACTTTTTGGTCTTGAGATTCTAAACCAGGGTTAGCTGGGCTGAACACTTGGTCACGTCGAATATTTGTGAAGAATGACATTAAAAAGGTGTGAGCATTTCAGACTGGCATATGGGATTATTTATCTCCCCCATTAGGCAGTCATTACTTCTTCACTCCTTGGCTTGTTTCCAGCATCCCCAGAATTTTCTGATGTTCATAAATTCAGGAGTTTTCAACTGCGGATACTTTTATAATTGAAGTAAAAATTATTTCCCCTCCCATACTCTTAAAATGTAATAAGACAATGAGGAGGACAGAGTGGATCTTGACTGATGGCAAGGAAACATGGAGTGGGAAAACTATTGTCAGCTTTCTTTCCAGCCTGCGACTTTTGAAACTTCTCAGAAGTTCACAGCTGATGTACAGCCCAGATGAGGTGAATAGTGTCTTTTCTTGGTCCGGTCCCAGTCAACTTTTTTAATTAATGTAATTCCTAGTGGATGTGCTGTTTTGAATATTGAGCATTGAGGAAGGAAGAGATGGAAGCGTTTTGAGAGTGCGGCTTCCACGCCAGGAAGATTTTCCCTGGGTAAGAGTAGCCGGAAATAAATGGGATGTAATTAGAGAGGGATCTGGGCAGTGCACCGAACTTTGGCAAACACAGTCCACAGAAATGAACTTGGTGAGTGGCTGCCAGGCCTGCTTCAGATAAAAACCTTGGGAGATACAGTGAATGAGAACTAATGCAAGACAACAGCCAGGCAGTTGCCAAAACCAAATGTCGGCCAAGACTATCAGGAATCTAGAAAATCTGTAAGAATTGTGTGTGTGTAGCAATGGGAGGAGAAAGACGAGAGGTTAGGTATGTAAAGCTGTCCTGGAAGGTAGATCTCTGTATGGTTTTGGGAAAGAAAAATATAGCAGGGCGAGGAGCAGGTGCTCAATTACAGCACGGGGGAAAGAAAGAGGGTTCTGGGCGTAGGCAGAGTTAAGCATAGAAATAAATGATCACAGCTCTCGGATCTCTGCTATAGGTGTTTTCAAATAGTGTGTTGGAAAAATATTTGTCAGGAGGGGTTGTTTATTTTTTTTTTTTTGGAGACACCTTGTTCTGCTTTTAAGGAGCAAGAAATAGCTCTGCAGTTCTCCTGTTTTTACTCTGTTCCCATTGATTCCCTCTCTATGTTTTGGCAAACCTCTGTTGATTCTTAGGTTCCATTCTCTTAGGCTACTTTTTCTTCCATTCACCAGTAGGCTTTCTCTGAAGGTATAAAATCCTAAAAAATAAAATAGATATACTCAGTCCACTGTTACGCCTCTTTATACAGAAGGAAAACAAAATGAAATATTAAGTTTCTTGGTCAATGTATTCTATGGGCAAAATTGCAAGGGAAAACGGGAGAGGAATGCACAGAAATGAGAGTGTGGCAATCTGGTGTCTGAAGGACTTGTAATGAGAAACATAACTGCTTCTTGAGGTTAATTATTATGTGATAATTGCTGAAGCAGGAATGAAATACACTGGATTTTTCTTTTGGTGCCTCCTGATTTTGTGAACAAAAAGGTTTTTACACTCCTGATAGCATGTAATCCAGAATTAATTGAAGAAAGAAAGGGCAGACAGAGTTTTGCAAGTGAAATGAACTTAAACTGTAGCTCTTAATTTCATTTGTGCTGGAACGTGTTTCAGCTGCATAAAAATCTTTATTTTTCTCCATCAGCCCAGTCTAGAGAGTAGGAGCAGTGAATTTTAATATGTGCAAATATTGATTTATTAGGAAACCTATTAGCAAATACACGCTTCAAGAGAAGACACTAATAGATACCTTAACATAAACATACCTGAAGAACGTGAGGGGCTGAGTGACCCAAAACAGCACCAGCATCACTTATAGAATCATGGAATGTCCTGAGCTGGAAGAGACCCACAAGGATCATCCAGTCCAACCCATGGCCCTGCACAGACACCCCAACAATCCCCCCCTGTCCCTCAAAGAGTTGTCCAAACCCTCCTGGAGCTCTGGCAGCCTTGGGGCTGTGCCCACTGCGCTGGGGAGCCTGGTCAGTGCCAACCACCCTCTGGGGGAAGAGCCTTGTCCTGAGATCTGTGCACTTATCACAGAATCACAGAATACTCTGAGTTGGAAGGACCCACAGGGATCATCCAGTCCAACCCTTAAGTGATGGCCCATATGGGGATCAGGCCCACGACCTTGGTGTTATCAGCAGCATGTCTAACCAACTGTGTTTATATAAAAACTTTTCTTGATCTACTGATTATTTGGGTTTGCTTTCAAACAGCTAAATTATGCATCTGAGGTTGAAAGACTCCGAAAAACTGCAGTATGTTTATATAAAACTCTGTCTGAGATAAATACTCACTTGAAAATACCGCTACTCGGTGTTTCCCAGCTTTGCAAGTGTGCAGCTTTCCCCTCCTCTGGCTTCTTTCTCAGTTAAACATTCAAGACACGAAATAATCTTGTCTTGCAACAAAATATTGAGTGAAATCTCAATGATAGATCTGTGGACAGAAACACTGAATGAAGCAGTTGGGGTGTCAGATTTTGGTATGTTGGGTTTTGTATGGTTGGGTTGAACTTGTTTCTTGTACACTTTAAGATGTTTTCTAGTGATGGCATCCAGAGTTGTGTTTGCCTGCTTATAGCAGGGTCTGAATTGGCTAATACGTAATACAATGCATTATATAATACATTATTTGGTGGTATACAAGTTGTGGCTTACTTACTTATTCCTTTTTTCAAACCAGCTTAGCTTACATGTTTATTTTAGTCTGATTGCCATGAGCATGTGAACATGGAATCAGGCACTCCACTGCTTGTGCAACCTGTTTTACTCATGCTGGTGACTGGATTAAGAACAGATTTATGCCTTAAAAGCGAAGTTTCACTTTCAAAATAAAGTGGAGAGGCTGCAGGTCAGAATGGAGTTGTACTGACTCTTGGTTTAGAGTGCTTTTGTTCTAAGGCACAATTTGACTCATCTTTAGGACACCAACATTTAATTCCTGTGTATTCTGTGAGGTGAGGGTGTTTGGGCTGTCACAGGACAGAGCTGCCCATGTTAGCTGATATTGTGGTATCTTACTGCTGCTCTGTTAATGTGTTATCTTCATATTAATTTACCATAAATGAAATAAAAAATGCTCAGCATTTTGATGGAGTTTAGGTATTTGGTAAAGGTACAAATAAGGCTCAGCTTTTTTATTTTACAGAAGTATTTATATTTTTTTTTTTAATATGCTGATATAAACCTGAATAGCTATAGTATCTTACACTGTGGCCAGCACTGCACAGTGTTTTTATTTCCTGTTGCCTTTTAGCCTGGAAGGGCCTGGCATTAGGCAAGTTTGGGATGGGTTTCTTTTGGTGATATGGACTGCAGCAGTATTTTTACAGGAACTGGCAGTGACCATGGCATTGTTACATGCTCTCAAGGCTAAAAAACAGGTACTACGGTATATAAATGCTGATGTAATGCCAGAATTGTACTGATGGAGTACTTTTTCTGGAGTGTGGGGAATACTTGGTTTGTTGTTTTAGAAATCTGAGTCTCCAAGGCAAAAGGCAGGAAAAAGGGGTGTCATCAGTTGCCCAGGGAGGTGGTGGGGTTGCTGTCTCTGAAAGGGATCAGGAGGTGTCTGGATGTAGCACTCACCTGAGGACGTGGTGTAGGGTGGTTTTGGCAGTGCTGGGTTGACTCTTGGACTCAATGGCTGTGAAGGTCTTTTCCAACCTTGCTGTGATCCAGTGGGACTCTGTGTAAGCTGATGGTTCACCCAGAGGAGAGGGAATACATGGTCCTGCTGAGAAGCTTAGAACAGCCCACGTGGGTACAGGTCAGGAATGTCCTGGTCTTGCATGGCACATTCACATTTGCAGTTCAGAGGGACAAATCTAGCACAGTGTTGCTTCTTTTTTGGATAGTTTCAATAAAGGCTGTAGAATGTGAAACTGCAGAAGTATACATGGGTTTTATTCTGATGCCGGGTCTCGAATTTTGCAATTTGCAGAGATGAGGTGGGTAGCCTTATCTTGAAATAAGAGTGTTGCACTCAATTCAGTATAAGGGAAGTTGCAGATGCCCCATCCCTGGAAGTGTTCAAGGTAGGGTTGTGGATGGGGCTTGGAGCAACCTGGAAGGTGTCCCTGCCCGTGGCAGTGGGTTTGGAATGAGATGATTCATAAGGTCCCTTCCAACCCAGGCCATTCTGTGATTCTGTGCATTAAAAAAAAATAATTTCTTTCAGTCTTAAAAAGGAATTTGAACTTGGCCAGCTCACTCTTAGCTTAGAACCTAAATTGGAAAGTTGCACAAGAAACGCTGTTGGATTTCAGGGCCCCAATCCTTAGGTTGGCTTTCAGAGTGACAAACTAACTCCCTTGGAACTTCAAAATAAGGACAGGATGCTTGCATTTGAGAAATGGTAGAGCAGACAAGATTTTTTTATTAACTTCATAGGGATTTTTTTTTTTCTGTATCATGTTATGAAGTGAAATGTTCTCACTATTGAGATGCATTCAGTGAAAGTGCTTTTTGAGTTCTTCTTCAAATAGACTATTGAATCCAAAAAAGATTATCTATTTGGAGGCCGGTACTGACATTTTATTTGAAAAGAAGTAATTTTTTTCAGTCTTGTGGGGCTGGAAGTCATTAATGCTGTTCTCCATTACAAAATCCAAACTATTTTTCTGAGGTCTTACTTAGTGTATGACAGCCTTGTTCAAGTCATTCGACTGTTTCTGCGGCTGGAGATGGGTTCCAGGGTTTCAGGAGTCTCTGTCAATGAGTAAAGCTGAAAAAAACTGCTTGAATCTAATTCCACCAAATGGGTGCTGTTCTCCCCTTCCATTTTGCCACCCAGTATTACCCTTTTTACCGTCTTTGAGGGTTCCATCTCACCATCCAATCTTCTCTCTGGGTTATCTTAGGAATGGATTTCATGATGCAAACCTGACCACAGGTTCTGGAATACTTCAGTGGCCAGGGGGACAACATGTGTTGAATGTTTGTAGAAGGAAGTCTTCAGCATTCTTGGGTTTAGTATTAGATATTGTCTAGGTGAACATTTTTGCTCTGGGTTCTCCAGAGGTGGGATCTCTAACCTTAATAGTTGAGCTGATAATGCCAGGTCTGCGTAGCAGTGACATTTGTGCTTGAAAAGCACAGTAAACTGCTATGCCAGTTTGCTCATGTTCTCATGTTTGACATCGACTTAAAAGAGTACATGGCGAGAGAATGAATTATTTAAACAGAGATGTTATCTACAATCTGATCCCTTTGCTTTTTACACTGTCACAGCAATGCTGAGATGCAGAGAATGTCTTTCGCCATGAAATCTTCTTTTTCTCCCACATGCTTTATTTAGTAGTTTGAAAGTTATTTTCACAGTGCAAAAGTGAGGAATGGGAAAGTAATTGAGTATGGTGAAAATGCTATGATTATGTTGCTGTGGGACGCACATCCAATACTTGGGTTGTGTTGCTGAGGAAGTTGTTGTGAGGAAAATGTTTTACTTTTTTTTATGTTAATGTAATATGTGTTGTCATCTAGACCACAGCTCACCAACACCTCTTGAGCTGGAGAGTAAAGTCCATTGGCCTTCCTAGTCTTTCTTACATTTTTTTTAAAAAAAAACCCCTAAACATAAAAGAAGAAGGTGTACTGCTCCACAAGGAGCCCTTCTACCTCTGTTATGGCCAGGGCAGAACTTTCCCGATACCAATTTATTTCTTTTCTCATCAGCATCACTACTAATTTGGAAAGTTTCCTCCATGTTCTTGCAGTGTAAATAATTTTTCTCTCCCTTGTGGTTCCCAGGCCCTCCCCTACAGGCTTTTCCAGGCCCAGGGCTGCCTCCAAAGGGCTGTTTTGTGCTCCTCCTCCCAAATTCCAGTCTGAAAGAGCCTCATGTCAGGGTGGCAGCCCAGGCTCTCCCCCAGTTCTTTATCAAGTGTTGGACAGGGCATGGAGTGGAGCTGAAGCCCTGGTGTTTTTGTTGGAGGGGTGTCATGAGGGAGCCTTCTGATCTGAGCACCCCAGGTTGTTCCATAGACAGAATAATGCAGTCAGATAAAAAATTGTTATCTAGGAAAAGTGTCTTGCACAAAATCATTCCTAGACTTACCAAAGGTTTTTATGTATTTCTTGTTTCTTTTGTAAAGAGCCTGAATGTCAATATAGAGGAGAAATACAGTGTACTTGGGAAATTAAAAAGTTCACGGAGCCAAAGAAAAGCCACATTCTTCGAGTGGGAGGAGGAGCACTAACACAGCACAGTTGTCCCAAGGAATTAACTTGGATTACCTTTCTGAAAATAGAGATCAAAATATAATTATGAGCCAAGCAGGATGTTTTGGTTCCCTTGAAGAGAACACTGTAATAAAACAGAGGAGAGTTGTGTAGAAGGCTAGCTGGCATTAGAGTCTCAGGAGAGCTGAGGAATGTGTTGGCACGCTGGCATTTCTTTAATTAGGCTTAAAGGCTGTTTGGCAGTGGATGATTTGGATGAATCTGTGCATTTTAGAGAATTGCAGCTTAAGCTGCTGAAGCACTCGGGCATCATTTTTTTCCAAATAAATCTCAGTTTGCAGTATTCTCAATCTGCCTGTGTTTTGGAACAGTATGCGTTGTTGTCCAGATTTTAGCAACATAACATGTGAAAAGCAGGGCCCAGGTTGTAACACCCGATTAAATGTTTATCATCAGCTCTCTACAGAAAGCCAACACAACACCCCTTTGCTTCTGGGTGCTGGTTACAGATAATTCTGTTGGGTATGACTGGTCCATTGCTGCCATTTCGTACCTTCTTACCAGGCCTTTAAATGATTTCAGCTCGGTTTTATCTACTGTGGCCTTTAGAAAGATAGTCATCATTGCCCAGTCTTCAGTCAGCATTAGGGTCGACACCTACTGAAACTCCTGCATCATTTTCAGGGACTTTTATCACTCTAAAGATTGCAGCCTTTTTTTTGTGGAGGAAAACATAGGATACCTGCTTTTTGTTTGCTTTTTATTAAATATGCTAATAGGGCATTTATATATAGGCAGATACTAGCCATTGTTTATTGTTTCGGTGGAGTAATTTTTGAAAAGTGTGTTTCAGAAGCTGTTTGCTAAACTGGTACCTTGTCTGTCAAAAGGAAACAGGTGAAAGGTAGTTTGGTCTGTTTTGCAGCCTGGTTTGCTTATTCCTTCTCTGGAGTAGGCTTTCCTCATTATTTGTAGACAGACAGGTATAAGATTATTATTATAATATTTATTATTTATTAACCAGGTAGTATGAGCCGCAGTGGTAACTACTAGAGGCCTTTTCTATAAACTGTGCCCCTTTTTATATGAAACATTGCAAAAACCCCAGTAAGACTGTAGTATAAAAATCTCCTGGAAACTCAGCAGGTTTTACTGTTTGGGGTTTTTTTTCCTTTTTGTTTTTTAACGTGTGTATGTACTTAGTGAAGCATGAAGAAGCTGGAAAAAGAAAGTAACAGTAAAAAGTGTTGTTACATTCCATGCTATTTCTCCTGAGATCCATGGATGATCCGTGATTAAAAATTCAATCTTTTTTTCTCTTGCTTCTTTTCCTTTTTTTGTTTTTCCTTCAATCCGAGTATGTTGAGGGTTTTTTTGTTGTTTGAGGGGGAAGGGAATAATTTATCCCAATTAAAAGAAAGGGAGCATTTATTAGTTTCAGGGCTTGATAATACCTTTTTGGGTTTGTTTTATAATTTCTAATAGTTACTGTTTCTTTTCACCCTCTGTAGCAGGAGGCTGCTCATGTTGATGAATTGATGAAGGTCCTCTAACTCCCAGCAGCCTGTGTGTCCTTCTTATATAGCCCAGAGTCTCCCAGCTGCGATGAGGCACCTTTGAGGGATGAAGTTTTTACTTCTGTAAATAAATATGTATCTTTGTTCAATATATTCAGCATGGAGCCCACAGTTCAGGGGATCAGTACTTTTTCTGTGAGGTCTCCTCTCTGGATTCACTGGACCCACTGCTAGGAAGCTGTAGCAGACTGAAGGTGACCCATTAATTTCTGTGTGTGGCAGCAACACATTTCTTTTTGCTTCTGAAAGAGGAGTTTGTCTTCCATTTGAGAGCTGAAAAAGGAGATAATTTGTTTTGGCTGGAGGGAGAAAGTCTGACTCCTGATCATTGCTGATGTGCTTGGCATTATACTAAGTCGTGCAATTATTTTACCTCTTCCCTTGAACCCTCAGTTCCATGTCATAGGTTGTTTGATGTGAAAATCTGGTCAATAAAACTTAAGAAAAATCTTCAGTTGAGCTTTCAAATAAGAGAGACCTAAAGATCTGATCTAATTTTGTCAAACTTCTGACATATTTTTTCCTATATAATTGATCTAACTTGACAGTTAATAATATAGGTTCATTGGGACCTGAACCAAGAAAAAGGTAATTTTTTTTTTTAGACTAGCAAAACACAACATTCAACTCTTCAGGTTGTATAGGCTCAATTTCAATAAGTACAAAGCATATGTCTCAGACTTCAGCAGGACTTGTGCTCACTCTGTTCATGACAAAACTGGTTTAATAAGATGGTTTCTGCCCAATTTCTTCCCCTGTGGTCTTTCTGTTTTTCTTCCCTCGTGCTTTCCTAGTTCAGTGTATCTGTGGAAATACAGTTTATGTGATCATTCAGCCTCTCGTGCCTCCATATCTGTTTTCATTTCTCTTCCTTGCACTAAAAGGTTTTGAATATGTTGAACAGTTCCAACCAGAACTGACAGAAAGGTAGAAAGTTAAAAAATGGATCCACTGAGTTTTATGAGAAAAGAGATGAGGGCAAAGGAGGATGCTATTAGAGTCCCAGCTGATTTTAACACTCAGTCCTTGACTGTTTTCTAAACTGACCGTTTAGTGCCATGTAACTCAGTGTCAAGTTTCATCCTCAATAATCTCTGAAAAACAACTTCTCAGTGTGAATAGCACTCCCTTGTTTGGGCAAGTCCTGAAACCCTGCACTGTTGGTATGACGGTCAGATTCTGATGCTTACAGAATCACAGAATCAGCTAGGTTGGAAAAGACCTCTGAGATCACTGAGTCCAACTCCATGACCTGACACCACCTTGTCAACTAGACCATGGCACTGATGCCACATCCAGTCTGTTCTTAAACACCTCCAGGGATGTTGACTCCACCCCTCCGTGGGCAGCCCATTCCAGCGCTCAGTCGCCGTTTCTGTGAAGAGGTTCTTCCTAATGTCCAACCTAAAACTCCCTGGCACAGCTTAAGACTGTGTCCTCTTGTCCTACTGCTGGTTGCCTGGGAGAAGAGACAGATACCCATGTGGCTACAACCTCCTTGTAGTTGTAGAGAGTGATGAGGCCTCCCTGAGCCTCCTCCTGCTCGGGCTAAACAACCTGAGGTCCCTCAGCCTCTCCTCGTAGGGCTTGTGCCCCAGTGATGTTCAAACCGTTATTAGGCCGAGGCGAAGTTCTTCTGGCTGGTGCTGTGGGGGCTGATGGAACGGCTCCCAAGGGAGAGAGGCGGCCTCTGTTTTGAGCGGGTCAGGATCTCTTTATGAGCGTGAGCCACGTGCAGCAGGAGGCTGAGGACACGCAGAGCCAGGTTAACTGGGGGGACTTGTAAGTACGTGACTGGCAATTGGTTTGATGACCTCATAGTTGACACTTGTTGTTCAGGAAGAAGTTCTGAGGGGGAGAAAGGCCCTGCAGTGCAGAGATCTGTAGTGGTGCCACCCTGTTAGCTTGGCACGCTGCTAGTTAACTTTGCTCATAAATACTGACATTGAAATATAATATTTATGCTCTCTTTTTCCCCTCTGCCTGTGCATCTCAAGCTTGATTAACTTAGCACTGGATTACACCTCTCTCTCCCTGCCTTGATTTGCTGCTGCAAGAAATGTTCTTCATTGGGGAGGAACCAGGCTCAGAATGTGTATTTGATCTCAGGGATCCCAAAGGTGAAGTTAACAAGTGTAATTTATCCTTTTGCCAGTGTAAGTTCTGTATTTTAACTACTGTCATGAACCAGGGAGGTTTGCGGAAATGTTTCCATAGGACATGGAGTTAATTCCGACTTCTCAGGTCATAAATGCAGAACCATGGATGCCTTTAGTGCCCTGCAACTGGACCTGCAGTAATGCCTCCAGCAGATAATGTCATAGCTCTCCCTAACTGCTTGCCTGTGTCCCGGGCAGTGGGATTTTCTGATTGCAGTGAGAGAGATGGGCTTTTATTCTCCACCATTACCTGAACAGGCATTCCCTAAGCACGTATGGGAAGGATCCTTCCTTGTGGAAGCATCACATCTTTGCAAGCATTGACGGTTTCAATGGCAATAAAGTATGTCTGGGGTTTATGATCTGTTAGACATCTGTTAGTCCGCAAAATTTTGATTGCTGGTTGTTTGAGCAATTTTGGTAGGCAAAATTCTCTTTCACACCTTTGCACAGAGGAATTAACACTACAACATTTCCATCATTAGATGTCTGTTTTTATTGGATGATTTTGCTTTTTATTCTGAATGCATGCTGCTGAAAATCTCCATTTGCTGCATCTGGGGATGTTTCAGCAAAAATAGGAAAGATGGTTCTCACCTATTTGAAAAATGAAGTTATTCTCTTGTAATGCTAAGTGTCCAAGAAAATCATGTTGGATCATTTTCATAGGAATTTTCGGCCAGGAAAAATTCAGACAGCTGGATGTAGGGAATGACAAGTCTGTTTCTGAAGCAGCCTTTACCTTTTTTTTTTTTTTAATTTATTTTTTTTACTTGAGAAATCACTTTGGGTCATACTTTTCTGCAGTAAATAATACATTTTATTTTCTGAATTTAACAGTGGGGTAGTTTTACGGTAACTTGAGGTGGCATTGCTCTGTGCTCTTCTTTTCCTTGCTCCCAGGCTTGATAAAGTCAAAAACTTATGGTGTCTTTTTTCTTCCTTTTATTTTTAATGCCCGTAGCCAACCTCTGATTGGCTTCCTCCTGGAGTATGTTGTTGGAGGTGCATGTTGAGGTACTGGCTCTGTTGGCTTCCTCATTATCTTCCTACCCAACAGGAGGGGGGAGCCGGGGGGGTCGGGCTCTGCTCCCAGGGAACAGGGACAGGAGGAGAGGGAACGGCCTCCAGCTGGGCCAGGGCAGGGGCAGTTGGACATCAGGAGGAATTTCTCATGGAAAGGGTGGTCAGGCCTTGTCAGGGGCTGCCCAGGGAGGTTTGGAGTGCCCAGCCCTGGAGATGCCCAAGGAAGGCCTGGCCGTGGCACTCAGTGCTCTGGGCTGGGGGACGAGAGGGGCATCGGGCACAGGGGGGATCCATGGGCTGGGAGGGCTTTTCCAGCCTAAATGATTCTGTGATTCTGTCTTCTCTACTCTGTGTTCTCGTTTATTTTAATGGAAATTTCCATTGTGGACAAACCCAATGCTGAAATTTTCAGCACTTTTTCTCATCAGCTGCTCGCTAGTCTGCAAGCGAGGAAAGCGAACAGCAGATTTCTTTTCCTTCTGTTGTTACTACCTGGTGTTCTGTGGCACTGGATATCACAACCTGTTGTTTCTCACCAGTGGAGTGCTTGATAATTCCTTTTAGGCTGTTTGCAGAAAGAGAGGCAAGTTCAATATTTTCATGCTGTGTGCAGTGTTTCAGATCCTTCAGCAATGGCTAGAGTTCCTGCCCAAGAGAGATTTTCCCCACAGGCTGCAATAATTGGCAGCATTGCTTGCTATTAATAAGCACGTGCAGAAATTAATCTCAGAGCTGCTGTGGTTTATTCATCCTGTTGTGTGCAGTGGCCAGATCATTTAGACCTGGCCTGGTTTACCATGATTCTTCATCCACGTGCTGTCTGTGGGGACAGAAGAGAAGCAAAGGCTCCTGCCTGTGAGTTTTTGAGATGTTGGGAAAAGCTGCATTTCATCAATGTGGTGGGAACTAACCACTCCAAAGACATTGTTTGAATCCCACCAGTGTGTGCAGGGAGGGCTGCAGCAGCATCTGCAGGGAAGTCAAGATGGCCCGACAGATCCATGATGCTGGTGCCTGGCTGGTGCCTGAGGAAGATGGGTGGGAGCTGGGATCCCGCCTTCACGGCGGAATTGTCTGCCGCTGACTACACCTTGCTGCTTGGCACTAGCTGTGACACCAAGAGGAATGTTTTATTTCAGGTCTTTAGTCTCAGATGTGGCATCGCTGTTGCTTGAAGTAACTTAAAAAATTAGAGCTGAATTTAAATGTGTTAATCATGTCAAATTTTACGTTGTTACCAGCATGTACAGCTATGAACACTTTCTCTAACAGTCACTGCTGAGAACATTTCACTAAGTCTGGAGAGACCCCCAGCTAAAGGAATCTTACGTCCTAATAGTGAGAATACATGATAAAAAGTATTTTAATTTCCTGATTAGCAGGACAGGGTAAAGAGTTTTCTTGAAGCCTCTCACAAACAGGAAGTCTTCAAACGCTTGGTGAGGTGGGGACTGAACACTTAACACATTTTTTTGACGGTAGTCCTTGCATGTGTATTTGATTTTCATATACCTGTCTGCTTTAGCAAAGGAGGAGAATATTACATAATGAGGTCTGTGTGTACATGGCATAATGAGACATGGGGCTGGTTTAGCTTTTCCTCAAGGACAGGTCTCAATGGCACTTGGAATTCCATTCCAAAATACAGTTTCTGCCATTGCTACCCTACCTAAATTCAGATCAGTTTGTGAAAATTGTTCATTCCAAGGAGTTTCTAGTACCCTTAAATCTACAGAATCCACTCTGATCTCCACAAGTGTAGATATCAGTGTGCTCATTCCAAGTGTAAAAACCCCCAACCAACCAAAAAAATGCTGCAATAACATCAACCAATAGCAACAAACCAACCCTGTTGAAAACCCTGCCTCCCTCAACAAAATTATGAAGTGAGAATTTGCTGAAAAAATTTGGGAATTGCATGTGCAATTTTATAACACTGTACTGAAGCAAATTCCTCGTGTGCACATAATTTAATATGGCTCAGGTTTTAAAGCATTGAGTGCAGATTAACATTTTGTTAATGATCTTCTGGGGAAGGTCTTCCCCGCAAACATTGAGTACTTCAAATGACTTTTTGTTGGTTCATAGTATTCACGTTGGAAGGTGATTATTATTATTATTACTACATTGTTTAGCCCTGCCAAGCCTCCAAAGGCAGTTTGAAGTACTTGAAGAGCTGGAGAGGGACTTTGAACAGGGACTGAAGTGCCAGGACAAGGGGGAATGGCTTCAAACTGATAGAGGACAGGGTTAGATGGGATATTAGGAAGGAATTGTTCCCTGTGAGGGTTGGGAGGCCCTGGCACAGGTTGCCCAGAGGAGCTGTGGCTGCCCCTGGATCCCTGGAAGTGTCCAAGGCCAGGTTGGATGGGGTTGGAGCAACCTGGGCCAGTGGAACAAGATGGGCTTGAAGGTCCCTTCCAACCCAAACCATTCTGGGATTCTATGAAGGCTTTGTTCTGAAACCTGGAAGTCAGTCCAGGTGTAGTGAGGCTTTATAGCTTAGCAGATAAACCTTATAGCTGAAGCGAGGCAGATACTGTGGTATTCACATATTTAAAAATAAGCTTCAGTGGCTTCCGAGAAAACCATTCTGTGGCAAGGTTGTCACCTCCTGCGCTGAAAGGAAGAGGATGCGGAGCAATTCTTAAATTACATTGCTTGTGGCAGCTCCTGGACAGGGCAGCCAGGAAGGAAGGATGTGCTGACACGGCCTTCCCCGATACAGACCTAGGGTAGCGTGAGAGCAGATCCTCGACGGGTGTTTTATACTTGCTGGGGCCTCCTTCTCAGTTATGAAAAGTAATATTACGGGAAAAAACTTTGTTGCCGCGGTGGTTTGGAATAAAAGGGGCACCGCAGGTTTGAGTGATCAGCTCATTACCTGGTGGGTGAAATGCTCCTCCCCTGCCCCCCTTCCACCTGGCCCCAGGGAGCCCAGCACGGACCCACACAGAGCAGAGGAGAGAGGCGAGCAAGAGAGAGAGTTTATTGTGGGTAAGGGTCATTTATAGGCTTCAGGGGGATCAGAAAAACACCAACAGAAATCCCTGAAAGTTTACAGAATCCACCAATAACAAGTAAGGGTTAACATCCAACAGGAAAGGGTTAATAAAGGCCAATAAGAAAGACTTCCAGATATCTTCTCAACACATTCCTAAGTAGAGATAACAGTTTTCTAAAAGCATTTTGGGAAGAAGAAGCTGTGACTTTGCAAAAACTACAAAAAAGCCATTTTGAAACATGTTTAAACAACATTAAAAACTTGTGATTTTACAGCATTTAGGCTGTTCTCTTCATTCTCTTTACTAGTCCATTTCTGACAGGAGTTTTTCCACCTCGCATAAGGTATGTCGACTTCCACACTCTGTTGGGAGTGTGTAGTAGTGAGCTGGAGAAATGCAGGATTGTAGGTAATAAACTTCCATATGTAGAAAGGGAAGTGTGCTTTGCTCTTTTCTTCCTCACTGCTAAATCTCTTGTTTCTTGGTTTCTCTTAAATATTTTTTATCACCTTTTCAGGCCTACTAGGAATCTTGAATTTCTTTTGATTACTGTTATTGCTTACATAGAGAATATCAAACACTTGGGACCAAGATCAGTGCTGCCACTGGGATCCACATTTGAGCTGGCAAATAGACCCCTGCTGTTCAGCTGAGCACAATTCGCTGCAGCATGGATTGCTGGGATATTATAAATACTTGCCTGGGATACACACATACAAATATATAAATCAAATTAATTAAGTAATTATTAAATAGTTAAATATAATACATTGTATTATTAAATATTTAATAAATATTTATAATGTATTATAATTACATATAATATATAATCATGCATTAAATAATTATAATATAAATAGTTAAATTTATCAGTTATATGTAAATAAATAATAAGACAGTCAGAATATTTGAACAGAAGAATTTGACAGTGGACCATCAAATTTAGAATATTTATAAATACAAATATTTTTAATGCAAACATCAGACAATTATATATATATGTATATTTTTATATATATATGTATATCTTCCCTTGTCTTAGGGAAGATGACTGAGAAACGTATCACTTCAGAAACTTCCCAGTGCTATAACTGGCCACAAAAGAGTAAGGGAGGGAAAATGCAGCAGATGAGAGGACGTGGGGAGCTGGAGTCTGGCTCTGGATGCTGTTGCTCAGGCAGGACCAGGATACCACAGGTTCTGTACATCCTTTTCCTTTTCTCCTTGCTGTGAGGGAAGAGAAGTGAAACTGTGTACTGCAAGCAATAGACTTTATAGAAATTTGGATTTGTTCCTTGCCCAAGCCTGCTTGGGGCAGGCAAGGTTTTGGTCTCTTCGATGACTGAGAGCAGAAGGAACAGTGAGGAGAGGCACTCTGTGTCCAGAGCTCAAGGGCCACCTGTGTCACCCACCCAGTGTGGACAGCGTAAATAAAAGGCTGCTTCTGCCCCTGGAATTCATATTATGCCTGGTCAGGTGCAAACATAAAGAGCTTCATGCTCCTTTTCTTGCCTCCCAGTCTGTTTGTCAGAGGTGCTCAGCTGGTGTGTCGATTTGGGATGCATGGGATTGATCCCAGAGTAGCCTTTTGCTGGAGCTGAAATGTGCCAGTCTGTGGTACCCGTTATTCCTGGCTGTTATTCCTTCTCATTCTGCCTGATTCCACTGTTCTGGCCCTGTTGAACTACTCATGCTGGTAATGTTCCTACATAAATAAACAGAGAAGAAGACAAATAAGCAAAGAAGAATCTGATTACCACAAATTTCAGAGGAAGGCTGCATTTCAAACTATGGAAATCACCCTTGGCTAAGGGTAACTGTGATTGTTTCACATATTCCAGCAACAGCAGGAAACACACTGTTCACTTCTATAGCGTTGGAATAGTTGCTGAAACATTTTTATCTTGGCTTCAGAGACGGTCACTGAGAAGGATACGTGATTCTTAGTGCCAGGGAGACTGACCCTGAACTGATGGATATATGTCCTTCCCCCCCAGCTGTCTCAAGGGCCTTGCCCATCAATGCCTCGAGAACGTCTGGAAGGGTCAGACCGTGCTCAGTTCCCAGTGCCTGGACCAGTGTTGCCCGTCACCTGTACTGTTTGCTGTGCCAGAGGTGCCTCTCCTTTGTCTCTCTGGAAATAGTATCCTAGAAACAAAGTCAGGTTTTGGGTTTAAGCCGCATGTTTGGCAAGATGGATGTTGTTGGTTGGCAGAGTGACGCTTCTCTGGAGACCCGCGTCCTTTCATTGTCTCATGTTAAATGTGTCCCCGAGGTGAAGGATTGTACTATGTGCTCCTCTAGCTGTGAGTGGGATTAGCAGGTATTTCTCTCAAAGTTCCCACCATCAGCTAAATTACTCATCTTTTCCTGAAACCAGGTGGGAGCCCAGAGCAGGAAAAAGTGGATAAAGTAAACACACAGGATGTTTTTTGCTTGCAAACTTACCAGAAATGAGCCAGTTTAATTATCCTTTGCCCTGATTTCTAGTCTGGCTGAAGGTTGAATGTCCTTTATTGTGAATACTCTCCAGGTAGATCATGCAGATGTTGCTTGGCCTGCTGGTTTATTAGGGTTCATGAGCCTTTTCTTTCAAACACTACAGGGTAACTCAGCAAAACCAAGTTTGCATCTCTTTTCTACTCCAGGAATATTCATATGAGACCTTCAGGGCACACCCTGGGGCATTTAGTGAGTGACTTTGTAATTGTCCCTGATACCTAATAATAAGAGGGGGTATTTATTAACAATTTGGCGTCTCAACCACTATATTTCTTATGCCTTATGAAGGAATTGCATGGAGCTCATGTCCATGGCCTCGATGAACACAATACCTACTTGTTCCTGTCTTGTGCTTTGCCAGCTGCATAATTCAATGTGCTGAAGAATCCTAATGACTGTAAATACTTGTTCTGCCTCTGTGAGAAAACAAGTACTGTGATCCCTTGAAGTTAATGCCCTGTAGACCTCTTTGTAGAAGACAATTTGTTAGTAGAGCACTTTAAAACTAATTTTTTAATTTTTTTTAAATGTTTTCCATTGCTCTCTGGTCTTTGTACATCGATTCTTCTCCTTGTATGGGCAGAATGTTCTGTTACTGTTCCAATAGTGGGTTTTAATTCTCTCTTTTTTTTTTTTTTTTCCCTGTCAACTGGATGGGAAAGATTAAGAGAGTGATTTGGGAAATTTGCCATCTTGGTATGAAGTCTTAATTTGAATGCCACAGTGCATTTCTGCCAATAGGGAAAACGTACGGTGAGTAACACAGGTGCTGCCATGATCCTCTGCATTTTTCTTCAGTTTTGGTGGGAAAGGAGCTGCAGAAGCACTGAAATGTGGAGTTCTCAGGCTCCCTTAGCCTTGAACAAATTCAGAATCTCGGCATTGGAGTTGAGCTGTACAGTTCACCACAGCTGGGATGCTGCCTGCTTGTCTTCTTTCTTGCCACTTCCAGATTTCTTCTGAATTTGAACATGAGTCATGAATTTTAACAACTCTGTTTAAATAGGATTGTGAATATCAGGATTTGGATTGGGAAGAGTGAGTGAGCATTCCTGCAGTGCAGGTCAGTGGAGTTTCTCACGAGTGCCAGAACTGGGCTCTTGAAGTGGTGGTTCTTAACTATAAGTGTGATTAATCCATGAAACAAAACAGATGTTTGCTTCATCTTTTGTTTCCAGCTTTGGATCACCTTCTGTAGCCTGTCTTTTCCCTTTGCTGCTCCCTCAGGTTCCTAAAGGGAGTTTTTCTTCCATTTCTCAGATGCCTTGCAGCATTAGCTGCTTCAGTGCCCTTCCTTATGAAAAGTAAGAAACATAGTAATCTGTTAATAGACTTATTACCCAAAATGTTTCAGTCTAAAAAGCGGAAGCAAATTTGTCTGTATTATCTCTAGTGGCCTTAAGAACAGGCTTATGAGAATGTGTCTAATAATAACAAATACAGGGCAATGTCAGCCTGGACTCAGAAGTGGTTGTATTTCCCTGTGAAGTAGTGACAAGATCATTCCGAGGCTGGAGAATCTGCTCTGGGTTCCAACATTGTGAGGAAAGAGGCACAGCAATGATTTGAGGATGCTTGATTTGCAAAAAGATAAAAATGAGTTGTCCATTTTGTTGAAAGAAAAAAGGCGTGAAGTGATTATTTACTGCAACTTCTGTCTGCATAAACACTGAAAGATGATGTGATACTAAAGGGCTCTTCAATCTGGAAGATGAAGGCATAAGAAGGCCTGTTTAATGGGATCTGTAGCCTGAGAAACTCCAATTGCAAATCCTGAATATTTAAATGGTTATGCTTAAATAATCACTGACAGAGTTCAGCAAAGGATGTGCTACTTGCCCAGCCAATGGATGTGTTGAGAAATAAGAATGTTCACTGCCTTCCTCTTTCCCCCTCCCAGTGAATAATAGGAAGAAAATCTGTCCCCAGTGCTGTCAAAGTTAATCCAGGTTGGTCATAATGAGGACTTCTGCTTTAACCACACATACAGGTATCTCTGTGAGAAATAGGAAACAAAAAATAATAGAAAAATAACTTGATCTGTTGATCAGCAGTTGGAGCAGTAGAAATTTCCCAACGTGCTCCATCTTTGTTATTATTCTTTTTAAACTGATTGGTTAAATCTTGCTTGGGTCCCTTATAAGATGTAGTTGAGGTAATAAGTTTTATGTATTTTGAGCAACCACAGAAAATAATATTGGCATATTAAAGTAGTTGTGATAGAGACATACCAAGTAGAAAGGTTCTGTTTATGAGATGGAACATGCTTTCTCACTGGCAGCATGAAGGAAGGTGGGCAGTAACCTGCCCATAACATACCTGTTCCCTTATCAGAATCACAGAATACCCTGAGTTGTGAAGCTCTCACGTGGGCCATCCAAGTCAAACTCCTGCGAATGTGAAGTGACCGTGATAGAGTCAAGCTTGGATGTGTTCAGCAAGGAACGGTGCTGACATGTTGTTCACGTAGGGGAAAGGTTGTTTTCCATTGCTTGCAGCGCAAGTCATGAGGTCAGTAAACCATGAAGTTCCTTGAAACACGAGGGCATGTTTGTAGGACAGGCATAGAATAGAAAAGGTGTGTCTGAGAGGCGGGCAATGCCAGCCCCGTGGTTAAAAAGCCTTTTTCCAAAAAATACCATGGCTGCCAAAAGATCCTAATTAAAATTTAGTGAATTGAAATTGTTTATTTGCATTTTAGCCTTCGTTGTCCTGCACTTCATAGCGGTTCTTCATCTCTGTTATCCTGAATAACCTGATACGGCTTGGACACCCTCCACTGGGAGCAGTGCAAGAACCAACTCCTGTTCTTTTTTCTTCCTCTCGCAGTGAAGGGGGGAGAAATAGGCCTGATAATATCAGAGAATCCCAGACTGGTTTGGGTTGGAAGGGACCTAAAAGCTCATCTTGTTCCACCCCCTGCCACAGGTACAGACACCATCCACTATCCCAGGTTGCCTGGGACCCCAAGTGTGGGATGAACAGATTAAAATATTTAGAGAGCTGATTTCAAAAGCTGAAAGAAAAATTCATCATATGCGTAGTTGGCATAGTGAGGTGATGAACAGGCAATCGACAGGGAGATGCTTTAATTTCAGATAAAGGAATGCATGATTTGAAAGGAATGTTTGCGCTAATAGTGAATTGATGAGGGGTAAATGCCTAGACAGGAATTGTGTGGGTTTTGTAGTAGTTTCCCCTCCATCAAGGCATTTCAACCAAGAATTCAAAAGGAAAAGAACAAGGGAAAGAAATGGCACAATTAGCAGTTAATTTAAAGTAACTAAAGTGTATTAGGCCCAGTCAAATGAACCATTTAATTTTTGTTCCTTCTTGTTTGTAATCTCATAAGTATGAGTCATTGGGAAGCCAATCTGGCTTGGTACAGTGCGTGCTGTTTTATAGTCCTTGCTCCTTGCCAGCATAAGCATTTCCTTGTTAATGTTTCACATCTGTTCTTTGTAATTTAGTGATTATGTGCAGGCCTCTGTGTCCTCCTTGTTTATTCTAAAAGGACAGTGGGAAGCTTCACTTACGTGAGATTAAATCGATGTCTGTGATTTATGAAAGTTTGGGCACCCTGGACTTCTTTGCTGGTTTGTGTAAATGAGTATTTTTAGCAGAAGATGAAAATGGGGATGGTTGGAGCAAAGTCAGTAATCTGCAGTTCGAATCAGCTGAATGTTTCACAATTGAGTTGGCAAGTGTATGCTGGAGATTTATATAGCATTCTTATCAGTCACACTCAGGCTCCTTGCGAGCATTTCTGATGCCTTTTTGTTTTCTCAAGTATTCAGAGAACAGATTTTCATTCTGTGGGGATCTGTATTCACACAGATACAGGGTATTCATGTCCAAACAAGAATATTTGGTGTTAAATAGAAATCCTACTTACAGCTGCTGTTGTTGGCCATTCAGACACTGGTAGCTAACATGGCAACACCATGTAGTTTAGGTGATCGATTGCATATAATAATATGCAATATGAAAGGGCAGATGACCAGAGTGAGCTCTGTTCAGAAGTGAAAATAAATTATTTACCTAGTTTGTAAATGCTTTAATACCTTCTGTGACTCTGAGGTGCTCAGATACACGAAAGGGCAAACATAATCAGATAATAATAATAATTATGAATGGTTTTACTGGAGCACATAGTGAGCTTTCCTGCATTATAGACGAAGGTTTATTATTTATAGTAGAATGGGACCAAGAAAAATAAATGTGTTTGTGGAGAAGATACTTTGCAATTAAAATCCTACAAAAGACTGGAGTCTGATTCAGATCTCTGCCTAAGCTATCTGTGTAACCTTCAGCAAATTAAACCTCTGGTCTGGGTCGAGCCTGGAATTTAGATGCAGAGCTGTGAGAGCCAGGGATCCTGAATGGGAAGAACCTACATCCCCAGACAAGCTGTCTCTGTTTCATATGGACTCAGTATTTATTCATTTTTGTGTGCCTGTGTATTTACCAACCTCTTGGTGCTGACTGGGCTGCAGATTCTCTGGTCCAGGGATTACTGCCCAGGGATGTGATCAGGGCATTGTCTTCACTGACAAAAGGGGTGAGGGGATATGCCAGTCCAAAAGGAGAGTACAGTGCATTTGGGTGAAGGCTGGAGTAGTGCTGGGGGGGTGTTTTGGGAGCTGAAACTAAGCCTAGTGGTGGGCAGAGATTAAAGAGGAGGGTCTGGGCTTGTAGGAGTTGCACAGCACCAGTCTGGGGCACTGCTGGGTCCAAAGTGTGTCTGAGTGGATTCCCCAGTGCAGTGCTCACTCAGTGTTCCCTTCAGTGCCGGGGCTGACCAAAGAAAACTGCAAGGCTGAGTGTGATCTTTGTTTTTTCCCCCCTTCTTACGTTCCCAGTGTTCATATCCTCTCATCTGCTGTCAAATGCTGCTGTTGCCTCACAGCCGCTTTAAGCTCAAGATGAAGGGTTCTTCTTCTCTTCTCCACTTGATTTTCATGCCCTTCCATCATTTTTAGGGTTCTTCTCTTGAAAGTCAGATACCTGTATGGCAATATGAGTTTAGATCAAGTGTGCAATAAAAATTCCTCAGCAAACTCTCTCAGCCTCTGCACACTCTGGCAGCTGGGAAGCCAGAGGTACAATCATGGGGTCTTTCTCCTGTACAAATTTTGAGTCTCCTCTTAGGCCCATGTAAACTCATGGCGTCTGGGAGCAAAGCTCCTCTGCCTAATTACAGGCCACTTAGGAAATTCCACTGCCTTTTGTTTGTTTGGAATTGTTGTGGGATGCTCTGATCCTGAGGGGAGCAGCTAGCACCAGGTCGGGCTGTCACCCTTTGCATCTTGCTCTGGATTTGCTAAGCCTCTGCCATCCCTCTGCTTTGTCATCTCCCTCTCCTGACTGAAAGGTCTCAGCTTTCTTTACTGTCTTTGAACCCTTTGATGCATTTTTGGAGGTGGGGGAATCAGAATTATGTACAAGTTTGCACTGTGGATTTATGCAGAAACACAAGATTTTTTTTCTATTTTTTATTTTACTAAGGAGCCTGAGCCAGTTTTCTCATAGCACTGATAGTTGCAGCCCCACATTATGGTTCCTGCATATCAATATTCAGCAGGTGTCCATCATTCTGTGTGTAAAGCCAGGATGTTTTCCCCCCGGGTACATCACTCAACATTTCTTCCTGTTGCCTTCCATCCATCACTGTGATTGCTCAGCGGCTGAGGCATGGAGGGTCCATCTGCAGACCTTCCCAGGTGGTCCTTGTCTTTGCTGTCTTAAACTTCCCTCCTCTCATCCACAGAATGTCACCTTCCCAGTGACACTTTTCCCAGACTGACCGTGGCTTTGTTGAACAGGACAGCTCCCAGCTGAGCTGACTGCCCTGGGACAGCTCCGACCATTCAGTCCTACCTGCAGGTTCCCATCCCCACAACCAGTTATTTATCCATGCCAAGATCCCAGTTTTTCTCCGTGCTTTTTCTAAAGGGAGACATTGTTGACTTTTGTGGAGGGACTCAGATGGGGAGTTGATGAAAACTGTCTGGCTCATAAGAACACATTTCTCCTGTTATTGATGTAAGATAAATTTTGATTTAGTGATTATGTCTCCTTTTAAATAATCCTGTCTGCCAGGGATATGATAGCTTCCGGTTTATGGTATTTTAAACTCTAATATGCCTTTGGTTCCATCATGTTTTTTAGGTTTTATGATTACAATAAAAGAGGTCTTGTAAAATTATTTATGTCTGTAATATACATTTGCTTTTATAGAGGGGCCGTTGACATCCTCCACTGTAGGGTACAGTATTCATATGAAACAGATTTAATTTGGTTTCTTATCCAGGTCGTCACATTAGATATAGAGTGCACATACTTCTTCTATTCATGATATTTAGGGGCTTTTTATACTTAAACTGACATTTAGATAGAAAGAATAAATTTACTTGGCTATTTCTCAATATCCTATGAGAGCCACATCAGGAATCACATTTGAAGTACTGACATTTCCAGCAACAATACCTGTATTGTAAGCCCACTGGATATGTTGACAGAATCAAATTCTGTTAGGAAAATATGTATAAAAATTATTTGCAATAAAAGCAGGGAGAGGGAGGGGCCTTAGCAAAGTACTGTCAATCCCACCCCCTCAGAAGCTATATGAAATCTGGCATTTCTCTGCTGAATTTACTGCATCAGAGTTAATGCTGGAGAAATGCCAGAAAATTATTTGAAATCTCTTTCTGAATATGAAATGTGGAGGCACCAGGCAGAGGGTTCCCTGAAGAGAGGGAGCAGAAAAGCTGTCTGTGCAGCAGACAGAGAAATCATCATTCTTAGCAGTGGGATATTTTTAGATTCTCTCGGCCTGATGAATAGACTCAATATAGAATATATTAATTGCTGGTACAGTCAGAAGTATTGAGAAACTCTATGTCTCCACCCACAGTTAATGGAGATTTCCATCATCTTAGTTTTGATTATTATTGCTTCCAGTAAAATTCAAGTTAAATATCACGTTAGATAGAAACTGTTTCTTTGTACATAGTTGACTTTGTAAAGTGTTTGTGAGCTGACTGAACACCACAGCCATGGGAAGAGACTTCTTAATCTTTAATATTTTGTTTCCTTCTTAGCACTGTAGGCAGTTAACAGGTAAACTTAAAACTGTCAAACTTGGCTTCAAATGAGGGGCATGGGAATGGTTGTACCTGCACAAGATTCCAATATTTATTTTGATTCATTGCGACTTGGATGAAAAGTTCCAGTATCAAAAGGTGTGACAGACAGCTTTATGTGAGCTTGCAAAAGGTTAAAGATTTTCAGGTTTGTTTTTGTTTTGAAATGTCTTTTTTTTTTTTTTTTCAAATCCTGGCTCCATTTTAAATTGTTTTTTTAAATTGATTTAGAAGTAGAAAACATACCAATGATGTTCAAGTGGAATGCAGTAAAAAATTGTGGAGTCCAGCTTTGAGACTTCTGTTGGAAACTTTTGCTGCCATAGCTTTGGTGTTTTGTGTTCTGTGTGGAACATATAATCTGTCAGGCAATACCTTTAACAGGGGAAATAATGAATATACTTGTGGTGCATTTCACACCATTCTTGAAAACTTAGTTTTTCCTTGTCTTTTCAGGTGTTTGGGGCCATAATAGATAAGGAGCATCTGTATTTCTGTCCATGAGCAGTCCCATGACTCCAAGTGTCCTCTCTGGAAACACTGATTTATTGTAGTTTGTAAAGCAGGAGGTGGTTGGGATGTCTGATGTCGGTTCTTGGTTCTGCTGAGGGGCATGAGGAGAAGTGATCTGGTTCTGCCACTTCAGAAGGGTGTGTGGCTTCACAGCTCCTGATTTCTCCAGCAAATGGGTTTATGACTCAGCCTCTCTCATCAGTATGTTAATGCTCAGCCTCCAATTCATTTCAATATTCTTCAAGTAAATGTCTGAAATTCGGGAGTGTAAAACAGATGCTGTTCAATGGATTTTGATTAAAATACCAGTATGTGTTCAGATGTAGAATGAAGATCAGTTATACCTGAAAAGCCTTTGCCCCTGCCTAAAATAACTTAATAGGCTGACTGGAGTTGGTTATTTTAAAATTGCACCCTATGAGTCTAGAGCAAAACCATTGTCATTAAATGCTTAAAAACTGTGAAGACCTTGATAAGGTTATTGAAAAAATAATAGTGGCATTATCTGCTCTTCCCTGTGAGGGTGGGGAGGCCCTGGCACAGGTTGCCCAGAGAAGCTGTGGCTGCCCCTGGATCCCTGGAAGTGTCCAAGGCCAGGTTGGACGGGGCTTGGAACAACCTGGGCTGGTGGAAGGTGTCCCTGCCCATGGCAGGGGGTGGCACTGGAGGAGCTTTCAGGTCCCTTGCAGCCGAAACCATTCTGGGATTCTGTGCTGGACACACCTGTGACAGATCCCTTTAACCAGACACAGGCGTTTATGTTTTTCTGATGTCCCCTATCACAGTCAAAGCAACAGCTCTGCAGGGCCTGGTGAAAGAGGGCTGTGCAAAGGTTTCTTCATTGCTTTAGGACATTTAAATACATCAGCTGCTGGGATTCTCATGGTCTGATTCAATACGTGCTTCAAGACAACATAAAACCACAGTATGTTTTTAGTCCTGCTACAGATCTTACATTTCAATTCAGCAGCTTTTTCTACTTGCACTGGAAGAGATTGACAGTAGGAGATGGAAAGCAGTGGCCACCTCCCTGTGATGTGCATCCTGGATTTCAGCCCAAAGGGTCTGGCTGATGCTGAGAGCTTTATGCCTTGCTTTATGCCTTGCTGATAACCCACTGTGATATTTCCTTTTTCCTCTTAGTTTGCTGTTTCGCTGCTGGTGTTTTGTTTCAGGATGTGCAGTTTCAGTTCAAATTTCTGCTGGGGCCAGAACCGAACCGTGACCTCACAGACGTAGTTTCATAATATATGATGTTCTTTGAGGAATTTCAGAATTTTCCTGATGACGTGTTTGCCGCCAGGATTTCTTGTTAGAAGGGTGGAAGCGAGGAAGACAATTCCTGTGTGTAACAGTCCTGTCAACAGGATTCTGCTTCCAGGGGTAGATCACAGCTGTAGCTGGAAAACTTGGGTCTAGTCTGGAGTTAAAGTGGGAGAAATAACGTAATGGATCTGGCTGGAGTCAGCTGCTGCTGCTGTCTGCTCTCTTTCTGCAACGCCCAGCTCAACATCATCTCCATTTTGGCAATTATTAACTAGATTAGTTTAAAATACACTAAGTCTAGCTAACTATTTTAGCTATAGTGACTGAAAATATAGCTACTGCTATATTTAGTTGTAAAAAAAGAAAAATGTATTGCTGAAGTTGCACTGACTGGTACTGTAAGTCAAGCATTAATCATATAGATATATTAATTTTTCTGGGGGTTTTGGGAGTTGAATGGCTGTGGTGCAGTATTAAGAAAGAAGCCTCTGTCATGGCAGGGATAAAGTGGAGTCTGTAGTTGTTATAAATGGATCCAGTTAAACAAAAAATCAAGTATGCAGGTTTGGCTGACCTCTAAAGAAAAACAGATCACTTGGCATTTTTCTGTTAGTGAAGATTTTTACATTAGGATGAAAAAAGACTTGGCTTGAAGTGGATGTCTTAGTAATGAGATGCAGGCAGCATTCTGGGAGAGAGATTCCTTGCCAGAACATAGGTTTGGAGAGGAGAACAAACAGGAGATGTAAGAACTGAGTCAGAAAACTGCTCCTGGAGAGGGTTTCTCCCCAGGTAGCTGCCACTCTTTATTTGGGTTTGGATGCCATCACCCAGTGTGTTCATGTTCACGTTAACATTGTATTTCGGAGCAGGACAGCAGTGGTTTGTTCTGGTCTCAGGAAATCTCTTTGTAAGGGTCTGTTTCCCTGACTTTTCAAACATCCCTGGGTTTCTCCCCAGGTGAGGTTCATTCTTTGGCACTGGGGAACTTTCACTCCATCTTACAGTTGATAATGGCTGAGAAAATAAATCAATTAAAGGTTACTGAAGTACTGACGGGTGCAGTTCTGTTGTAACTGAAGCCGGGAATGGCACCAGGCTTAATGAGATGATTTGTCTCTCCAGTAAAGGGTTTTTCGTAATTTATATCCATTAACCTTTTACTTAAAAGTTACTCAAATGATAGTATGTCTTCCCATAGGAGACATCCTCATTAATTTAGTTAGCTTTGTATAAAAAAAAAATAATTTCTGCTGTTTGGACTCGTTTATTTTGTATACTTTTAGCCAGTTGTTATGATCCCTGCTCTTTGAACCTTGGCAACTCCCATCCTTAAACTTTAGTTTTCATTTGGTTTCAGTCAGTTTTTAATGTATGTGATAGTTTTGTCCTGTAAGCAGTAGTTAAAAATTACTGTAATAAATATATGAAATGTTAATGAATAGTCATATCATGAAACATTCTATGCTATATTTACAGGGGTCCAAATATACCTGAGCCCATGTATTTCCCACTTGGGAACCCCAGTCTGCAAAGTTTATAGTGTTTTATGTTAAGGGTGGGTATGATTAATTTTTTTTTCCCTTGAGTGCTGGGAAGTGATTTTGTTGATTTTTTTATTCCCCTTTTTAATACGAATGACCCGTCCCCTGATTTTTTTCTGATGTTTTACATGATTTCAGAAATCCTTATTAATTAACTTCATGTCCTGGACATGTATTTGATGGAAACTTGAGAGGATCTGACAGATTGTACTTCGATTCTGAGTCATTAGCAATATTTGATGGTTTATTTAAGGTCAGATCTCTGCACTTAGTTGATTATCTGAGACTTTTGAACTTTTGCACTTTGTAGACTTCTCTGCTCTTTTATCTCCTGACCAAATCTCTTGCTCTAGGGTGAGTATTCAGGGACTTTATTGACCACCTCCTGGCTGAACCCAAACCTTTGAACCTACTGAGAGAGAAGAAAAGATGGATCAGCCAGGGAAGTGTGGCAGGTGGAAACAGGGAACGAGGGCAGTTCTTGGAACAAATGCCTTAGTGTTAGAGCCTTTCTCCCCTCACACACACGTACATACCCACATACTTCTCTGGAAAGCAGAGGAAGAGTATGCTTGTGCGTATTTCAACGAAATGTATTTTGATAAAATGCCTGGAAAAAGTAATTCAACTTCTCCATTTTTTCCCCATATGTTATTAGAATTGAGGGAAACTTTCCGATGCTTCAGTCCTGGGTGGGTCTCCGCTTCTCCTAATTCCATCCCTTTCTTTTATTTTTCTTCTTACAGGCAATTTAATAAGGCAATATGAGATTCATAGTTGATTTGATCTTGTTTTTCATTTTTCGAATGGATTTTCCTCTCCAATGCTGCTTTTCTCCCCCAGTCCTTGACATAATCTTGAGAGTTCTTGCTCACCTCAGAATTCTTTATTAATGTTAGCACACTTGAGCAGGGGAGGATTGCCAGGAACGTGGAGGAACAGTGGGCTAAATGTCACTTGTCTGGAGAACAGCTTTGTGGAATTTGTGGTGGTGTTTTCTTTTTCACAGCACTGATAGCCAGAAGAGGAGAGTGGTGAATATTTTTGATAGAAGGCAAGTCTTGGAGAGTCAGCCTTTTTTTTTTTGGGAGGGGTAGGAATCTTTCTCTTTGAGCTGTAAAACGTTTGACACTGGGGTGATGCACGTCTGTGTGTGTGTGTGTGCGCGTCTTGTACAAAGCAATTTTTTAAGTTAGGAATTCAAACACTCGGAATTTCCGGATATACCATTTACTTTATTCTTCCCCCTTTGGTGTTGAGCCTAAGGCAGGAGCCTCGTGGAGCAAAGGAGTGCGGTTCCAGCTGGTTTCGTGATAAACATGCACAACAGAGGTGAATTAAGATTGCTCCAGTAGCTACAATGCTGGTGTTTCCAACACCTTGACTGCGAGCCTTCCCTTCTTAAATGTGCTTTTCCTCTGTCTTTTTGTGGGTAACTTTAAGAAGCTTTAGAAAAGTTCTGTTTCGTAGTGCTGAAAAACAGGAAGAAAACATTTCAAACTTTGGAGCAGGATCAGTTTTCTCATGAAGTGTTGTTGAATTTCTTGATTTTTCTCATTTTAAGCGTATGACCCCTGGTTGAAGGATATTTTATGTTATTCAAGTGCCTCTAATTTCCTCTACATCAAACAAAAAGAGGTTATTATTCTTCAGCACCAACTCCTTACACAAGCATCTTGACTCATCCCTATGACAAAGAACTGAAGAACTAATTCCTGAATGTCTACGTAATGTTTATAGCAGGTGTAGCATATATGTGGATCTGAAGTGATTTGAAAACTGGATATTTGTTTCAGGCATGATTTCCTTCATGGTTGAAGGAACTCTGCTGTTCTGCCCTTCTTCCTTACCAGCAAAACTTGTTGCCGAGGTTGTGTTCCTGAGATTTTTCAGCCCTAGCCCTGCACAGATTTCTTTTTCTTGCCATTTGGACCAAGACTTTGACTGCATTATCTATGAAAAGTGTTGCAAATTGATTTTTTTTTTCACTAAGAAAAAGTTATTGGAAGAAAAAAACCATTGGCTCAGATCATCCTGTGCTTCTGAATTTGGTGGTGCAGCAGCTCCAGCTCTGCTGCTCAGCTTGAGGCTTTTGTGCCCTCTGCAGATCCCCAGGCTGGCTCTGTGGCTCTGTGCAAGTCATCATCTGTCCATTAATTGGGTATTAAAAATTCATTCTAGTGTCTTTCACTTTGTTTTTCCTGGATGAAACTATTACTATTTCAAGCTGCAAGTTTTTCTGATGTTTTAAAGAAATTTTAACTCAGAATTTTTGTATTTTATTACTATTTTCATTAAAAAAAAATTTAAACAGAACAAGCCTTGCACTTTATATTTTCCTTAGTATTTTTGAATTGTCTTCAGGAAATGATTTTTATTTAAAGTGTTCTTTTGTTCTGATGAGAATGCACAGGAAACACTCCTGTTGTGTTTTCTGTGGTCTGGTAAATGCTGTCGGATCTGTGTTTAAGACCGTTTGGGGGTTGCTGAAGATACATAGGGTTTTAAGCTGTAATTAATGAAAAGTACTAAGAGTTTAAGGGCTTTTTTTTCCCATCTGAAGAACGGTGCATGAGCAGAACTCCTTTTCTAGAAAACACTGCAATATTGCAAGGGAGGGTTGGAATGAGATGGTCTTTAAGGTCCCTTCCAACCCAAGCCATTGTGTGATTTTTGTAACTAACGAACTTAAAATGAGATTTGGTTAGGTGGGAATGTGCTCCAGGTTGTTTATTTGGTCTTGGTCATGGTCATTTTGGAAGGCACTTCCCTTGGCATCATTGAGGATACCAAGTCCTGTGCTGAGCACCTGCTCTGCACCCAACTCAGCCCACTGCTGTCTGATTCCGGGTCTTGCTGTCCCTTCTCAGTTGTATTCTCTCTCTCATTCTGGCCTTCTCTTTCACAGAGCATGGGCTTCTCACCGACTGCAGCACCACAAGTAACGTGCTGAACAATGTGGAGAGGGAGTAGAAGGGATCTGCTCCGTGGATAATGCCTCTGGTGGTTCTGCACAGACACAGAGTAAGGTCCAGCAGCAAGCAAGACTGAGGGAGTTGGAGAAGAAGGCTGCTCCGAGAAGAACAAGGGATATAGTGCATTCAGCTGGAGTGTCTGTCGGGAGCCGTGTACGCCCAGGATCGAAAGGTGAGGGTCTTATTTTATTTTTGGTTGATCTGTTGGATCCAGGGAACACACTTTTTTAATAATAAAGAAAACAACGACAGAAGGCCAGAATCATTTGTGTTGGAAAAGGTCATTGAGTCCCCCCTGTGCCCGATGCCCCCCTTGTCCCCCAGCCCAGAGCACTGAGTGCCACGGCCAGGCCTTCCTTGGGCACCTCCAGGGCTGGGCACTCCAAACCTCCCTGGGCAGCCCCTGCCAATCCCTGACCACCCTTTCCAGCAAGAAATTCCTCCTCATGTGAGGAGGATTCGTCTTTACAGATCAACCCTGTGATTTGTCTTTAATCTGTATCTTTATTAAAGACACCTGAAGAGCCACACATGTTGATTTGCTTTAGTTTGGTAAGTCCACTTAATATTTAATTTTAGCTCAGTTCTGGTGATCAAATGTCCTTGGAACAAAAATTTCCAAGGAGATGACTGTTAACTGGCAGCAGAGGGAAGAGAACTGGAGAGGTGAAGAGGTGGAAGGAAATGCTTGAAAACTTGAGGCAGACTGGAATGGCAGAAAGGAGCAGATCCTTGGCAGGAAGCTGAAATCAGATAAATACAGAGCAGAAACAGGAGAGGAAGAATGAAGTATTGGAAAAGTAGTTTGAAGATGAGCTCAGTTATCACATTACTTGGTGCTTTTAAATCCATATTATATGGAATTCAGGAAATACCACCGTGGAGGTAGATGAAACTTTCCTAACTATGGTTTGCAGGGGATATCCAAGCACATGAAAGTCATGTTCCCTTCCAGCCTTTTCTTATCTGTTTGCAGCTGATGGAAAGCATCCTTGATAGGGTTTAAACTGTGGTGTGTGAAATCATAACTGACAATTAGAGGCAATTAGGAAGACAGTGTGAAATGTCTTATGTGCTTTAGAAACTGCTCCTCTTGTTCTGTTTTGAAGGGGAAGTATGTGCTGTGGAAGGCACCAGTTAGGTGATTTACTAAGTGTGACATTTAAGTATTTGCTCATCACATGGCTGCTTGAAAGGGTTCCTGCCCTGTGGGAAATGTGTGTTATTAAATATTGCAGTAGATTTACAGTTTATGTTCTTGATCATCTCAGTGGTACAACCTGACCTTTATTTGTGGCATCACCCTAAACTTGATGTAATTAAGTCCATTGCATAAGATTGCTACGCTCACATCTGTTTCCTTTGTCAGTCAACCTGGTTGATTAACTTTCATGCTGGTGTTTCTCGGTGGGATCTCTAAATATGTACAAATGGCAACATGAAGACGGTTTGGTTTGGGGAGGGATTGGGTTTTTTGTTTGTTTTTGTTTGTTTGGGGGCTTTTTTAGTGTTATATGTTATCTTTCAGCACACTCTCTCTTAGTTGATACTCCCTCTGCTAAGGTGTGTCCCATGAGCCTGTGAGGTTGAGCTCCCAGGCAAGGAAATGACTATGGAGATTTTTATGGTTGTACTTCCAGTTGCAAAGGGGAGTCAAACAGTCTATCAGGAGTAAACTCTGATTTGTGGCAGCGGTGCCTTCTCAGCATCACAAACTGATGAAAGCTCGTCCATAAATTTCCACAAGTTGATCCTATTGCCTGATAGGTTAATATGCTAGGTTAGGTATTATTCAGGCAGTGAAATTCTGTGTTTTTGTGGAAGTAGCAGGGTTACACTCAAGCTGGTCAGAAAGTTTAGGCCACTTTTGCACCACTCCTCTTCTGGTTTGTTAAATATGTCATTCATAGAGACGCCACAAAAATCTTTGGCTACTTGGCCGGAATTTCACCCGGAGTTAACCATTTTCTACCCCAGTACTGGGGAGGATGGGCTAAACCATGACAAGGTCTTTTCCAACCTTAATGTGATTCTGAGATTCTAAGCTGCTGCTGGAAAATCTTTGTCCCAACTCTAGGGCACTCCTGCCCTGGTATTCCCAGTGTGACTTGGCTGACAGAGGCTGTAGTTGTGCTGCTGGCAGAAATATGGAGATCCTGATTTAATGACATGCATTTGAGCAGTGGTGGTTTCTGCTGGATTGATCTTACACCACCGTTAAGTTCCTGGGGACTGCAAACGTCTCTCGCTCACTCTCCCTTACCTTCTCTCCTCCTGACTGTAGTTGTAAGCCATGGGGGCAAAAATTTCCTGTTATTTCATTGATCTGTAGCAACTGGTTTAGTGTGGAACAGACCCCACCTGTGTGCTGAGACTGATTTTTGTCCTCACAAACAATTCCATAAAATTGGAGTGCCAGGAAGTACCTCTTTCCACAGCTGAGCCGGAGTCTGACAACAGCGGGGTTGTCCTTGGTGGGAAGTGAATATTTCCATGGTTATTTTGCATAAAATTACATCATTATTTTTCATCCGTTCACAAATGCCTTTTTTTTTTTTTTTTTTATCTCAGGTTTACTGTAGCAAATGTAGTGAATGCTTTCCAAAACTCACAATCACTGTTTTCTTCCATTCTCAAAAGAAAAGCCTCCACTTGTACTTGATGCAGACGTACCAGCCGGAGAGGCTGTTCAGCTTCTGCTTTCAACTTTTTCAGCTTGTGATCATGAAAAAAAGAAAATAACAACCCCCAGTCTTTGGGTGTGGAAGCACCTGACTACTTTTCATCCCTAATTCAGAAAGTATTTAAAGAGAAAAGCCTGTTATTAATATTGGCCCTTTTACAGGCTTGAGGAATGTGGTTTCATCTTGAGTTGGCTTCAAAACCAGTATTGGAGAAAGCTTCCCACGTGGTGAGTGATAACCAATTAGTACTGCATTTACTGGCATTTGGATTACACGCCTCTTTCTGAGCATTTTTTCCTGTCCCAAAGCTGGCAATCACGTCAGGTTTACGTACAGATTTCCTGGAAGCTTCTTATTTCTTAGCAGTGGCACCTGTGCTGATGTCCAGAAGCTTGATTGGGATCAATAAATGTAATGAGCAGTAAGATTAATTCTCCCAGCACTCCAAAATCTTTTGGCAGTTGCATTAAACTTTCAAATCTCATACAAATTTCTCAAGCGAATTTATTTAGTAGACTCCAGTTACGGCTGTCTAGGACAATATAAGAAGGTAATAAAAATGTGGTTCAGAAAAGAGAAGGGGCGGTGAGGGAGCAGGTGTCCAGTGCTCCTCAACCCAGAGTCACAGGGTCAGCAAAGTGCTCCCAGATGTACATGGTATCTCATATGCTTCATTTAGGAAGAGGACATTTAGTGAACTCGCTTTAGGGGATGAGAATATTTTTAGATAATTTTTCTTTTCATAGAATCACAGAATGGTTTGGGTTGGAAGGGTCCTTAAAACCCACCTCGTTCCACCCCTTGGGTTGGAAGGGACACCTTCAACTACCCCAGGTTGCTCCACATCCCATCCAGCATGGCCTTGGATACTTCCAGGGATCCAGGGGCAGCCACAGCTTCTCTGGGCAACCTGTGCCAGGGCCTCCCCACTCTCACAGGGAACAATTTCTTCCCAATATCCAACCTAAATTTCCCCTCTGCCAGGGGGAAGCCACTCCTCCTCATCCTGTCCCTCCAGGCCCTTGTCCAAAGTCCCTCTCCAGGTCTCTTGGAGACCCTTTAGGCCCTGCAAGGGGCTCTGGAGTCTCGCTGGAACCTTCCCTATGCGGAATAGCTGTTTTAACCTTTCCTTTAGGAAACTTGCTGTGTCACACAGAGCAAGTCAGGTATTACCAGATAAAGTGGTGTTACAAAACCTGATAAGGATTTCATCTTTCAGACACTTCAAGGATTGTTTTCTCTTTGAGACAGCTCAAAATGATCAACTGTTACCCAGTCTGAAATGATCAGTTTTTGACTGACTCACAATAACTCACTCTTTCAATTTTTCCATTTTCTTTGAGGTCCACAGGTGGTTCTCGAGTTGTTCAGGAAAATAAGTCTTTCTGAGTTGAAGAAATACACACGTGAATTGACATTGGTTTGACAGAGTGCTGCTTTGCATGTGTGAAATAATCAGTAGCAGGGGGGGAATATTCAAAATCCTGCTTTTATTTAAGCAGCTGTGGTGTTTAAATAATGGATTGAGCATGTCATACTGCATGAAAAGAAATTCGAGGCCATTAGCTCTGAAGTCTTACAGTCTCCTGTACGATATCTAAATTAGCAAGAGCAGTTGTTGCTTCTGTTACCTTGCAATAATAGTCTTGCTTTTAGAAGGAAGGATGCTTAAACGTTTTTTTTTTTTTCCAACAGACAAGTAGTTGTATTTAGCATAAAAAAAACTATTGTGTAATGACACTGCCTGTGTACTCACTGAAGGTGTTTGTGCTCACTGTGACCAGGCTTGTCATGAAGAAATGTCCTAGTTTTCCTTTGAATGACAGTGTTCATTATGCAGAACATCAAAGCTAAAATTCAGACCTGAAGCCATCTCAGGAGCTGAGTTAATTAGTCAGTTTGTGGTGGAACAGGCAGTGACTTAAAGTCATCGTGACATGGGGAGTTATTACCACCACGCCACAAGCTGCTTAGGCCAGGTATGCTTTCCCACTTCAAGCTAGTCTGGGATTTGGTGTTAATTAGCTGTCATGTTCTGTTGGTGTGATCACATGTACATACTCTTCCTGTTTACACACACACATGTGCACGTATGTTTAGATTTGTTTTCGTTTGTGCTGCGGGTTTGCATCGAGTATTAATATCTGGGGATTTTTTTTTTTTGCCTCTCTGTGGTTTAGCTCTAACAATATGTACCTCACAAGTTGAAAACCATTGATATTTTATGTCTACCTTCAAGCCTGGCATTCAGGCCACAGTAGTTTTCAGATCACTGCTAGGAATTTACTTTATACCACAGGATCTGCTGTGGATTAGGTTCCACTGGCACAGGTTGCCCAGAGAAGCTGTGGCTGCCCCATCCCTGGAAAGGCCAGGTTGGATGGGGCTTGGAGCAACCTGGGCTAGTGGGAGGTGTCCCTACCCATGGCAGGGGGTGGGATGGGATGGGATGGTCTTTAAGGTTCCTTCCAACCCAAACCATTCCATGATTCTACGATCTCCAAAAGAGTATCATGTGCATTTTTGCCCCATAGATAATAATCCCGATGCTTGTTGGGATTTGTTTGTATGATATTTCTTTATGGAAGGAGAGGACTCCCTGATGGCCTTTGATTTATTTGGTTATTTTACCAGAAAAATGTATATGGATGTGTGTATATTATGACCCTGTAAAAACCAATCTGAAGTTGACTGAACCAGCTTAGAGGTAAGAGATAAGATTTCTTTTTAGGTACCTTGTAGACCTTAAAAGGCAGGTATACATAGTTCAATGTCCATCTGTGACATCACAGGTTGTCCTTCATGACAGTTTTTTCTACTTCAGCCAGTTGGTGTTCACTATTAATAAATAAGTAATTTTTACAAAAAGCAGTCACTCAGCAACAACCTGGCCTTAGCCTATGCATTGTCAGGTTTTTTTGTCTGTTATTTTCTACCTGTAAGCTTTTCACTGTATGTGGTGTCTCTTAGATGTGATCAAAGGCTTCTGTGGTATCGCTGGCAGACTTCTTGAGAACACAATAACCACCTCCTTCTCTCTGATAAAAGGCAGAAGGGGGATTTTTGGACAAAAATATGGCCCCGGGAGACTGTCAGAGATTCGAAGGCACTAATTTTGTGGCTGTCATAGAGCACAATGACAGAGCTTGTCCAGATCTCCTAATGACACACATTCGTATCAAGTCGAGCCGCCTTTGTGTGAGTCCTCATGTTTAAAGTGGCTTATTCTGCAACAAACAATGGATGGGGACTTGGGAGGAGGATTCTGTACCAAGAGCTTTTGGCCAAATTCCTCAGCAGTGTGTTTTTAGGAAGTTAGACAGCTGGAACTTTAGCAAAGAAATGGGCAAATAGTGGATAAGAAACTAGGAAATGGAGGTTAAAAGTCTGGGATCAGTCCTCACGAAGGAAGGAGTTCACCACTGCAGTACTCTCAGTGTTCATTGTATCCTGAAAAATAGGTCTACTGGGGAGATGAGGTATTTGGTGTTGCTAGGAAGTTGTTTAGGGAATACTAAAGATGGGACCTGACAAGGGAGATGTGCAGAGGACCTCGTGATTGCCATAAAAATGCCAAATGAAGTTCAGTGCAGTTGGCAAAAGGTGCACACGAGGGATTGGTAATTTTAACTTCATCTCTGATCCGTTTGTTGCCATTTAGGAGCAGGGGTTTGAACTTACAGTAGATAGTTCCATGAAAATGTCCAGTCAGTGTTAATCAATAAATTTAAAAAGGTGCTGTATGGCGAGTAGAAAAGAATCATTTGTTTGCTGCTGCTTTGATTATAAGAACCAGGTGACCTCAGATGAAGCTCTCAGGAGCCAGGGCTCAATGCAGACAGGAGAGGGGGAGTGTTCACTCCACTGTGGGGTGAGCTGTGGGACATATTTCCAGGGGATACTGGAAGTTCAGACAAGCCAAAGAGCAGAGGAGATGTGGTTTTAGAAGAGAAACCCATTGCAAGCTGCTGAGAACTGAACTGAATATATTTTCATAAAGACCTGACCTGGAAACGGCTGAACATGGAGAAAGATTAAAGGAAGTGGACGGTTCTTCTTTCCTTATTCCGTGTCTTGGCTTGTACTTCTGACATGATTGGAGGCAAAGAACTGGCCCACTCAGTTCTAGGAGTGGCTGAGGGCACGTGGTTTGTTCAGCTGGAGAAGAGGAGACTGAGGGCAGAGCTCACCAGGGTCTGCAGCTCCTCCCGAGGGGCAGCTCCATCTCTGCCCTGTGAGCAGGGACAGGCCCCAGGGAAGGGCTGGAGCTGTGTCAGGGCAGGGTCAGGTTGGATCTCAGGACAAGGGTCTTCCCCCAGAGGGTGGTTGGCACTGACCAGGCTCGCCAGGGCAGTGGGCACAGCCCCAAGGCTGCCAGAGCTCAAGGCATGTTTGGACAACGCTCTGAGGGACAGGGCGGGATTGTTGGGGTGTCTGTGCAGGGCCAGGGGTTGGACTGGATGATCCTTGTGGGTCCCTTCCAACTCAGGATATTCTATGAGCCCTCCAGGCTGCTCTGGAGTGGCTTTTTTAACTCCTGGCATTGTGCTGAGTGTTGCCATTGGATGTGTCTGAGCAGGAGTAGGGCTAAAATTCTCCAATGCCCCTTACCCATCTCAGCAGCAAATGCATTTTTATTACTTTAAGCAAGTTCCCTGAAAGAAAGGAGGGCACTATTGGGATGGATGTGCTTGGGCAATTTCTCTGAGAGTGAAAGCTTAAATAGGGTGAGCTAACCAGGGCATTCAAGCTCCATGGATGAAAACGTAGATAATCATCTCTTCTGCCTGTTTGGTTACTGTTCATAGGAAGGGGTTTGAGTGATGTGGAAACTGTCTCCACGAGTATTCACTGTAGCCATATGTCTGGGAAGGAGTGCTCTCACCTTTCAGGTGTTTATGCCAAATGTCAGGCCTGTGTTTGCAGTTTGACACATACCTGAAGGTAATCTGAGGCTTACATAGGTAGATTGATTCTTCTGAACAAAGGGAAGTCCCTCTCATTTAGAAAATGTCATTCATCTCATTTAAACTTCTAGAGTCGGGATTATGCTCCATTGTTTGACATTGCAAAGAAAGCCCAGGACTGCTTACTCCTTAAAGGTTAAACCTCTCTACTGCTGGATGAATGCATCTTTTTGATGGCTTTATATAATCTTGCAGACATGACGGAAGAGCCTCGTGAATGGGTGAAACAGGGAGTCCTTCGCTGGTGTCGGCGTTGGGTGTTCTCAGATGGGGCTGGTTTGGTTGGAAGCGTCAGCACTCTCTGCCTGGCTCCGTGGTTGAGGACTGAGCGCTCTGCTCTGGGAGAGCTGACAGGGCAGTCTCCAGCTACAGCTGCTCCCCAGAAACTCAGACAGAAGAGCAAGGATGCCTGGCAAGGCTTCTGGAGAAATTGTCTTCCTTATGGCAGGTGTTTTTATACCCTGTGGTGATTCTGTGGTGATTTTTTCGGTTGCAGATATGTTGCTGAGTCTTGTCTTCCTAGTCATTTTCTGATAGAAACCTCCTTTATAAAGAGTACCAAATTTTCCAGTGGAAAATGGAGAAAAAGATGTTTTGCTGCGAATTGGTTTGATTTGCCCTAAATTAAAAATTGTCCAGCTCATTCCACAAATACTGAATTTTCCATTGTTGGTGGAGCTGTGAACCTGCTTTGTTTTCTGGGGGCTTCTGTGATGCTCTGGGTCTAATTTCTGCTCTTGAGAAAATAGTGACTTTTCAACTAGTCATTTCACGTAGAAGTAAATGGAGAAATTTCAGACTTTGTTTGTTTAAGTCTTTCCAGGGTTGACTGGTAGAAAGCCTCCTCGTACATGTTACAGGCCAGTCATCAGTGAGATCTCTCTGTCCCAGGAGATGCTCTTGGACTAGTTTAGCATTTTTGCACCCAAATCACACCTATATTACCAACTCTATTTCTACAAGAAAATAAATAAATAAAAAAAGATAATAGAATCATAGAGTGGTTTGGGCTGGAAGGGACCTTAAATATCATCTAGATCCAACTCCCCTATATTCAATATGTTTAATTTTATAAATAATACAGGGCTTTATTTGTGTACCTCAGACCTCTCTTGGTGTACCAGAAAGATGGTTCAAGGAAGTCCCTTGAGCAGAAAGATTTTTTCCATCTATTTAAATGCAAGCAGAACATCAACATAAGAAATAGCCACTATGTGCAATAATGGTGTAAATCCTGTTGCTGTCCCTATGGCTGTCTTGGCATTTTTCTGAGAACAGCAGATATGTTTCCTGCAGGAGAGGACTTTAACAAGAGATTTATCAAATGCTTAAGATGTGCATCCGTACAGGTTCTAAATGCTGTGTTTAGATCAATTGTGTGGAGCTGGAATAAGAAAAATGTGATTTTATTGAGAAGTACACTGGCAGACATTGTCTTGCTACTTTCCAAAGACAAATTACCCATTAAAAGAAATTCTGGGTAAGAACATTTGTGTACAGGGTTCCGTTGCAGTGCAGCAACTGTTCCTCTCTTGGGACAGTTTCTCTCTTGGAAATGGCTGTTGTTTTGAAAAGCCTTTAAGGCTTTCCTAAGATGCCATGTCTGACTGCATAAGGATTGTATGACTTCATTTATACACAGAAGGTTTGTGTTCGCAGATCTTACAGGCACCTCTGACTTAGAGAGCATCAACCTAAATCTCTTTGGCGCTTCACTTTGGGGAGAAAAGAGAGGGCAAAAGGACGAGAGTGTACGTCACAGAGGCTTCATTTTCTGACAAACAGCTTGTCCCCACACAGAGCCTGAGTTACAGACCTGTTTATCACCACCCTATCCCGAGCAAGCGCTGTGGAGGGGGGCACCTTGAGAAGTCAGGCAGGAGGAACACTCAGAGTTCAAGCATCTTGGATTGGTGCTGGGTTTTTTTGATTTCTGTCTTGAATTTCCTGTTCGTTAAGGTTGGAAAAGACCTCAAATTTATCAAGTCCAACCTCTGACCAAATACCACCTTAATTAGAAATGTTTAGGACTTCACCAGGCCCAGAACACACAGGCCAGAGTGCCTAATCAAGATGAGGAATGTGCTGGGTTACTTGCAGAGTAAGAGACACTTCCCACCTCCTTGAGAGCCTTGGAGTTGGGAGTGGTCTGGGAGTTGTGTTGGTGTGCCTGCCTGGAGGATGGGATTTGGAAATATGGAATCATAGAATTGTGTGGATTGGAAGGAACCTTAAAGACCATCCCACCCCACCTCCTGCCATGGGCAGGGACACCTTCCACAAGCCCAGGTTGCTCCAAGCCCCGTCCAACCTGGCCTTGGACACTTCCAGGGATCCAGGGGCAGCCACAGCTTCTCTGGGCAACCTGGGCCTGGGCCTCCCCCCCCTCCCAGGGAAGGATTTCTTCTTAATATCTCATCCTACCTACTCTAAGTTTGAAGCCTCTTGGCCTGTCAGTACATAAAGCATCAAAAATAAAAGTGCATTTGAAGCATAAAAGATATTGGCTGATTCCCTGCATGCCACTGCTATGTCAATTGATGTCCATGACTCCTTCCCCAGTGTTGGAGATAAGCTGGAAGAGGATGGGAAAGTTTGACCGGTTGGTCCAAGTTATCACTTCAACTTCTCAGCAGATTATCACAGAATGTTCTTGAATTACCCATGTATAGCCCTTCAGAATTGTGGTCTTGGTGTTTCTCAGTCCATGGCTCCAAAGCACACCACGTGCTTGAGCTCAGATGAGATGAGTGCATTCGGTTGCCACCTCATATTAACTTCATAATAAACAGCCTTCTCCATTTGCCCTGTGCCCCAGTCTCCTTTTGTAAAATGGGGAAGAACAGTTCTTTATATTTCATGGCATTGCTATAAATGTAGAAGTTAAAAAAAGCTGTGATATATTCTCTTCTTGTAATGATAGAGTTGAAGATGAAAAGTGTTGTTTAATCAATATGTTACATTCTGGCAGTGCAAGAGATAAAAAATGATACATTCCTAGTTTTGTGCATCTCGAGCTTGCAATCCAATTTCTGAAGAGCCATTAGTGGCCATGTACCCGTGGGCATGTCTGCTCCTGAGCTACTGCTTCAGATTAGGGGGGATTTATGCCCCGTCCATCTCTCTCAGCCTGGCCTTCTGCAGTGGTTTTCTCCAAGAAGAGCTGCTGTGTGATGATCCAGTGGGTACTGGGGTCAGTTCTCATGCTGCTGACAAACAAGGAATGCTAAAAGCCCTTTCTATTACCGATGTTGTCAGTGCAAGGAAATACAACTGTGCCATGTCAGCAATTCTCAGTATTGTGCAAAAGCTGAAATAGAATCCAGACATGAGTAATAAATAAACAGGTAAGAACAGCCTCTCAGAGATGTTCTGTGGATTGGTGCTTTTGTGTTTGCACTGAAATGGTCACTTTATTGTGGTATCTACGTAGTCATATAGAGCTTTAAATTCTAAAGGCAGAAAGATTAGGGAATGAAGGCACTTTCCTATGCAGTGTTTGCATTGTAGCTTATTGTTCAGAGGGGTTTTGCAGCAATTTAGTGTTTGTTTCTCTGTTTTTCCTTCTCTCTAGATCCTGTGGTCAAAGGAAGTTTATGGACTGTCATACATATGTAAAGATTTGGGGAGAGTGTTCTTGTCAAAGACCTTCAGTGCTTTGCTCCCCTGGGCTCAGAGTTTGCATTTTACTGGACTGACCTTTTGTGTATGCAATCAGTTTATCATAAAAACAGGAACCTGAAGGATTACATTTATTTTTAGATGAGGATATTGCCATAAGAATGGGGAAAATAGGGATAGGAAAAGAAAATTGTAAAAATACTACTGATTTTTCTTGTTGAGACAAGTCAATCACGGCTGTGGATAGGACAGTCTGCATCTCTTTAGTGTGCCTGGTGTCTTCTAGAGACAACTTCAGAGACTTCAAATGTTCATATTTACACTGGAACAAAAACCAAAACTCGATTATTTTTCGTGGAGAAAAACAACAGCAGAGATCAAAGAGACGAGAAACGTGTGCACCAACCATGCCCTGTACAGAGCACAAGGCTCTGTAACACCACACCGCAGACAGTGGTGAAAGCAAATGTACCGTGATCAGAAAGACAAATGTTAGATGGTCCCTGCCAAATGTCCTTAATGGGTGGTTCTTAGGAAGTCCAGGCCAAGTCATGTGCTACTTCCATGGGGTTAATCGGGGAGTGTAATCCAGTCTTCAGTTCTTGATGAGTTCTTGTGGAGTCGATTTCCTCTTACTAGTGGCCTAGTTAATACTTCAGTCACTTCTGATTCAGATGTGCTGATTGCCAAGGTCACGATTTTTATCAGAAGTCCAGTGGTAATGGGAATTTCATAGCAATTTTAATCACTTTTTTTTCCATGAAGTGATTTTTTTTTGTGTGTTTTTTTTTTTTTTTTTTTTTTTTTTTTTTTTTTTATTTCTTTATTGCTGTCATCAAGACAAGGTATGCTCTGACATCCACTTTAGACCAAGTAAATGGTGTCTATATAATCATCAAAGGTAGTAATGGGCGCATAAATTTCTCAGCAAACAGTCGATAGAGATGAAATGACGTTCTGCAACTGTGCCAAATTTCTTCTGGTATCCAAGTCTTTGAAATGGTGTTTACTTTAGTCACAGTTGTGATAGGTGGCATTCCAAAGAAGCTGATATATTCTCTAATATATATGGCGGTCATATTGTTGCATTGAGAATTGGCTTTGCCCTTTTTCCTAAGAGAAACACAGCCAAAGTCGTATTTTTCGAGAGAACACTGTTTTGTAGCCTTCAAATCCTTGGCTATTTTCATGTCTTGCCTTTAGTTTTTGGGTGGTTTTGGTTTTCAAGATATGGGGAATTTGGTTTGTTTGGTTTTTCTTCTTTTATTAATTCTATTATCATCATTTACTTACTTGATTTTGTTTAGAATGTTCCAATAGAAAAGTAAACCAGAGTAAGGCATTTCTTTCCTTAACAAGTGTTACCTGCACAAGCAAGGTTTCAGTGCTCTGCTGGCTGGGATGGCCTAAGTTTTCAAGTTTATATACAAGAAACCATGTATTCTTTAAACAACAGGTACAGGATCCATATAGGGCATTGCAATGTACTGGAAGTGGGGCAGGTTATCATGCTTTATGGGTGGTTTATTTTGTAATGTATGTGGTTAAGGTCATACATACTTTTTTCTTAAAGAGTACTTCTGAATATTCAGTTCACTTCTGGACAGGCCATTTTTAAAGGGATATCCTGCTATTGTTTATTCCTAGTAGCTTGTCTTCTGTACCACAGCTATGATTTTAGGGACAAAGTATTAATTGAGAGCTGTATGATATCTGATATCGTGTTGGGTTTTTTGTTTTCTCCAGACTGTGACTTCTTCCACAACAGGTGGACCTTTGTGCCTTAATTGCATTGTTTGTGACTCTGCTGTGAGTCACCCCCAGTATTTTCCTGCTGAGATTCTTGGAACCATAAAATATCTCCAGTTGAAAGGGACACATAAGGATCATCAAGTCTAACTCTCTGCTCCTCACAGGATTACCTAAAACTAAATGATATGGCTGAGTGTGTCATCCTGGAGCTCCTTGAACTCTGGCAGGCTTGAGCCACTTCCCTGGGGAGCCTGGTCAGTGCCCCACCACCCTCGGGGGGAAGAGCCTTTTCTTAACGTCCCATGTGCACTCGCCCTGATGTAGCTTCATTCCATTCCCTTGTGTCCTGTCACTGGTCACCAGAGAGAGGAGAGCAGAACCTCTCCCTCTGCTTCCCCTCCTGAGGAAGCTGCACATGTGAGGCTTCCCTTCAGTCTCCTCCTTCCGAGGGTGAACAAGCGAAGGGACCTCGGCTGCTGCTCTGAGTCTTGCCCTCAAGACCTTCCACTGCCTTGGGTGCCCTTCTCTGGAAACATCTGAGTGCAAGTGCTGTGAGGAGAGGCTGAGGGAGCTGGGGTTGTTGAGCCTGGAGAAGAGAAGGCTCAGGGGAGAGACCTCATCGCTCTCTACAACTCCCTGACAGGAGGGTGTAGCCAGGTGGGGGTTGGTCTCTTCTCCCAGGAACCAGCAGTAGGACAAGAGGGCTCGGCCTTAAGCTGTGCCAGGGGAGGTTTAGGTTGGATATGAGGAAGAAATTCTTTCCAGAGAGAGTTCTCAGCCATTGGAATGGGCTGCCCAGGGAGGGGGTGGAGTCCCCGTCCCTGGAGGTGTTTAAGGTGGGACTGGATGTGGCATCAGTGCCATGGGCTGGGAACCACAGCGGGGTTGGATCAAGGGTTGGACTTGATGATCTCGGAGGTCTTTTCCAACCCGGTTGATTCTATGATTCTAATGGTTTGATGTCCTTAGAAAAGCCCCCAGAAGTGTTCACAGACCTTGAGGTGGGGCCTCAGCAGTGCCGTGGAGGGTGGGACAGTCACCTCCCCCAGCCAGGTATCTCTGCTGGGCTGGGCTTGATTTCCACCTGCATGGAAAGTAAGGCTTGATGTTTCTGTGTTGACTTGTCCAGCACTTGAGTTCCTAGCCTTTGTACTTGCAGTTGTTCCTTTAAGCTGGTGATCCTTGGCCATAAGGTGAGCTTTCATTCATTGCTTTTATTTAGTTTGCTCATTGCCCTCTCTTTGTTAGTGATTATCCTGCCTCAAAGAAGTATTATTCACTCAAAAATCAATGATTGATGGAGTTTTGTAATTGAGTATTATAAGGCTATTATTAGTACAAGGCAAATTATGTTTCCCTCTTACAAATTTCTGACGTTTCAGTTCATAATGTTTTTTTGTTTTAATTGAAGGAAGGTGCATAAATTAACTTGTGATTCATCTTTTGGACAGGAAGAAGAAAACCTGCAGTTTTATGGGGTGACCCAGCATTTTATAGGGAATGGACAGTCAAAGCTTATATTTTAGGTAGTCCTTCAATGACTCTGCAACATAGATTAAAATATTTTTGGGTACAGGATTCATATTGATATCAACAAGTTGTCTTTTGGGCAGGGGTGAAACCTGGAGCTTCTTCTCTCAGAACACATCACTCCTACTCACTCCTCTTCCATATTCTTTGGCCAAGAAGCCTGATGACATTCAGATGTGTTAAATGCTGCCTGCTGGCAGTGTGACTTCAGAGTAAAATTGTAGCTGGAAGGTTTTTGGATGTTTTTCCCTTTTTGCACCAGACGTTCTAATAATAAACGCCCCAATGAACAAACAGTTCTGTGCTTCTCTTAGGCAGAAGGAAGGGGGAACAGATTTCACAAGTCCATGAAAATTGGATTTTCTGAACCTTCAAATGAGATGAAATAATATTAAAAATATGCACTGGGCAGGCCAGGAAGATATGTTTATTAATAAATAGGTTTATTTTTCCGTAATGAAGAATTGAATTTGGAGGGAATAATCAAAGGACTGTGCTCCCAGGATGAAGAGATAGTTATTTAATAACCACCTATTGGAGTAGTAGGAAGTCTCCTTGTCTTCCATGAGTAATGACCTGGAATGGATAGCTCTAATTCCCTCTTTTAAAAATGCATTGGGAACTTAAACAGTCCTACTTGTGCCTGGTGAAGCATTTGCAATTACACGAAACGCCTGTGAAAAGCTCTGCTGTGTGGAAGTTGCTGTTGCTTATGGAGCTTCAATTATTTAATGCCCAAAGCTTCTGTTCTTCCCTCAAGACTTGAGTTGCAAAAGTACTTTCAGGGGGTTTAAATTCTGAGGTTTTTTTTTTTTTCCAGCTTTGCGAATCTTTTAGTACTTGAATCAAAATAGCCCTTAAATAAGTGAAGTGGTGTGTCAGAGAGAGTTCTGGTTAGTCAGAGGAGCATTAGTACCACAGACTTCTTTGTCTGAAACAGATGAAGCTGAGAAACCTCACAGAGCACTCAAAGTTGTTACATTTTTCCTCCTTTCTAAGCATAAATTCTTAATGAAGCACTAAGTGTCAAACATCAGAGTTAGATGTGGAGGTGCGTCTGGGAAGAAGTCAGGACAATTTTTCCGGTCAAAATCTCAGTTCTGGGCACCTGTTATGTAACCTGCTGTCCAACCTCCTTCCTTCCCACATTAAGGAGTTCCAGCCAATGACCCTGGGTCCATGGAGCTGCCAAGGTGTGTCCCCAAGGCCTTAATAAGGCTGACTGAACCAATTACAGCAATGGATGATAATTAAAAATCGAGTAGGACTTTGCTACCTTTCCCCTAAATATGTCAGGTTTTATACATCAGGGATTTTTTAAATTAATATTAATTGGTACTTCTAATTGAACATGCAGACTGAGCACTTTTGACCAGGTAACTGCTGAATCCTGCAAATTTGAGCCTCCCCAGTGCCATTTTTATGACCAAGTTTTCAATTAAGAAGTGCACTATAGAAAGCAAAGGAATTTGTCCTAAACCACTTTTGGAATCTGGCTGAGTTCAGACACATTTTAGAAGCTTAAACTTCAAACTTGGAAACAGGTTTTCTCCAACTTTCTGGCAGATTTTTGTGCCAAACATACCAGAAAAAGAATTATTTCTTTCTCATTTGTTTTCTCATTGAAGACATTTCTGCAGAATTCTTCTTCCTTCTTTCAAACTCCGTGATTTTGCTAATATTTTTAAGCACATGACAGCACAAGTGCTCCATTGTATCATCAGTATGTATTTACATATGGGAGTGGTTTGGAAAAAACAGGATTTAGTGTTTTCTCAGCAGCTAAACTCTAAAGTACATAAAGGACCACTGTTCCCTGTATTCTCCATAAACTACTATCAGCTCGAGTTTGTTAATTGGTTTAATTCATGGGGAAAAAGAAAATGGACTGATCTGCTTGTCATAGTTAGGCAAACCTGTCTTCTCTTCCTTTGAGAAGAGGAACAGATTTTAGGTTTCTTTTTTTTTCACTTCATTTTCGTATGAAAGGGCTTTCTGGACCAGCAGCAAACCCCTCCTTTGACCCTGTCCCAGCTTCACCGTGACTTTCTCAAAAAGTGTAGCTGCAGCTGGGGAGGAGATATTTGGGGTTTGTTTTAACTGATTGATAGTTGAAAGTAATAGAAAGGGAGGGGAGAGGGCCAGGAAACAGAGTTGGGTTTGTAGCAGGAGGTTCACTAGGGTAAGGAGATCAGGACAAACCAGGGCTGGTCTCTGCAGGCAAGGTGCAAGGGAAGTGTCCGAAGGGTGAGATGTCCTAATTTTGGAGCTCCAGAAGGGCCCAGGAGCCGTCAGGGTACTTTTCATCTTTGGCTAATTGTAGTGATAGAGATCATTCCTGCCTGGTGTCGCTTTAGAGCAATGCAAAAATTGTATCAATACGTTACAGTGCGTTGACACTGCTCTGAGGAGCTGAGTTTCAGTGTTTCTTCTCATGGCTTCACCTCATTAGTCACAGAAGGGGCGGCTGGGCACTGGAAGGGGCTGCCCAGGGCAATGGTGGAGTCACTGTCCCTGGAGGTGTTTAGGAAAAGACAGGATGTGGCACTCAGTGCCATGGTCTGGGTGACAAGGTGGTGTTCAGTCACAGGTTGGACTTGAGGATCTCAGAGGTCTTTTCCAACCTGGTTGATTCTGTGACTGTGTTTACAAAATGAGTGTACGCTTAGATGTAAAGGAATTGGGTTTGATTCAAGTGAGATTCAAGTTTGATTCCAGTGAAGGCAGGGTTAGGTTGGATCTCAAAACGTATGGTTTTGCTTCTCTTTCATGTGTGATAATCTTCCATTATCATTGCCACAGTCCTTGTTTTGGAGCACCTCCTCGCTCCTGGAGCACATGTCCTAGCGCATATCCCTAGGTGGGATGAGTTTTCATAGACTCACAGAATGCTTTGGTTTGGAAGGGACCTTGAAGCTCATCTCATCCCACCCCCTGCCATGGGCAGGGACACCTTCCACCAGCCCAGGTTGCTCCAAGCCCCGCCCAACCTGGCCCTGGACACTTCCAGGGATCCAGGGGCAGCCACAGCTTCTCTGGGCAACCTGGGCCAGGGCCTCCCCCCCCCTCATAGGGAACAATTTCTTCCTAATAGCCAACCTAAATTTCCCCTCTGGCAGTGGGAAGCCATTCCCCCTTGTCCTGCCACTCCAGTTCCTGATGCAGAGTCCTTCTCCTGCTTCCCTGTAGCCCCTTCAGATCCTGGAAGGTGCTGTGGGGTCTCCACACAACCTTCTCTTCCCCAGGCTGAGCAGCCCCAGCTCTCCCAGCCTGTCTCCATAGAGGTTTATCTCCCTATTGCCTGGCCTGTTTAGGTCGGGCTGTGGATTGTGCCTTGCTTACTGTTTGCTACTGAAATACTTGCAAGATTAAATGGTTTATTTATGGGCTTTCCCCTATTTATTAACATCTCTGTGTTAGTTTGTTTCACACAAGCTGACATATTTGGGGGGTTGTTGTTTGTTAACATCATTATAAATCAAGAAAATTATATTCTCAGTTTATAGCCCACTCTGAGGCTTTCAAGGTTTGGTCACTGAGAGCACCCTGTGCCATCTGTCTTCTCAGGCCCTTTTTGCCCTTTGTCTCCTCATTTGGTCACCCTCCCCCTCTAATGCCCACATGCATCAGCATTCCAGAATGGTCCCAGCCTTTGGAGATTTTGGCTAGGTTTCACGATGAGTTTTCTGAGCACCTGTATCTTTGGGGGTGCTGTGTTGGGTTTTTTGTTTTGTTTTGTTTTGTTTTTAAAAATGTGTGGCTGGTCACAATCAGGTTTCCATGAGGTGGGAAACTCACCTTTATAAGTTGCCTTGTTAAGTGCATTTCTCTTCAAGGTCTGCGCTTTGGGAGCTGGAATAGAAGAACCTCTCAATGAAACAATGTTCCTTGCAATTCTGATTCCTTACAACTGCTGGGGATATGAAACAACACCACAATAGGAATTTGCTCTGTTTGAAGTTTTAATCACCTATTTTTAGTGTCCAGGAACCGAGAGTGCTTTTACTCCAGAGTATAATGGTAGGAGGAGAAAAAAAAGTTATGCTTATACAAAATGTTTTGTCTTTTGTCTGTGAAAGGGGTCGATCTCCATTCCCAATTTTGTTCTAGTACTTGAGCATCTGCTGAAGTGGACATTCAGATTGTACTGAGAGCTGCTGGGTGCTGCCTGGTTTTGAAGATTTGATCCCAAGCTGCCTATTGATTAAATCTAATAAATTCTCTTTGGGAAAAGAGGCCATTGAGCTGAAATGCCCAATGCACGGCAGGAACTTAGAGGTGATGAGAGGAGCTTTCCTTTTTCTGTCTGTGGTTTTCTGTTGTCTTCTCTGTTTCATGGTAGCAAAGACACATTGTTCTGTAGGAAACATGAAAATCATTTTTGCAAATCGCTGAAACCTTTCCATTTAAACAAGTAAACCACACAGAGCATTCTCTCCAATGGCTCTCTGAATAATGGTGACCCTCGTTAAAATAAGCATTGGGTTCTTCTTCTGAGTGGCATAACCTACATATTCATGTTAAATCCACTTTAATTAACTTCATTTTTATTGGTCAGGCTCCGTGGCTTCAGAAGGATTTCTGGCTGAACGTGGTGACACAGAGCTTCAGATTGGAGGCGTGTGCTTTCCATTCAACTCCTGCCAATCTCACCAGGCTTTAAAATTGGGCTCACAGAGCGAAAGTTTAAAGGCAATTGTGAAGGTGGTCTGAGGGATTAAATAAAGTGCAGCACAGAGCAGAACTGAGATGGGTTTGTAGCAGGTTGTATAAAGCAACAGGAGATTTTGGGGCTGTCAGAAACATGAAGAGGAGTTTTCTCAGATAAGGAGGATTTCTGTGTTTTCCTCAGGAAAACATCTTTGAAAATCATCCTTGAGGCCTTCTTATCACTCTATTACCTCCTAACCTGACAGATGGTTTTTAGTAGTTAACTTATTATGAGCACATGACAAGTTTTCTTAAGGTCTAGAGGGGAAAGAAAGTCTGTGCCTCAGTCTTGGGGTAAAATTTTTATGGTAACTGGATGAGAAAAGAGGGAACCTTTCTGGAATATGGAGAATGGTCCGCTATAGACATAGCACAAAGGATGTCATCTCAGTGAGCCCTGGCAATTTAGGTGCTGGCTTGATGCTGAGAAAAGAACTGTATTTCTCAGTGGCCGTATTTTCACAATATTTCACAAATTCAGCTATTTGTGAGCAACTTCATAACTCCAAGGGACCAGTGCTCCCTGTTTCCGCTGCATGGCCACCAGCAAATGGTTCCAAAGAAGAATGTTCGATGACTCCGCCTTTTTCAGTTCTGTGTCTGATGGGGCTGTCCTTGACAGATATCCGAGTTAGTCCTCAATGAGTAAATAAACAGGGAAACTGGGACAACCCAAGTTTTGTGCTACTTTAATTGTTTGATTTGCAGGGCAGTTCTTTTCAGAGAATGCTGCAGGCTGCAAATACCTTGGGCAGTCATTGCCCGACTCACCCGAGTTCTCAGCATAGATTTTGGCGAAGATTAAAAAGCATTTGTAAGCTGGCACTTTGTCAGGAAGTCTGGCTCAGCTCTGGAGAGCACTGCCTCAGAGCAGAGCCCTTCCAGTCACTAGTGCAAAGCTGTCTTAGTAAGTTTATTTGTGTAAGTCCATTTGCGAAAAGCAAAATGTGTGTCTGATGGGGAAATGAAATTACTCTGTGTAAGGTAACAAATGCATCTGTCTGCAATCACATTGTCTTACTAATCTCTGCAAGTAAAAAAGGGGCTTCATTTATTTCTCCTCATCCCCAATGTTCTTCTAGTCGTTCTGCTTCCATTGGCTGGATTCAAGCTTGACTATGGTTCTTGCTGCAGTTGGGTCAAGTAGCTATTTAATAATTATCTTATTTCTGTTGTTATTTTCCCTGGAAAGATATAAAGTCCTGTGAAGGAAATTCTGAATGAACATTAGAGCCATAACCTGTGCTTTTATCTCCTAATTTGTTCTTCTCAGGCCAGGCCATTCCTAGGATGCTACTCAGTGTAGAAACTCTTTGTTTGTATGAAACAAAATGCTGACCCAAGACCACAAAAAGTAATTTTCATTCCTCTCAGTACAAGATTGGATTGAAAAGAAAATATCTTCATGTTTATTTTCATTATCATCATGCAGCTGCCATTTCCATTGTCATGAAGTTGTTCATTGTTCTTGCAGTGAAGTTGGTACTGAGTAGTTGTTGCCCATTCCCCTGGGAGCTTTTCCTTTGAGTGTGGGCAAGGAGGATATTCCTGTGAGAGGTTTTTGATTGCACAGATTTCTCTGTGGAAGGGAGGTTTGTACATTAAAGAAGCAGGAGGTTGCATTGCTCTTACAAGAATTCATCAGACATTCCGAAATGGAGAGGCTGTGTCATTTTATTCCCTTTTGGACAGCCCTGTATTTAATGCACTGGCACATCTGTGAAAATGCACATATTACTGCCTTTTATATTCATTGTAAATCTGACCTTTGTAAGTCTGGCATCCACTCTCGCTTGTCAAAGACTCAGTATTGATGCCACAATTTGGGACGAATTACTATGCAATGAGAAAAGGCAACATGAATAAAAGAATTCCCATCAACTACAAATGTCTTGTACCGGTGGTCCTCATGAAAACAACGTTAGTCATCTGTCCAGTTTCAACATGTAATTTGTGCAGGGCTCCAGATCCACTGGGGAGACCTGGCTTAAAGCAAGTCAGACCTTGAATTACAGAGTGTCCAAAGAAGGCAACGAGGATGGGGAAGGGCCTCGATTTGAAGCCGTGTGAGGACACTGAGGGCACTTGGTTTGTTCAGCTGGAGAAGAGGAGACTGAGGGCAGAGCTCACCAGGGTCTGCAGCTCCTCCCGAGGGGCAGCTCCATCTCTGCTCTGTGAGCAGGGACAGGACCCAGGGAAGGGCTGGAGCTGTGCCAGGGCAGGGTCAGGTTGGATCTCAGGACAAGGTTCTTCCCCCAGAGGGTGGTTGGCACTGACCAGGCTCCCCAGGGCAGTGGGCACAGCCCCAAGGCTGCCAGAGCTCCAGGAGGGTTTGGATGATCCTCTGGGGCAGAGGGTGGGACTCCTGGGGATGGGCCTGTGCAGGGCCAGGAGTTGGACTCGATGATCCCTGTGGGTCCCTTCCAGCTCAGCACAATCTGTGATTCTGTGAATTACGGATTCAGTTCTAGGTAATAATTTGCTTACACTCACATAGTAAGAGTAAAAGGAGGAGAAGATTGGGAAGTGTTCAAGAGAAATGTAAGAAACAAAAGAGAAAAAATATTTTTTTAAAAAACATTGACCCCCCTCATTGAGAGCAGTTCCACCTACTGAAGCCAGGTATGGAAACTGGGGGGCAGGGGGTGTTTGAGTTTGTTCTGTTCTGATTCTGTAACAGGTTGGTGTAAAGTCAAAATGTCTGTCAGGTGCTCTGTGGGTCACTAAAATGCAAAGTATTCCATGTCATCCTACAGAAATGGAACTGCAGAAAGCTGTTTCCCCTGTCTCCTGTTTCCTCCACTGAGGTTAGGAAGGCACACAAAGATGTGTGCATTTACTTTGGTAAATACAGCATAGCCACAGCTTTTTTATTTTACATTCCTGATTTCCTTGCATGCAGGAGGTACAGCTCTCTTGTAGCATCTTCTCAGATACTGTTATTTTTTTTATGAAAAAGAGGTTGTAAGATGTTGGCAGACATGGTATGCACAAAACAGGGGCTGGGATGAACAACTGAGGGGTAGTTGGATCAACCTGGGCTAGTGGAAGGTGTCCCTGCCCATGGCAGGGGGTTGGAACACGACTGTCTTTAAGGTTCCTTCCAACCCAGATCATTCTGTGATTCTTCAAGAGCTGGTACTTCTTGGTACCAGGTACTGTTCTAGTAGAAGTAAGGCAGGGGCTGGAGGGAATGTGGGGAGCGGGAGAAAAAGTAAATCCAAGAGGTTTCAGTGAGTCTTGGATCTCTAAAGTAAGATTTGATTTAATAAACTAGAAATAAAACTCTTCATATCATAAGATCATGCCTATAAACATCTCCTCCTTAGACCCTCCACAAATAATCATCTGATCTTGTTCGGATGACTCTATGAAATATTGAAGCATGAAGGAAATTTTAACCTTTCATATGATAGAGATCAGAACCAGGCTAAAGGCCTGCCAGGATAAATCACACAAGTATTGTTGTATTGATTCCGAGTGCCTTTGCTACACCCACCGCTGTCCCCTACCCTTTAGCAATTTTCCAGGGCAGATAACTAATTCTGCTGAGATCCTGTCACTGAAATGACAGTTCCACAGCTTCCTCTGGGGACAGTCATGAGTGTGATCGGATTTTCAATCTGCAAACACTTATTGATTTGCTTTCTAAAAACTTCCTAAGAAATCCCGCCTGGGCGAAGAATTTCTCTGAACTCCATCAGCCTCTCTAACAAGTTCTTCAAAAGAATTATCTTTTAAATAGAACTGCAGTAGTATGTTCTTGAAAGAATATGAAATTAAATTACCTGAGCTGGAGTGCAGTTATTACAGGAGGTTTAGAATGAGGCATAAAATGGATTATCTGCCTGCATTTAGGATATATACATGTATTAGATAATTAAAAATCATATGCATCTTCCTGGGGTTTTGGTGGGCTTTGTTTAATGATTGGGAAGTCAATGGTATTTTAGGGCTTTTATTCTGCTATCAGTTAATACAGATACAGGTTGTATTGGAAAGCCATTTAGCAACAACGAAATGTGTATTGTGGAAAGGTGCCATAATTTTCTAAGTATTTGGTTCATATCTACAAAATTTTATATACTCCTTAAGAAACACGGTGTTTCTTAATTTTGACTATTAGAGTTGGATGTAGCACTCCACAAGTCAAGTGGTGCCTTCACTTTCCTGCAGAGCACGGTAGAGTTTTTTTACTCAGTCTCTGTTATTCTTTTTGTACAATATTATCAATTCCTGGGTGTGCGATTACATTCATACTGATGATAGATTACTTTAAATAAGCACGTGAATGAAAATGTGATTTAAGACTAGAGCTGGGCTTTGCTCATTAGCCCTGAATATTGATTGCAGTAGTTCCAGCATTTCCAAGCCCTGCACTGCAAGATGCTGAGCACTCTCCTTGCCTGACTCAGAGCACCAGCCCATGGTTCAAACATTGCACTTGATGATCTTGGAAGTCTTTTCCGACGCTGGTGATTCTTTGAGGTGAAATGGCAGCTGTTCTCAGAGAGGTTTCAGACTATGGAGTGCTTTAATATTTTGCTGTTAGTATTCAGAGGAGAGTCTGGTCCTGCAGCTGTGTCTGTGTGCAGGGATTACCTGCACTCCCTGGTGGATAAAACCAGCTCTAAATGGTGCAGTGTGGTTTTGCCACACTGGGCAAGTACACCCTGTGATAGGCTTGGGAGAAGGTTTTGGGATGTGAGCTGGTGAAAGGAGTGAAGAAGAGTCAGGGTTGGAATCTTTTGTCTTGGCTCTGGGGCGTGTTTGTTTTACTCTACAAGAGACGGCTAAATTTGGAAGTCTAAGCAGGGAGACCTGACAGCAAAGCTGAGCACATCAGGTATAAAATTCTGCCCTCAACTCACGGAGAGAGCACTGAGAGAGGTCCAGATTACACTGAGAAACGCCCATCAGGACGTGTCAGTGTGTTAATGCAGGAACAATTTGTGACTGTGATAGGGGTGTAGTAGCAGCTTTGTTTCCGTGTCACACCTGTCCACCAGCACAAGTCAAACGAGTGTTTTTTAACAGGGAGAGGAAGCAAAACATTCTCATAATTCAAGTTTCAATCAGTCATCATCACCAGCTGTTTCCTCAGTTGGTCCTATTGATGGAATCCTTTGTGTGGTGGGGGAATCCGAAAGAGAAGGCAGAAGTGCTCTTAACGACTGAGGGGAAAAAATGTGGAGTTTAAAAAATACTCAGCTTTGAGTGATGCATGATTTGAAGATTTGTAGGATTTTTTTCAGTGAAAAAGGATTTGGTAATTAAAAAAAAAAATCTTTCTGTCCGAATAACTTTTTTAGTTTTAAAGTGATGGGAAGATGCGAGACCTGAAATGCTGTCAGGAAAGTACATTTTCCTGCACTTCCAAGACATGGCACAGAAGGCCATAGGTGACTGAATACAAGGTTAGATGATGCCTTTGCATGGGATGTGAGTCCCAGCTGCAGGGCAGGGGCCAGGGGTTTTATTTATTCTGCACAGAACAGTGCATGACACTCAGAAATAGAACAAAATCTGTCTGAATTGATGTAAGGAAAAAGATCATGAGAGAAAGTGATACAAATGGAAGTTTTTTTGATCATTGCACCTCTGGTTTTGAATCTCAGACAACACCATTCTTGGAGTTCAAAGCTGGAATTCTGGGCTGCCTTGCCTTGTTACCAACACAAGGGCAAGAAGTGCAGAAAAGTAGCAAATCTACCAAGTGAGATGAACCAAGTGATGGGCAAATTTGAGACTTTTGAAATTTGCCTTATTCTGGGGTCAACAAGCAGCCACAGGTGCTGCCTCAAGTTCCCTTCTGCTGTGCTGTAAATACGTGTGGGATTCCTGGTTTGTTCTGTGATTTGAACCCATAAACCTGTACATGCTCCCTCTTGAAAGTTATTGATGGTTGTGGCAAGTGTAAGTATTATGGGATCTTTGTCTTATTCCGAGTCAGCTGTGGGACAGTGGAGCTGCTTTCTGTTTATTTACCCCGATAATTTGGTCAAGTTACCTTTCTTAGTACTTTTAAATGGAAATTTTGTAAGCAGAGGTCCTGCTGTGCTGAGAGCACCAGTGCAATTTTTCTTCGCTTCGGTAGGGAACTAGGAGAATCTGTTAAAAACAAACCATTTGGAGTGGGAGCTTGTAATAGTTAAGATCAATCCAAGTCTTAATCATATGTGTGTGCGTGAGAGTCACACAGGTTCGTCTTTGTAGCTTGAAAAGGTCGTGTGGATCACGAGAGAGTCCAAGTGTGGCCGTGACCCTGAGCTGATAAAGCCTGTGCAGTGGTGAGTTACAGCACCAAAATCATGGAGCTGTGCTGATCATTTGTGCAATTCTGGGCCTGCAGAGTGATTCAGAGCAAGCTCTTGTCTGCCTGCTGCATATTCTTCCCATTCTCACAAGATGAGTGTTAACCACTCGGTTTGTATTCACATCTGCAAAGCATGGAGGCTTTGATAACATTGAAAAGGTTGGAAATGTTTTTGAATTTGGGGCTGAGGAAGAAAGGGGAAAATACCAGGACTTAGGGCTTTGTGACTTTCCAATGATTGGTTTGAGGAACACGTTTAGTCTTCAGAGAAATTACTTATCTCTCCTCCTTTCCCTGTGATTGCTCAACCAAATGGTATTTCCAACCTTAAGATGAAATTTAACTGCCAAGCTGAATATGTTGCTTTACTAACAAATACATAGTAGTTGAAAAAGGATGGAGTTTAAAGGCAAGAGAACACCAAAAAAAAAAAAAGTGAAATATTCCAATGTTTTCATTGGTGTTGCTCATTATTTGCATTATAATGCTGCATTTTTCACATCTCTGGCTTGTTTCCACCTACCTCAGTCCTTAGAGCTTTTTTTCCTTCCAGGGCAGCGTACACATGGTGGATGTTCACGATAAAGGATATTGTGGCTTTCACTTCTCCCTTTTTTTTTTTGTCCAAACACTCTTTTGAATTTGATCTAAATTTTTATTAATTTTGTGAATTCAGTGCTGCTTAACCAAGGTAGGTGGATATACAAGAGATTCTGATGGTATCACAGCTTTGAGCATTACTAGTATCTGCTATTAAATTCAGGACTCTTCTGAACTGGTTAAGTTTTTTCATTCATTTTGTTCTGTACTTGAAAGATTGTGCTGAACAGCAAGCCCTGCTCTTTTAATTTAAAAACTGTTAATAAATAGTGATTTACCCATCACACCTCTGTATTTCTGCTCTTAAGTTAAGGTGGGTGTGTGTGAAGGAAGCCTGAGTGAGAAGCACTTACTCTTTTATTACCTTGGTTAAAATTCCCTTTTAACACCTTAACAAATCACTGCTGCTGCATCTTTTCAGAGCTGACTGACTGTGTCTTTTCTGACTTCACTTCAGCCTCGGGCTGTGCTCCTGGCTGGGTTAGCAGCTGCAATTCCTGCTCTGCACATTTTTTCCCCTGGGCTTTACAGGTGTAAGCACAGACTTTATTGATCAATCCTCACACTTCAGTGCTTGTATTTAATGTGCATTGCTGAGTAAGCTGCATACCTGGGAGAGTTTCAGGGTTTAATTACAATTGTCCTGGCTGATAGTCCGTCTTTGGGGATTTATTTATTTATTTACTGTACTGTATTTTATAAATGCATAATCTAATATTCCTTTAATATTTTATGAATTTAGGTCAGACTCAAATAAAAAAAAGCCTACAGGTTTCATTAAAACACAGTTTAGCTCACACCATGACACAAGACAGGTGTTTTTGAATGTTGTAAATGCAATTTTGATAAAATAAAAAGGAGTAACCTTCCAACAAAAGTGTTTTATTACAGTGCATTGTCGCAAATAAAATTAAATTATACAGAGGATATAAAAAAATTCTGAAGATTCTCTCAACAGAAAATGTTGATATGCAAGTAGTAAAGGTTTGATAGATAATGCCCAAATGTTCTCATCTGTGTCACTTATCTTTTGCTGCAGACCAAAAAATGCGGCCAAAAAATTCACCTCAGAGCTTTCTTTGCGTATTTTCTTCCCAAAAGGAGCTATAAATGGATTGTGTCTGTGGCCATATAACTCTGTTGTGCCTTTAATATATTCATTTTTACCGGTGAACATGGCTTTTAAAAATGATGATCTTAGTTCTTATGAATGCGATAAGGCAAGCCTGGCACCTCTGTGCTCATTTTATTGTTCCTAAATCTAAGAGTAGCAAATGTGATACGAAAAACTATTTCAAATCCTAAATAATATTCATGACAAACTCACGAGATTTTGTGTGTTGTGCTAATGGCTGGAGACCGAATAATTAAGAAGAGATTGTTCATTTAGCGTCAAGGTGCTGTAATAAAACATGTTTTGGGCTCCTTGCAAGTGTTATACTTGTTATAGGAAATTTCTCGGGTTGAGGTCCTCAGTTATTGATTCTGTACTTTTATTTGCATTGCGGTGGTGTGATGATAAGTACATGGTTGTCACTTTGCCTCAAAGATCCAGCTAGATGTGCTGTGCTACTGGATGTTTGGATTTATCTTAGTTTTCTGTGATAATAATGTGCTATGATCTGCTCACACTGGTAAACAAGATCCAATTTCATTGCTGCTGACAAAGTCATGTGTCTTCACTGCAAAGGAAAATTGGCCACGCTCATTGTACAATCCACTAGTGCATCTTCTCTTCTCTTTTTTGTGAATACTGTCAGCATTCTTTAATCATCATTTGGGTGCTTTCCATCTTCTCTTCCTGCACAGCCACGTTCTTTAGCTCCCATCGTTTTTGCTGGAAGTTGGAGAGACTCTGCAGAAAGTAGTTTTAAGGGAGACCTTCACAGCACAGAATTCATTGTCTTTCCAGCTTCTAGGATGAGTGTTACAGGAGTAAGAAACCAAGGGTGGGAGTAAGGGTGGGTGGAAGGGGACCTGAGGAAGACTCGAGTCCACCCTCCTGCCTGAAGCAGGTCAGACCAGGCTCTTCGGGGCATCGTCCAGCTGGGTCCTGAAAAAATCGGAGGGTGGAGACTGGAGGGCCTCCCGGGCAGCCTCCTGCCCTCTTCCCTCCCCTCCAGGGAAGACTCTCACCGAAATATCGCCAGCACGTCTCTCCAGCCTGTAGGAAACACTCCCTTTCCAATGACATTAAAAACAAAGTCTGATTCTAGCGATAGGTTATTCCTGGGGCTCGGAGAGGGAAGAAGTGACATTCACTTTTTAAAAATACTCTTCAAAAGCCAGCGCTGAGTCTTTTGAATCCTGGGATATTTTGGTTGTTTGCATTGAGGGTATGTGAGTATTTCTGGAGCTGCACGACGTGTCACATTTATTTCAGTGCAGACCTTTTGAGCTGTTCAGTGTCTGGAAGGCTGGGACAGTATTTCAAGACAAGGGTTTCTCAGTAGAGAATAGGAAGGAGGTGAGAACCCTCTGCAAATGTCTTTAATGATATGCACATCATCTCGGTGTTTCCTGGGAGTAGCTGCAGGATGAATGTCTATATTAAGTCTCAGTGCATGTGTGAGGTTGTTTTAATACTCTGTTTCAAGAAGACTTGTTTGCCATTTGCTATGCAGAATGATCTGGGTAACCTGGAAACAGCTCAGAGCTATAAAACATTCTTAGGGAAGTAGTAAGAGAAGTGAAACAGAACAGCCTGCACCTCTTGCCCCTTTTGAACAGAAGCCCCCTCTTAATTTGGTGGGGACCTCTGGGGTCACTTAGAGCAGCACTTCAGTTTACTGAACTTTAGCACAGGTGTTATCATTTCCACCTGGCTTTCTGAACAGTCCTGAGTAACTGCAGCACACCTGAAGGGACTGCATGAGAAAAAGGGAAAGGGATTGAAGAGAAAAGGGTTCAAATTAATAGAGAACCAAGCATTTCAGAATAATCCATAAAAAGGTGTTGGTTGTATATTTAGTAACAGTCCTTCAGTCCAATGGGACATTCTGAAGAACTTAAATAATTGAAGAATCCTGTCTGAGCTATTTTTCATGAATTATTTCAACTCAGTTTCTGCTTCTACCCCCTACCAGCCCCCAAATCTGTGGCAGATTTTATTTCGAAATGATCTGCAGTGAGAGGTGTACGTGGGGGTCCTGTCTCTTCTGCCATGTCTCAGGCCAGAGGATGAGAGGAAACAGCCTTAAGTTGCACCAGGGGAGGTTCAGATTAGATATTAGAAAAAAAAAAATCCCTGGAAGAGTGGTCAGGCATTGGAATAAGTCGCCCAGGGTGGTGGTGGGGTCACTGGCTCTCGAAGCGTTCAAGAGGTGTCTGGATGTGGCACTTGGGGACGTGGATTAGGGGTGATTATGATGGTGCTGGGTTGATAGTTGGGTTCATTGACCTTCAAGGTCTCTTCCAACCCTGACGATTCTTTGACATGCTGTGACTTGCAGCTGCTTTTGCAAACTGCTGCCATTACCACATTCAGTGATTCACTGCTACCAGAGTTCCCCTAAAATGTGAGGACATGTTTTAGCCTGATGTCCTCTTAGTTCACCAAGCAGGGAAGTCTGTGAATGTCTCCTTGTCTTCCCTTTCCTCGTCTCCCCTCTCCTCCTTTCCACCTTATGACCTCGTATCTCATACAAGCTCAGGCTGTGGTCCATGAGCAATGTGTTTGCACTGGGTGAACGGGAAAGAACAATGTCCTGGGGCTCAAACCTGCTGCCTGCAGTTAAATATCAGTGGAGGCTGAAGGTCACCCTGTTTTTTAAGCCTCTCATTCAGTAAGAACTGAGAGGATCCAAAATGAGGGATCTTCTGCAATGTAGCCAATGTGTCTGATAGGCCTCAGCCAGCGCTTGGTCAAACAGCTCTTTATTCCACAGGCTCTTCAAGAAGCCTGGATTAACTGATCTGAATAGCCTGATTCTGTGCCCCCCATTACTGTAGATCATCCTGTCACCATCAAATGGGCTGTTGAATTCAATTCTGCTCACTTAATGTTCTTCATAATTGTAACTGTGCATCATTCTAGCCTCAGTGCTGCCTCTTGTTTTTAATATCAGCTGCAAGTGTGAGGAGGAGAGGTCTCTTCCTGATAAACAGAAAGATAACTAACGAGGTCATGGAAGTTGGAGCCTCTGTGTGTGTGCACTGGTTTGATCTGGGACCTGTTCTGTGAAATGCCACAGGTTTCCATTTATAGCTGTCACAACCCGGAAGTTTTCTGTCAAAATAGTCCTGGTTAAAAATACAAGAGTTGATTTATAAAGGTTTTTCTTCAAATTCAGAATGCATAATAACTTAGTACCATAATAATTGACTGTCTCAACACCTATCCACATTTATGTCTTGCTTTTGTCAGGACCTTGCACCAGGTCACAGTCCTGCAGTTTGAATAGACAAGTCTGATCACTGAGTTTATCCCCAAGATTGTATTTTGGGGAAAAGAAACCAAACAAACTTCTATATACGAGCTTTTGTTTTTGTGCTCACAGACTATATTCGTCGAAATCTTCACATTACAGGAAATTTCACGGTAATAAAGAACAATGTTGTTAGAAAATGTGTGTGTATGAGCCAGTACTTTGTATCACAGAATCCAAGAGTGGTTTGGGTTGGAAGGGACCTTAATGATTATCCAATCCCACCCATTGCCATGGGCAGGGACACCTTCCACCAGCCCAGGTTGCTCCAAGCCCCGTCCAACCTGGCCTTGGACACTTCCAGGGATCCAGGGGCAGCCACAGCTTCTCTGGGCAACCTGGGCCAGGGCCTCCCCACCCTCCCAGGGGAGAATTTTCTTGTAATATCTTATCCAAATGTAGTCTCTGTAGCTTGTATTTATTATATCATATGTGCAGAGAGCATTTGTGCAGTGCTGTTTTCCCCTGCAGATGACTAATTTAATACAAGAAGGATTTTTGATTAATTTTTGGTTTGGTTTTCTTTCTTTTTCCGTAGCAACTGTCTGTTGAAGAGCCTTCCAAAATGGACTGAAAATGGGGTGTGGCACATTGAGAGACATCAGGTTCAGAAAGACTCCCCTCCCAGTCAGAAGGAAAATTTAATTTCCAAAAAGTTTTTCATTCCTTCAGACAAGAAATGCATAAATGAAAGGCAGGATAGGGGTGATGATGTATGTGTTCCCTAAGAGCACGAGTAACACTTGTGTTGGTGTGGAAATGGGAAATGATGTGGCAAATCAAGCTTTTTGTTTGTTCCCCAGCTTTTTGGGTGACTTAGTTGAAGCTCAGTCCAGTGCCCAGCCACACGTGTCCCTCTTTGAGGATGGAACTGGTAAGGGCAAAGCACCTGATACTTTATGATGCTCAGAGCAGTAAGCAGAGAAACATTTGATATTCTTTGCAGTGGGAAATTTAACATATTACTCATTCTGGCAAAGGAGAAGATGGGCTGGAGTGGGAGAATGCAGTCTTTGGAGATATTAATTTAAAATTATAGTATTTAGCAGGCATCCAACTTTTTCTCCAAAAAATAGTAATGATAAAACAGTAACTGATGTGAGATGCATTGGAAATACAATCACTGATATAAATATCCTGTCAAGACTTGGTGTTGGAGAAGGAGGAGTATTTTATCTGGGCAATTATAAATAACATGGAGACAACCTTCTGTACAACATGCATGTGGAGATGCATGTTTATAAGTTTAATGGGTCTAGTGGCAACATACCCCTGTGGAATCGGAAACTTAGACAACAGTATCCAGTGTAAAATAACTGCACAATAGTCACTTGGCCTGAGATGACTGTGTTCTCCTTCTGTTTGCTAATTGCTTCACTTGAGAAATAAATATCCTGACTTAGAGCAGTATTTATGCCATCCAGAGCCTCAGAATCCCAATGTGTCTGTTTGTTTCCTGTCTCAGTGGACTTCAGACAAAATTCCTCTGGTTTTGTGCTGTGCACAAAATTGAATCTGCCATAATTTATCTGCCAAACAAGATGAGTGTCTTTCAGTACGGCACAGGATTGTTATGCTTCATGTCACGCTCAGGAGCTGTCTGACCTTACTCATTTCTGAATAAGAATGGCTGAACCAAAGTTGTCTGAAATGCTTTTTAATGTCTGGGTGCTGCTTTCAGTTCTCCATCCCTGCTCGTGTGTGTGGGCAGAGGCTCCATTTCATGGCCGCTGGGGGTGTGTGGAGAACTGAGTGTTTTTGTGGCCATGAGGAAACTCAACCACCCTTTGGTTATTTTTTAGTGCAGTTCTGAAGTTCAGATCACTGTTTCATAAGGTGCAGATGATTAAAAGGAGCCTGGCCTCCAAACAGTGCATGGACCCACATCACAAACAAGGGAGACCACAGGATGTATTTGAAATAACAACTTGGCATCTGAGCAAGTTAATCAAATGCATCTCCATTGCTAATCTCTTGGTCTCAACCCCTAGTTTGAGGAACAAGGAGAGGGATGAATGAGCAGTCAAGCACTGCTAATTAGCACTGAAGGAGCCGTGCATTTCATGTCATTGTTATCACAGGTCATCCTGGGCACAAGTGGATGTAAGCTTGCAGCAAAAGTCATCTTTGGAGTAACTGCAAATTACATCCCTTAATTTGCTATTTTTCAGGTTCTCTTCTCAGATAGATTATATTTTTTGTGAGGTGGAAGCTCAGGTCATAAAATCAGAAAGGGTTTTTGAAGAGATCATCTCTCAATGAATTGCTGCTCTAGTGCCTTCATTGCAGAGGAGTGCTTCTGTCTGTATGTGCTTCACCAGAGTCAAAGCAGGTTACTGGCTAATTGGAGAGCTCTTGCACAGCTAGAACATTTGGGAGGAGGTTTTATTATGATTTGCTTGTAGGTGGAAGACTTACCGACATCTGCCACACCACAAGAAGAAGAAAATCAGCAGTTGAATGTGTTGGCCTTTGGGATTGGTTTTATTATTAATATCTGCCCTCATTTTGGTGGTACTTAGCTGGGTGGATGAGCTAGTGGCTCTTTTCCTCATTCATGGAATCACAGAATCCCAGAATGGTTTGGGTTGGAAGGGACCTTAAAGCTCATCCCATCCCACCCCCTGCCGTGGGCGGGGACACCTTCCACCAGCCCAGGTCGCTCCAAGCCCCATCCAACCTGGTCTTGGACACTTCCAGGGATCCAGGGGCAGCCCCAGCTTCTCTGGGCAACAATTCCCTCTGTCTCAGCACAGGGACAGCATTATTTCTGTGTTCTACAGCACCAGGGGAGCTCAACTAAATCAGTATGAACAGAAATCTGTTAGGAACAAGCTCATGTTTTCTGCCATGGCAGGACTTGGTCCTGTCATGACTCATGGTTTCAGCAAGAGGAACCTCAGGCAGCAGAACTTCATCCCTGATGCCCAAAGAGTTTTATCTCTGGGGTGGTCCTTTCTTGTTGCTTTGTAGAGCTGAGAAAAAAAACCCCGAAACAAACAAAACAACAACAAAAAAACCCCAACCCAACCAAACCAACAAAAGAACGAAAAAACCCCCCCAAACAACAACAAAACCACCAACCCTGCCCAAAAAAAACTGAAAAAACCCCCACCCACAAACAAACAAACAAAACCCAAAACCAACCAAACAAGAATACCCAAACCAACCAAATGAAAAATCCCATATTTTTTCCTGCCTTTTTCTTGGATTTACTCTTTTGGTTTACAACACATCTGTAGTTTCATTTACTGATCATTTCCTTAGTGGCCCTTCTAAACATTAATTTAAACACAACAGAGCCAGAGGAATACAATTACATGAGTAAATTTTCTGTATGTCCTTAATAAATTAGGGGAAGAAACTTGACTTTGCTTGCCAGCATGTGCTGTGGAAACACAGCTTAAACCCACTTGGATCACTGGTGGGAATTACATTGAAATGGAATTAATGGAAACAATTTTATGTTAAAAATCTTGAAGCCTATCAGCCAGCCGTCATCTTTTTATTCTCCCTACTCTTCTCGTCATCAGAATGTTGTTACTGCAAAGTTGTTGCCAGTGCAGGATTGTTAGGAGCAATTCACCATCCAATTAGTCATTTGACTAATTGCAACCATCAGCCAACCCCCAAATCGATGCCTCGAGTGGTCTGCACTCAGGAGAACGTAATTCCTCGGGGGACTCTGCATGGCAACAATTGGAATTCGGTGGGAGTGGGTTGTCACTTTGTTTTTTTGGATTTCCTTTTTCACAGTGTGTAAGGATCACGTCTATTTTAGTAATGTTGATTTTCAGGTGTTTGGAAGATGCTGGTGTTCTGGTGCAAAGTGATTGCTTGGCCTGGGCACCTACAAGTGAAATGGAGGCACCCAAGATGTACATTATCTACTTTAGAGTGTGTGGCATTGAGGAAATGTATTTTAACATGTTTTCATTGACTGATGAGTTCATTGACTGAATTTCATTGACTGATTTGGGGGCATAAAGCAAGAACTAATTCCATAGTTAAATTTACTTTTTCTGCAACCAGAGTAATTTGTTTTCTCAACTTGGTGACACTTCCATTTTCTGAATACAGTCATGGTCCCTTGGTTAAAGTGAGTTCTGACAGAGGAGAGCAGACCTTAATTTTAGCTGTGCAGCAGCTGTGGGTCATTATAACATTATGGTGTCTTCCCTTTGCTGTTCCTCTAAAAGTTAACTTTTAAAGGAAACTGCAAAGTTCTATCTGGGATTATATTAAAGATATTGACAGGCTTTTCTGTATCCACTATATCCGTTTTCTATATCCAAATTTCATCAGGTTTAAAGAATGTATCTCACTTTTTAAGGAAGCATCTATGGCAGTGTGCAGCCATGTGACTCCCAGGAATGGTTAGGAATGTCCTTGGGCTGTCAGGTTATATTATTACAAAGAATAATCTCCCTTTTTGAACTTTTGAAGAAAAATACCAGATTTTTTTGCAAGCTTCTACTCTGCCTTTCTTTTTTTCCCCTGAAAAATACGTTACATATTTTTGGGCTGCTGCTGTTCTTTTCATCTTCCGGAAAAGTTTTATTTATTGTTGTTTACATCCACAAAAAATGAATTTGGAAATAATGGTTTTCCATGATTATAGGGAAAGAAAATGTTTAATTTCAATAGCTTAGCCAACTAGTAGAACAGTTTAAACACAGAAGAGAAGATCAATTTATAATTTTATTACCTTGACTTCAGGTTACTTTGCTGATCTTTTATGGGTCATCCTCTCCTTAGCTGAAAATTAAAGGTGTTGGAAAACGGAGCATCTCCTGTGTTAACACGAGGAATTTATGGCAGGCATGTTAGATCATTTCTGGGGGGTTTTTGGAAGTGGTGTCCAACACCTGAAGAGGTCAGGGTCTACCTGAGCACTGCCAGACAGCAGGGACAGAGACACGAAGACAGACTTTAAGCAGAATTGTCTCATTAAAGGAGAAATGCAGTGATAGTTCATTCTCCCTGAGCAGCCTCAACCTTCACATTGTCTTTGTCTGCTGGTCCTGAAAATTGCTTTTGTGTGTTTGATCTGAAAAGTGTTCTTTGCAGGAGTCCTGGATTGCTTTAGACAGAAAATATCGGGGTAGTGAATTTTATACTTCTACTTGCAATGCACTTTATACCCCACTAATACATATTGGCATTTAATCTGAGTCTGTCCCGCCTGGGCTGTGTGACCTGGTTTGCCAGAAGCAGACGGAGGGATCAGGACTTGAGCAGCAAAGCCTCAAAGTGATGTCCGTGAGCATCCCGGTCCCTTTCATGGTTCATCACTTCACTCTTAACCTGTAAAATGTCCCTTTTGACTATGACAGTCATCTGCACGGTGCATAAATAGATTACTGAAAGGCTTCAATCCTATGGCTCTTGGTTTGAAGACTAATGGTATTTATCTGCAAATATTTTTAACTGCACAAAATGAGGAAGATATGAAAGAAAATGAAGCTGCACTTTGTGATACAAGGGACTGTGTGTCTCACAACACTATAAAGCAGCGTAATCCTTAATTTAGATTCTGTGGTACCCAGGTGAATAAAGTCGTACAATGCAAACTTCATGACATTTCAGTAAATGAATTATTTAACTGCTGATTGATTTTTACAATCCTTCTTGCATTTTATTTGATTTTTTTTTTTTCCCCTCCTTTGTCAATGTGAAAGTCACTTCAAACAAATGGTTCTCCTTCGGTGTCAAACAAGAACACTTCTCCTCAAAGGAAAGACTAGGAAAAACAGGAGATGGTGCTGGAATATGAAGGGCCCTTAGACATCTCCATTGCTGTATTCCAGTGGCATTTTGGTTTGGCTTTTGTGGCAGCCAGTGAGGTGTAATTTACTTCTTCAAGCAAATCGCGAACATGAGCGCCAGTTCCGTGCCTCATGGAACAGAAGGTCTTCAGCCCCCGGGTGGAGGGGCAGAGGAGATGTCTGAGTTGTTGAGAACAGACACAGGTTAGATAAGAAAGTCCAGGTAGGATTTTGCTTTTTCCATAAGAAGAGTGATTAAACAGTGGAAAAAGGACTTAGACAAGCTGGAAAAACTCCATCCTTGGGGATTTTCAAGCCCAACTGGGAAAGGCTCTGAGCAACCTGTTGAGGTTGAACTGCACTGAGCAGCAGGTTGGGCTATAGATGATCCTTAAGACACAAGGAAAAGCATTAATTCAGTTCAAGCTTTCTTCTGGGCAGTGCACTAGTCAGAACACTGGCATTATGCACAGGTAACAGGTGGATGTTTTCTGTCTGCTGACAGTTTTCTCCTAAACATTTGTACTGGACTGAAGTGCCTCTCTCAGTGTAGAGCATGGCATGGAATGGGCAGTGGGATTGCAGAGAACTGTGTGTGTGTGGTACACAGGTATCAATCCCTGCACATAATGCTCCACCTAACACAGGTTGCTCGGTGACCAGGGTCTCAAAGTACTACAAAGTGTTTCTAACAACTCAAGATTCTAAGGTCAAGTAGCTGTAAAAAATTCTGTGCCCTTCCTCAGTGTTTTAAATGTCCGTTTTGCTGATAGCATGAGAACCTTCAGCTCACTTCTCGTTTGGGCTAAACTGACATAACATCTGTTTGACACAGCTGATGATCTGGCCCTGCATTGCCTAAAGTGGCCTGACAAGAGCAGCAGGCGCCGGAGCAGAAAATTAAAGACATCATATTGTTCTCAGGCAAATGATGGAGAATGAGCAAATGGTCAACACAGACTCTTGAATTCCCAAGCTTTTCTTGGGAGTGCATTACGAGCATTAGAGAACCACACAGGCTTTTTACACATCCCATTCTGGAAGGAAAATATTTATTATAGATAAAAGTAGAGCTTTTCCTTACCCTTCAGTGAGAGCGAGATGAGGTTTATATATATAAAATAAAAGAATGTTTTCAACCACAGTACAGCACAAAAACTTCTGGAAGTTCTGAAATGACAGAGGAATAAAATGAGTTTATTGTGTTTCCCTTTTCTAGATATCTGAAATAGCCTCTCCAGTACCAGGTGCTAGAACAGAAATGAAATGAGTTCTGTTCAGTTCTGTACAGCCAAGCACTGAACACACATCCTGTGCCTGGCACGGCAGTCAGAGTGTTGCTGTTGCTGGTGTTTGCCTGTCCCAGGTAACTTCTCAGTTACAGTGTCCATGTGTAACTGGTGACCAGGAAATGTGGAAAACTCCAGGTTGTTGGTGATCACAGAGTCATTTAGGCTGGAAAAAGCCCTCCCAGCCCATGGATCCCCCCTGTGCCCGATGCCCCCCTTGTCCCCCAGCCCAGAGCACTGAGTGCCACGGCCAGGCCTTCCTTGGACACCTCCAGGGCTGGGCACTCCAAACCTCCCTGGGCAGCCCCTGCCAATCCCTGACCCCCCTTTCCATGAGAAATTCCTCCTGATGTCCCCCCTGCCCCTGCCCTGGCCCAGCTGGAGGCCGTTCCCTCTCCTCCTGTCCCTGTTCCCTGGGAGCAGAGCCCGACCCCCCCCGGCTCCCCCCTCCTGTCAGGGAGATTTCTGCAGGTAACCTCGAAGGTTTAGAAGGGGTTTGAGCTGGAGTGAAGTATCAGCTGCAGTGAAACAAAAATGTTTTTTCGATGCAGTGAATTTTCCATTCAAATTCAGAATCCTTTTTAGTAGGGTGATATGCTTCAAAGTTTTTCGAATGGAAAGATAATTGGAATGGAAGAACTGCTTCACGAATAAATGAGTTCCTTTATCCTGGCGTGTGAATAGTGTTGGGTCAGCAGCTTGCTATCAGATTTGGGGGGTTAACTTTTGGTAAAAAGATGCAAATGAATTTTTAGCATGTAATCTATAGTTATGATAAATTTTGTCACTTGGCATAGATTTATTCACATAAAATAGAATGCAGATAGGCAGGCCTGTACAAATGTTGACAAAGTTTAAGCGGAGATCTTTCAATTTATTTTTCTATTTTCTTTTATGTTTATGTTGGCATTTCACCCATCTGTAAATGGAAAATCTTTCATTTTGAAAGTTGTTTCCAACATAGATTAACTGTCCATGAAATTTATAAATTAGAGTTCTGTGAATAACTTTTTTTAAAACCATGTTCCACATATTCCTTATATTTTGCACTTTTTTGTTCATTAAATTGAAAGATGGCTGTAGGGACCAATACAAATAAGATGGGAACAGTTATTCATTAGCTTGCATTAGTTCTACTGCATATTGCTTTTCTTCCCCACTCAATTCTTCTCTCGGCTTCCCTAAACCTTACGGGGAGGAAAGAACGTGCCCAGACTGGAGCAGGGCACTTTTTAAGGGATTTTTAAAGAAAAAGAGCATATACCAAGTTCACCTTTCTGGTTTCCGAATCTCTTTCTTGCCTGTATTTCTTTTAGCTCTTCACAGTCACCTTCAGATGTCCTCATTAATTGGAAAGGTAATTCCCGAGGTAAAGTAGCAGGTTAAGCCTTCCGTTTCTCTGTCCTAACAATCCTTCTTTTCACTGATCTATTTTAATACGAAAATAAGAAGTGGGCATGGCAAGAGAACTGTCTGAGTACCCTGCAGAAGTTACTGCCCCAGAGGCTCAGAAGTGTTATTCCTGCACTGATTTTATTTTCAGCTTACTTCAGCCGCAAAGGAGGAGCTTGTGGAAAGGATACAGCACTTGCAGGAAGTAGTTTATAAATTGGTGTGATGATAGCAAAGTAAAGTAAAGTGAATTAAAGTGAAGGATTTGTTCCTAATATCCGACCTGAGCCCCTGTGGTGCAACTTGAGGCCGTTTCCTCCTGTCCTCTCCCTTGTTACGTGGGAGGGGACGGTGACCCCCACCCTACTAGAGCAGCCTTTCAAGCAGCTGCAGAGAGCAGTAAGGTCTCCCCTGAGTCCCCTTTTCTCCGGGTGTCAGTGAAGCTGACATCTTTAAGATGTTCATTTGAATAAAAAGGGGCTTTTTTTTTTTTTTTTCTGTGAACTTGCTTGTTTTTACAGTTCTCACATGACATCTCCTTCGGGCATATTTTAGGTTGGTGTTTATTTTGCTGGCATATGACTTCTCAGATATGGAGGTACAGTAGAGAGAGATGCACAGAGATCTAATCTATTTCTCTTTAAAATCCAGGTGCTAAAAAGAAAAGCAGTGAGTGCTGACCTCGTGTACATGGTACGTGTTTTGCAGCAGGACCATCCAGTTGTGTGGAATAATGTCACTGTGATTCCACTTCCTAAACCTGGTTCCCGGGATAGCTGCAGGTGCTGCCTAAGGAGAACTTAATGTATTCCAGAAAGGGGGGTTCATGGCAGTGTCAACTCTGCTTATTTGGTCTTTTTGCTAACTCAGAAAAGCACTGTATAAGTACATTTCTTTGAAGTGTTTGCAAGGTTATTGTAACTGGAAAGTTAAAATATAGAGTATTACCTTTGAATGTGCTAGAGGTGTAAAGCACTGGCCTTAGTGTCATAAATATACAGTGAGAAAATACCTGGTTTTTATGTTCCGTAACAGCACTGCAATAAAACATCCTCCTGTAATGAGTGAGGAACAAGTTTCATAGAGCTGAACTTTAAAACAAACTTTATTGCTGGAGCTGCTGTTATTTTCTAGAGTGAACTGCATTGTGAGAAATGCAATCTCTTTCCCACCTTTTGTGAATTAATATTGTGGGTCATTTTAATTCTTACGTAATTTTTGTACTTGTATCTGCTTAGGAGCCAAATGGGATGAAAGTATGGTTCATTAGTGCTCTCAAGTATGAGAATCAAAAGCTGCTCAGAATTTAAATTGGAGTTTGCTAAATATGACACTTAATTAATCTCATGTGAATGCCAGAAACTAAGGAGTTTCAATGTGTTAATTATACATAAAACATCTTTCAGTAAATGTCAGGTGACCCAGATGTTGCTGCATCCTAAGCAATCTCAGGACAGAAGGACCAGGAAATTGGAGAGGAAATTTGCTCTTCAGCACTAAGAGAAGAGAGATGGTTTTTGATGCTGCTTTTCCTAAAGGGTGCAAACATTCCATGTTTTCTGGAGTCCCAGAATCCCATGTATTGTACTGTGCCTGTGTCTGATGGCAGTTGTCCTCACTGCAGCTCCAGAAGTGCCAGTGGAATGGAATGACTTTCTGCTTCACTGCCTGAGCCAACACTGTCATTTTGGGAGCTGCTGAAGTTGGCATTTCTTTGTCATTGTGTTTTGAGTTACGTGGGCTCAGGTGTGCTTTTGCATGCAATTCACATAATTCCCTTCATTTCCAAGCTGCAGCACTTTGTTCTGGAGGCATTGCTGCAAATTCAGCAGAAGGAACTGTTCCCTGGGAGGGTGGGGAGGCCCCGGCACAGGTTGCCCAGAGAAGCTGTGGCTGCCCCTGGATCCCTGGAAGTGTCCAAGGCCAGGTTGGACGGGGCTTGGAGCAACCTGGGCTGGTGGAAGGTGTCCCTGCCCGTGGCAGGGGGTGGGATGAGATGAGCTTTAGGGTTCCTCCCAACCCAAACCATTCTGTGATTCTATAAATGATCTCTCTTAACCTCAGTGTAGTTTTCCATCGCCTCTTAAGAGCTTTTCTCCTGAGGAGATCCCTGGGGAACCAGCCTGTTGTGTTCAAGAAAGGAGATTTAGTGCAAAAAGAGGGGTTAGCTCTTGCTTTGAGCAGCCTTGGGCGGGGCAGTGCTGTGAGGCCAGGGGGGCGGGAGAGGGTACAAAGATAAGGAGGGTTTGCCAGGAAAAAGTCTGGGCTAAGCCTATGTGGGAGGTTTGAACCCTGAGCTCCTTTAAGGCTGTGGAGCCTGGAGGTCCACTGTCATCTCAGAACAACACGCTGTTGCTTTGCAAAGCTTTGAAAAAGTATAACAAAAAAAAATCGTTACTTTCTTTATCTCCTTCAGGCAGTAAAATTCAATTTTGTTTCTCCTGCTGAGAGTATTACGCCTGAACTGGAAAAAACTTTGTTTGTTCTAAAATGAAAATGATCAGAGCTTACAGAGGTTCTTCACTTGACTTTTTAAAGACTGTGTGTTTTACAACCCTCCTGAGTAAAAAAACATCTGTGAAAGTTAAGGTGCAAGCAATGATCTGCTTGCAGTATATCCACAATTACAAGGTGAGAAATCTCGTGGAGTCGGTGACTATATTGAAACTCTTGAAAATGCAATTCACTCCTCAGAAACAGCGTTTAAAATTAACCTTTTCCAGCTGCAGAGGTTTGCAGGAGGCTGTAAATACCATGAGGAGTTGCTGACGAATGAGACATGATGATCCTGAGATACTGGATTTTAATCCTCAAAAAAACCCACCAAAACTTTGGGTATTTGATATCCAAAGGTCTTTTACGTTGATTGTGTTGTAACGTAACATGTTTGCCTTAGAAGTTGTATGTGTATGTATAAAACAAACATTATTGCAGTTTTAAGCTACATTTATACAATTATTACATCTCATGGTGCTGGAGAAAATTTAGAAAAAAATACCACAGACTCTTCTTGTTTTACAGAAAAGCATTTCATGATGTGAAGCAAGAACTGCAGGGAATGAAACAGCTTCTCCCTTAGGCTCCCACATTGACCCTCACATTGCCAAGACATGGAGCAGTAAAGCTGCTCCACAAGGTCCCTGCTGAGACCAGGAAAGGGCCAGAAACATCTGGCAGACAGTGAAATCCGGATTTCTGCATTTGCCTACTGCCCTTGCCAAGCTATGCCACGTGAAGGCTGGAAATTGCATTTAGGAGTTGAAGTTTTTTAATGTTTTTAATAAAAAAGTTGAACATTTTAGATTTTTTTTTTTAATTTTTTTTTTTTAAGAAAAAGAAATTACACCATTGCAGCAGAAAGAATCAATATCAAGTTAATCCTTAAAATTACAGAGGGTCACAGTGCAGTTTAATTTTAAATTCTAGTGCCATTTGGGGGAAAAGCTTGTTTCTCCAGTTCTGGGCATAGTGGATCCTTCTGGGATGGTGCAGAGACTGAGGAAAGAGGAATCGAGTGCTGAAGTTGCATTTCAGTTGAGGCTGAAGTACTTCTAGGTTTAATATCCCTCAGTACCTTCAAGGTGGTATTAAATGTGATTTTGGAGAGGTTGGAAGGGAATAAGCAAGTTCTGAGTGCAAAGAGGAAGTTTCTCAGTTCAGAATTAAAAGTTGTGAAATTCAAGGACTTTCTTTGTTAACAATAAAAGTGCTGTTATTGAAATAGCTGCCAGCAACAATGCATCACATCTGTTTTGTGGTACTTAATCCATTTAATACAGTAACGTGCATAAATCAGAGTTTAATAGCTTTATTAAAAAATAAAGCAAACAACAACGAAAGTGTGGATGTGGCACTTAAGGACAAGCTTTAGTGGTGAACATGGTGGTCGTGCTGGGTTGACCTTGGTTGGACTTGATGGTCTTGAAGGTCTTTTCCAGCCTTAATGACTCTGTGACTCTCTAATGGCTTTGTGGACACAAAGGCATTTTCCAGTGGATGTACATCCATATTTTCAGCTCACGTATCTTCACATCTATGCTTCCCATAGTCCTGTTTCACATTCCCTTTCCAAGCAGTCCACAAACATCCATGTGTTTCCAGGAATGGTTGGAGATGTTTGTCACTACCCTGTGCCGCTGCAATTGTTCTGAAAGCGGCGACTGCTGGTTAAGAAAAAGTAAATAAAACGTTGCTCATAGAGTACGTGTAGTTATTACAGCATTTTTCCCTAAGTAAAAGTTAAATTTATTCTTTGGAAGCAAAATATATAAACTAAAAAGAAAACAAAAAACCCAAACCAAGATACCCAGAAGGTTTATGCTTTTTATATGACTCTGTTACGTTTTGCTGTGCATTCTTTGGAGACATAATACTTCTGTTCCTTGGGAATGGCACATGGATTTTAGGGCTGCAGCTACCTTGAGTAAGCTTTGTTCCCTCCTTTGGCTCTACCGAATATTCAGAGGAAGTGTAAAGGTCTATACATGGCATTTTTTATCCTAATGGTGTTTTCTGCTGCTCAAGGTCTGTTAGTGCCTGTGTGACTGGGAGCTATTGCTGCTGTGGCACAGAAGTAGGTGTTACCAGTTAATTAGTTGGTTCTCTGCTTCCACAGCTTCATGAGAGGGTTGGGAACAAATGCTGCCTCCCTCCGTGCTGCCTCTTAAAACTGGTTGCAATAACTGTAAGTCAGGAGCTGAGTCAATACTTATTTTTTTTTTCCCTTGATCTGTACCCTTACGGAGCTCTTTACTTGGAATAAATCACTCAATAAAGCAAGGAAATTTCCATAATCCTTCTTCTGTCCCCCGAGCAAAACGAAAAGGTAGGATTGTTCTGCATCTTCTCAGAAAAAAAAAAAAAAACAAACAAAACAAAACAAAAACAAAACAAAAAAACCCCTCCAAACAGACCAAAAAACCCAACAACAACAAAAAACCAAAACAACAAAAACAAACAAAAAAAAATCCCAAACAAAAAAACACCACCATGCCAGCACTGCTGTCTTGATAGAAATTAGGAGGCCCATAAGGTTTTCTGGCACGGGTCTAGACATGGCTGGATTTTGCAGCAACCAGGGTTTTGTACAGTCCTAAGTAAAGTACCCTTAGCAGTTTCTGATGGGATACATGAGCTTTTTAAGAGTCCAAGCAGCAAGAGAAAGCAATTTATAGATTTATGAAATCTAATGAAATAAAAATAATCAGCAGGATAGAGAGAAAAAAGAAAGGACTGAAAATGGGTGGATGAGGGGGGAACAGAGATGCTGCCAAAGGAAAGTCCTGAAATTGCTTTCTGAAATTGAAGTGATGCATGGGCAAATTCTTTAAAAAAGTGCTTGTCCCTTACAATGTGGGTGGTTTTTGTTTAGTTTTTTAAAATATTAGTAGATTAGACATGTTTGTTTCCATCCTGATTTTTGCTCTGGAGTGTTTGGTTTGGATGTTCTGCTTTACTCTGACCCTAATTAGTGTCTTCAAGATTCACCCTTCTTCAGTCTTTACAATTCTAAATTAACTGGGCCAGATTCTGAGTTTAGCTTAACTTGGCTGGATGTCCGTGAGGTGCGGCTTGAATTGCTCCATGGCCATCACACAAACCAATACTGTTGCACTAAAAACAGGGGAGTCATTTTATCACTGATGTGGTTTTACTTTGTACAAAGTGAGCCTCTTGCTTTTCACGGTCTCTTCCTTTTGACATGCTTCAAGGTTTTCTTGAAGGCAATGTTGTATATTCCATCCAGTAAAAGAGCTTTTTTTTCCTCTATATTCTGCCCTGCCAGGGTGTGTGTGCTTTTTGTGGATTTACAGCAATAACTGTTCTCTGTGTCTCTGTCCTGTTATCTGAATCGAGCTGTGTCACGGAGAAAGCTCTCCAGGCCAACCCCCTGTGTTTTCTGGATAATGAAATGCTTTGCATTTACTTGCCTATGTAAATACAGCCCAGGAATTCTTTCAGCTTGATTCTTTAGTGAAGAAGTGCAGGAAACAAAGGGGTGTGCAGCCTCCTTTTTCTAGCATTTGATAACTCTCTCTTCCAAGAATATCCAGGTTTGATTGTTTGACCATGAATGTGTGACTTGGCTGCTGGGAATAACAGCATTCCTGCCGAAAGCCGGGAAATGCAAACAGATTGACTCGCTGGGAGGGCAGGTCATTATCAAATGGAAGGATTGAGTGTGAATCCACAGCAGAGGCTGTTATACTCAGTGGCAGCTCCTGCTTCTCTGCTGACTGATTAGAAGTCTTTAATATCATAGAACCCCAGAATGCTTTGGTTTGGAAGGGACCTTGAAGTTCATCTCATCCCACCCCCTGCCATGGGCAGGGACACCTTCCACCAGCCCAGGTTGCTCCAAGCCCCGTCCAACCTGGCCTTGGACACTTCCAGGGATCCAGGGGCAGCCACAGCTTCTCTGGGCAACCTGTGCCAGGGCCTCCCCACCCTCACAGGGAACAATTCCTTCCCAGTATCCCATCTAACCCTGCCCTCCTTCATCCTGAGGCCGTTAAGGTCATTTGCTGTACTGCAGTTTGGGAGTGTTGGCGCTGCTGCGCATCTGCCAGCCCGGGTGGGCTGTGTCAAACCTTTCATGGTTTTTCACAGTGTTGTCCATAGATCCTGTTGTCTGTAGATTCTGTTCCAACATGAGGCCCTCAGGCTGGAGAGGCCATCAGGCATCTGCCCTTCCAGCAAGCTGTGCCGGATAATCCTCCTGCACATTAATCAGGATGATCTTAAATTGAGCAGGTCATTTTGTTCCTGTGTTCCCTACAGCGAAGCTGCTCTGAACATCCTGCCTCAAACTGCTTGTGGCTCTTTTAGACACATTTATAATGCTGCCCAGAAGCTTCCTTTTGCTTAGCTCAGTTTATGTTTGCCCTTTGCACAGTTGGTGTGTGTAGAGAGCAGCAATACAGTCTCTCAGCCTTCATTTTATCAGATTTAAGAAGTTAAGCCCATCCTGCCTTGTTTTGTTAAACACTGCCTAGGCATTGCCCCCTCCCTGACTTTGTATACTTCTCTTCACCCCTTGTGCACTCCAAAAAGATTAATTTCAAGTGCAAAGACCAGACAAGAGGTCGTACTGAAGATAAGAACTCACGTGTTACTCCTCAGGATCTCAGCAGTCCTCGGGCTCTACCTGAATCCAGGCAAATGGACTTCGCAAAATGAAACGGAAAAGCTGAGGACTAAGCAAAGAATTTCAAGCGGCTCACACGTAAGGAATTTGCGAAAGTGAGGCATTAAATTCTAAAATCACATACGCAGTTGGTGTGTCTTGGTATGTGTGTGAAGTAACATGAGTATTTCTGACATCTGATGTATGATTCAGTATTTTTTATTATAAAAAATAAAGCACCATATTTAAGTGTTGAGCAAGATCCAGAACCACCTGAAGCTGTTCTGCTCAGCTTTTACTTTATCTACAAAATAATTTGATCATATAGACGGATTATATTAGACTTGGGCTTGTGTGATTTTTTTTCAATTAGTGGTAAATATTCTGTGATCTGATGTTTCTAGGCTAGGCAGTCACCTGCTAAGTTTTCAGCAGACGTTTGAAATGTGCTAAGACAAGACCCACTTTCCTCATCTCCCGATGTCACAGAGTTTTCATCTTTCCTCTTGCACAATAAGCATTCAAACATCTACAGTCATGTTTCCCTCTGACATTTGTGGATGCTTCTGCAGATGATATTATTCAGTCTGTCTTCTTGTCTGTCACTGCAAGCACTTCAGACAGCAAGGCCTCCCAAGCTCAGTACAGCATTTCTTTCCTTGGCTTTGACAGGAAAGGTGCTACTGCTGCTCCATGGATCTGGCTCCAGGGTTGTGGTGAACCTTGGAGCTCCATGTGCATGTCCTGGGTTGGAATTTAACTTTATGCTGGGCTCTCTTGAGGCCTGCTTTGAACTGGTGCCCTTCTGCCTGGTGTATATTATCATGGAATCCCAGAAGGCTTTGGGTTGGAAGGGACCCTAAAGGCCATCCCATCCCACCCCCTGCCATGGGCAGGGACACCTTCCACCAGCCCAGGTTGCTCCAAGCCCCGTCCAACCTGGCCTTGGACACTTCCAGGGATCCAGGGGCAGCCACAGCTTCTCTGGGCAACCTGGGCCAGGGCCTCCCCACCCTCTCAGAAAAGAGTTTGTTCCTGACATTTAATCTAAACCCTTGGTGTCTGACTTTATTGCTGAAACATGGTTTCTCAAGCAAATTTTATTTAGCCAGGCTTTATATAGGTGGTGCTGTTTTGTGCTTCATGAGCAGTGGGATGGTACTGAAGTGTAGTCCCAGGGCTGGGATGGATTGCCTTTAAAGCAATTTGAGATAATCTGTCTGAATATGGATCTTTTATAGGGTCTGGGTCCTGTTTTCCAGAGCTCCTGCATGGCAAATTATGCCTTATTCTAAACTGGTGGAGATGATGAATGCTTAAATACATTTATTTTTAAATGTATTGCTTGGATTTGACTGTGGGTTAAATTGAAACGGTGCTCCCAATAGTGTCTGTGGAAAAAATTCAGTACCTTAAATGGCTTATTATTTTTGACTTGTTATATATAGAAACTTTTCACATATGTTGCTAATTATCACGAAAATCACTACTTTAATGACTTTTGCTAAAATACTGTTTCACTGAAATAATTTTCATATTGTGTTAATTCACGTTCCAAGCTAAGATTTTTTGAACAGATGCATGTGATCCCCTCTAGAAAACGTCTTTAAAAGTGTTCTCAGCTGTTGTTTTTTTCCTGTGGTTTTTTTCCCCGGTGTGTGGTTTTTCTGGTTTTGGTTTTTGGTTTTAATTTTCTTGCTCTTCAGTGCCTGAGTTGCCTTGATCTGAAAAACTCAAATTACTCAGTAGCAACCCTTCCCTTTCTGCAAACGAGTGCCAAACCCCTCTTTGAGGAAGGATGTGTATTTTGACTTTTATGACGTGAGAAGTCAAGCCTAAGAGATGGAGTTCAACACCAACTGCTTCCGGCACCGCAGCGTTTCGGACAGTGTGAATGCCAGGTGCCTTCAAATTTAGGAAGAAAAAGGGTTTCTGAGAGACAGATTGTTTATGTGGTGGAACCTACTGGTGCTGGACGTAGCTCAGGTGACATTCTGTTGGGAAAGGGAGTAGAAAAAAGATCCTGATCCAGTTCTCGATCCTTAGGTGGACTGTAAATAGAACCCAGAGAGCTGCTGCATTTTCCACTCTTTCTGGGTGCAGTTTCAAAAGCGTGTTTCCAGTCACATGTACAAGAATGGCTTAAACTAAATTATTCCAAGAATATTCTAAGATTAAAGTCTGTGGCCTCCCTGGTTTCACCCATCTGACAAAGAGTTTTCTTCCCCAAAACCGAAGGCAGCCACACTTTCTTTGAGCCTCTGTTTTTTATTGTTGCTGCCCCCTTTGCTGGAACGAGCTCTGTTTTATATTTAACTACGCTGCTGGTGACAGAGCATGGGCTGCTCCTACCTCTGCAATTTCTGTCCAAGTTCCCACCTCAGTTTTTTTTCTAGTTGTTATTTTAATACCATTTAGTAACTCATTATTTCCATGAATTCTCTACTTCGGGTGCCCTGCTGGCACCAGCTGCCAGCAGAGGTCCACAAGTGCCCTGATGTGCACAACGGAGGTATTTTATGATGAGTCCTCTCCTCCTGACCTCACCCAGGGAATTACTCGTAGCAGTGGAGAATGCAGGGCTCTCCCCCAACACCTCTGTTAGCTGAGACACTGCAGCTGCACTCAAATACCTTTTGTGTACAGGGTATTTTGCATTTCTTCAGTTATGCTGCCAAGTTATAAGGAAAAGATGGAAAAGCCTTGCCCTTTTCCAAAACAACAGAGAAGACACCAGAAACTTTTGGGGTGAAATGTGCCCAGCAACGTAAGTATTGACTGCAACCATTTGGGTTTCTTTTTCCAGAAGTCAGTGTCCGGATTACTGTGTGAAGAACTTGGGAACTGATTAAGGATACGCTACTATCTTCATCCTGCTATCAGTCACCATTGTATCTTAAAACATTTTGTCTAATTTAGCATATTAAAAGGCAATATATTTATTCTGTTTATTGTGAAGAATAGAAAGGAAATGAAAGATCTCTTGTAAGATTTTTGGCCCTTTATAATTTCTCCTTTTTCTGCCAAAAGTTAAAGAAATAATAACAGTAAAGCTGCTGCAATGATATACAGATCTTATCTCAAGCATGACTGCTACATTGTTTTTTGATTTGCAATATTAGATACATAGGGACTCATGGCTATGTAAATTGTTTGGATTATGTCTGTCCTTTGTGGAAACAAAATTGCTCCGTTTAAGTCCAGTTGTGAATAACAAAAGAGTGTGAAATCTCAGTCATCTTTAAGGAGCTGCTGCACTGATCGGGACTGTGTGTGTGCATCTCCTCATTTACTGGGTTGGAGAAGGGCAGTCACAGAATCCCAGACTGGTTTGGGTTGGAAGGATATTGAAGCTCATCCAGTCCCACCCCCTGCCATGGGCAGGAACACCTTCCACCAGCCCAGGTTGCTCCAACCTGGCCTTGGACACTTCCAGGGATGGGGCAGCCACAGCTTCTCTGGGCAACCTGTGCCAGGGCCTCCCCACCCTCACAGGGAACAATTCCTTCCCAGTATCCCATCTATCCCTGCCCTCTGGCACTGGGAAGCCATTCCCCCTTTTCCTGCCACTGTCTGCCCAGATAAAAAGCCGCCACGAGGTGGGAACTTTCCCTGATGGGTAACAGCTGAGTTTCTTGATGATAACAGTGGTGTAAGAATTCACTTTTAAGTGATCACTGGCTTTCATCACTCACTTCCTCTGCTGGAGGAAATGATCCATGTGAGGCTATAAACAGAACTGCTGATCTCTGAATTTCTATCTCAATTTATACCAGTTATTTTCAGTGATTGAAAGATCTGCCTCAAACATTTTCTGGATCTTCAGGGATCCTTGAGTGTTTGCCTGTTAAGTATTTGAGTTTAGGACCATGCTCTGTAGTCATGTCTATAATCTATAATCATGTTAGACTCTTTCTTTCAGCACTTTGGTTTTGTTTGGTTTTTTTAATGCTTATGTTGAAAACCTGGGAAAATTGGTATCTATTATAATTAAAAATCAGACACTAAATTCAGTCTGCATCATGCTGCAAAATTGATGCCAGACAGTCACCTCTGATGATGGGGGAATACTTCTGGCATGATTATGTAGCTTCAGGCGCAGAGGGAAACCCCTTAATTAGCCTGGAGAAAATAAGTTGCAGTATCTGAGTCTTTGCAAGGTGTTTAATTTGACTACTTGTCTCTGGCTGCAGGTGCCACTAGTGCTGAAAAAACACATGTTGTAGAAAAATTTCAATTTTTTAGTAAGAAATAATAAGAGAAGGACTAAATTACTTCCTTAATTCACTTTTTAATTTTTTTTTTTTTGTATTTTCCTCTGTGATATTATTGTATAAGCATGTTGGTTCACCTTTGAACATCAAAACTGCCTCTTAGCAGTGATGGCTAGGTTTACTTCCCTCCATCTATTCTTGAAATAATTGTAATAGTTACTCATATTATTTGATTTTTAACAGTGGAACACACTGATTTCAGAGATGCTGTTGGCCTGTGTGATGAGTTTTTTATTTCAGTACACATTTCCCAGTAATTTTGTTTATCACCACATCAATGACATTCCTCAGCTCTTGCAATCCTTTAAGACTGGGGCTCTGTTTTCAGAATTCAAACGAATAGTGCCCTCTTTAGCGTTATTTTTCTCTTTTCTAAAGCAGCACAGAGCAAGGTAGGAATACTCATCAATTTAGAGCTTCCCATCAAGTTTTATACATACTGCTTAAAGCAGAAATCAGTTAGAAATTCATCATTCAGAAATCATTGCCACTTAAAGGAATGTATATCCTTTCCATGGGCTAGACATGAAAAGCCCTGAAGGAAAGCAGATGCTTTTGGAAAGGCTTGATTAGATACCTGGGCTTGCAGCACGAGATGTTTTCGAAAATCAGTGAGTTTTACAAATACCTTCAGACTTTTGGATCATGAGCAGTTTTAAGGTAGTCTGATAATTCAGACTTGCTGCTATACCCATTTTTTTTTTTATCCCTGCCACATCTTGTTGTGCACTACAGTGATAGTTGTGGTTATTTTTTATGACCATTGTGTATATGGCTGTTTATGTTTCGATTGTGTCTGAGCCCACTGAGATGAATGGAGGCTGTTAAGAAGAGCAAATAAAGATGGCAGTGGCCAGCTTTAAGACATCTCTGGATCCAGCACTTTAAGGGAGTCAAGGGAAATAGGGGAGCTTTGAGACCTTCCTTTTCTGGAATACACCACCAACACAACTGCAAGAATCAAGGGGCTTTTTAGCCACCTGACCAGTTTCTGGGTCTGCTTCCCAGAACATTTGGGGTTGAGATCCACTGAACAGCCCCACTGTTCACCCCATATTAAGGTGATTCTTGAGCTTTCCAGGTGGGCATCACCCTCTGTGACCTGATCTTGTCCTGATGATCGAACTCCCTTATTCCATGGACACAGGTCACACTAGGAAAGAGAGCAGACAATCAGTCCTTTGCCACTGGATCTGTTAGCACCACAGTGAGGTGCAAGAGTGACGAAAAGATCAGAAGAAATGTTGGATTTGAGGCAAAGGAATCTTGTTTGGTGTGGGATAAAGGTCAGGCACCAGTGTCTAGTGATGGTGGTGGGAGCTGCTGATGCACCTGAAGGCTGAGCTTCCACCCAGCAGGACTTGGACAGGCTGCAGAGCTGGGTGGAGAGAAACCTAATGAGGTTCAACAAAGGCAAGTACAGGGTCCTGCTCCTGGGGAGGGATGACCCCCAGTGCCAGCACAGGTTGGGTGTGACCTGCCAGAGACCAGCTCTGTGGAGACGGACCCGGCAGTCTTGCTGGGTGACACACTGACCATGAGCCAGCCGTGTGCCACGGGGGCAAGGAGGCCAGTGGGATCCTGGGCTGCGTGAATGAGGAAGAGCACTGGCAGCAGATCCTGCCCCTCTGGCCAGCCCTGGGCAGGCACATCTGCAGGGCTGGTCCAGCTCTGGCTCCTCAGCACAGCAGGGACAGGGAGCTCCTGGAGCGGGGCCGGCGCAGGCTGCGGAGATGGCCAAGGGATGGAGCAGCTCTGGGAGCAGCAAAGGCTGAGGGAGCTGGGGCTGGTAGTCCAGAGAAAACTGAGAAGGGATCTCATCAATCCCTATAAATATCTCAACGGGGGTGCGAAGAGGATGGAGCCAGACTCTTTTTGTTGGTGCCCTCAGGTTGAGGAGCAATGGCCATAAACTAAACACAGTAAGTTCCTCCTCAACATGAGGAAGAACTTCTTTCCATGGAGGTAGCAGAGCACTGAACAGCTGCCCAGGGAGGGTGTGGAGTCTCCCTCTCTGGAGACATTCCAAACCCACCTGGACACTTGTTCCTGTGTCCCTTGCTTCAGGTGAGCCTGCCCTGGCAGTGGGTTGGATTGGATCATCTCCAGAGGTCCCTTCCAGCCCCAGCAATTCTGGGACTCTGTGCATATTTATTGTGCCTGCTGGTGCCCTTCTGGTGAGCTGTGTATAATGTAGATCTCGTGCTTTTTTGGCTAATACTGTACTGCCTCATGCAGTTTGTGAATCTTCTTCTAGGTGATTTTCACCCGCTGGAAGCAACAGCATTAATCCTTGCCTGAGTGGGGTGAGCAGGAACTGGAACAGTTTCCTCAGGTGATTTCAGTGTGCTCTTGAAAATTGTCTTGGCACCCAACCATTTTGGGCTCAGGACACTGGAAATTATTCATAAAGCCACCTCCCACCAGGGAGAAGCTTCACCAGCAGCGCTGTTTAGAGAAGGGGCTCGTTCTCCAGTTTGCAGGGTGGGAAGTGGAAGCAGCAGCATCCAGGGTCATCTCTGCAACCTCAGGGCTGGCAGGTCCTGCTTTCAACATTGTGTAATTACTGTCTGGGAGGTGAATTACTTAGTGTTCTGTATTTCATACCCAGTGAGGGGATGAATTTTATTTACTGCCTCAAGAGCTGGTTATTTCATGTGTGAATAGGTATATATTCATGGAGAGAGCTTTTCAGTTACTGCTCTTGTGCTACCAAGATTTGTTTCCTCTATCCAAGGAATTGATTATCTTTCTTGAGAAAGGGGAAGTCATATAAGCTGTGTTTGAAGGATGTAAAAAGCTTTGTGGGTTTTTTTTGTTTTGGTTTGGGGTTTTTTTGGTTTTTTTTTTTTTTTTTTTAATTTCTAATCTCATGTGCCATGGAAACAATTTTATTATAAAATGCCACATTGCCTTATCCCCTCTTACAATTTCACTCCTCACAGGCCATTCTGAATAACATGTTCTTCACAAATCTGGGAACAATGGGAGAAAGGAGTCTGATGGGTTTTAGTCCTTCAGTGATTTGTAAAATCTCTCTCAGTCACATTAGTTTAAGTGGACACTACAAAAAAGTTAAAAGAAGCTCTGTACTAAACTCTGCGAAGTGATGTTGGTCTGGGTAAAGCGCTGGGTTTAATTCCTAATCTATTTTATTTCCTACAGGGCTTTAATATTATTATTTGTAGCTAGAAAGGCATGGTTGACCTAGAATAGACATATTTTAACCTCATTAGGAAAAAAGCTTCAATATTTATGGTCTTGCATTAATTGGGGGATGAGTTCAGTTTTAAACACTGACTTAGGTGACTTTACATTAGTGAACAATGACAAGAGCTAAAGGAAGGAAAGACAATCCTGAGGTCCCCACACTACCTGCCGTGTAAGTTCTCAGCATGTTAATTTTATTATGCAGCTAAAATTAACTCATCATGGCCAGGCTTTGCAAACGAAGATTAGAGAAGGACTCTACCCACGCTTGCTACAAGCACGTTGATGGCTAAGAAGGCCAAGGTGAGGTGGACAAGTCCGGTTGCAAAGGGCACAGTGGAAAGTCTCCTTGGGTGGTACTGGCAAGACTCGGTTCTTTCTGCGTTGTCTTTTCTCCTCAGAAATGATTCTGTGGGTGATCTCAAAAGAGGCAGCAGCATTACAGATGGTGTGTCTCCATGTCCCCCGAGTGGAGGCCAGAGTAGACCAGTGATGGTGGTCGATATGGCCGAGGCTGAGATGTTGTTTCAGGCAGTCCTTGTATCTCCTCTTCGGGGCTCCTCTCTTGCAGCAGCCAGTGGCGAGTTCGCCGTAGAGCCCAATCTTGGGCAGGCGGTCGTCCTCCACCCTGGAGACGTGCCCTGCCCAACGCAGCTGTGTTCTCAGCAGCACGGCCTCACTGCTCGTGACCGCAGCCTGTTCAAGGACAGACACATTGGTCACTCTGTCAGTCCAGTGGATGTTGAGGATTGAGCGCAGACAACGCTGATGGAAGCGTTCGAAGAGTCTCAAGTGGTGGCGGGAGATGACCCGTGATTCGGACCCACACAAAAGAGTAGACAAAACAAGGGCTCTGTAAACACTAATCTTTGTGCTTTTCTTCGGGTGTTCATTACACCAAACTCTTCTGCGGAGTTTGTCCAGTTCATTTTTCACCAGTTGTTGTGTAATGTACTGAATTGCTGAGCCTTGAACTACACGATTGGTACTGAAGAGAGTCTGAAAATGTTCAGACCAACAACGATTCAGAATGGAAGTTTTATCTGTGAGAAGCGTTTGACCATCTGCTCTGAGTAAAGGGCTTTGAACCTGGTGTGTGGGTCCATACACTGTTTTCAAGACCTCGTAGAATCCTCTGTAGTCACCCAAATCTGCACATAGTTGAATCTTTTCTGCTAGATCGATCCACCACTTGTCCTGGATGTCTCGAAGTTTAAAATTACTACAACTATGAAAAATACACCAAGTTTCTTTGGATCCTTTTTTTTGCCCTAGTTAATTAATGAAATTTTGCTTTTAGTTTAAATTTGTTTTTTAAATTTAGCATTAGTGTAGTTGTATTTTGGTGAATTTTGGTTTTGCTTTGGTTATTTGGGTTTTTTATGGTTCCTTGGTTTTTGTCACCATGAAAGAACTCCTTTCTTAAAACATGATAAGGAGAAGCCCTTTTAATAAGATGATTTTTGCTGTAAATCTTGTTATATGTATTCAGTAGGATGGCTTTTACCTTTTTGTTTGTTTTTTCTGCAGGGCAGGTTTTTGTCTTTTTGTGTGTGTGTGTGTTTTGGTTTGGTTTTTTTTTTTGTTTGGTGTTTTAGTTTTTGAAAACACGGCCATGTCTGTTGAAAACAAATTAGAGTTGAAGGTCAGAGTGTTGGTTCTTTTGGAGTTGTTATGAGACGTTTTTAAGAGCTGAATCTCAGCTGCATTTAGAATCACAATAAGCAAAATTTAGTTGGAGGAGCTAAGGCAAGATGCTGGTTAAATGTCCAGGTTGCCCTGTGTGGGGTCAGGAGAGATGATCCCCATGAGTCCCTGGCATCCCTGGATTCTGTGGTTCAAGAATGAAGTTTTACAACTGTTGCCAAAACAAACAATGTCATTTGCTTCTCACTTTAGAGGGTTTTTGGGGAGGGGTGGGGTGGTTTGTTTGTTTGTTTGTTTTTGGGTTTCTTGTTGTTGTGGGTTTTTTTTTGTTTTTTTACTATAAATCACAGGACATTGAAAATCAAACCTGTCATTCAGACTGAGAATGCAGCATTTCAAAGATTGCCATACCATGGAGATTTAACTCTTACCTGTTCTCACGATGATACCTGGGCAGCTGCATAAATTTTGGGGTGTTAAAGGGACTGTTCTCCCTTGTACAAACCAGAGGCTTTCTCTGAGCATTAGAAGACAACGAGCAGCCTATGTGGGCCTCGACCTCCTTCTTGCTGTCATAAACACATCTCAGTCATTGACTCTCTGATGTTTAAAGAAGACATCCAGGAAAAGTCACTCAGCTGGAACATGGGGGAATGATGTTGTGTTGTCTCTATTAGTGCATGAAATCAGATATTGAAAAATGTGTCTGGTTTCTGTTACTTTGGGTTTGGAATTAAATTGCTACAGCTTATTTATCTGCAGAAATAAGGTCAGAAGATCATCAGGTGGCTGGAAGATTGTGTTTGACTTTCTTTGTTTGATCTCTGAAGGCCTTTGCTTCAACTGGAACCACCCTTCTCCTTTTCTTGAGGAAACAATACTCCTTCCTTCCTCCTCTGTTAAGGCTAACTGTGACCAAACTGGTAAATCTAAGCTGTGCTAATAGTAAAATAAAGATTTTAAAGAAATCTTGGCTAATCAATATAACGTAGTTAAGTATGTTATTACTGAAAACTAGATCTGGTGAGCCTTTATAGGTTTTGAAACTGGAGTGGCAATTGAAAATGAGTTAATTTTGGATTACAGAGTGTTTTCATGTAATTTCTTCCATGGTCTGCTTTTCCAAAAGTAATTCTGCACATTTGACTCTACATTTTACCCAAGTTTGCAGGTTACCAACCTCCTTATGTCTTGAGATGATGGTAGATGGAAAGGATTCCTTCTTACATCTCCAAGCATGTGCCCAGGCACCCTTCAAGAGAAAAAATAAAGCTGTCCAGGAGCCGTGAGGTCTGGGCTATCACAGTCACAGCTTGCTCTGCTCTTATATTGTGCCTGTTAATAATATGCACCAACAGCAGCTCATTGCCGTTAGTGCACTGATGTCAGCTTTGGGGTTGTGTTGCACCCTCCCACTCTGTGATGGTCATAGAATCAGCAGAAAATCACAGAATGGTTTTACTTGGAAGGGACCTCAAAGATCATCTTGTTTCCACCCCCTGCCATGGGCAGGGACACCTCCCACTAGCCCAGGTTGCTCCAAGCCCCGTCCAACCTGGCCTTGGACACTTCCAGGGATCCAGGGGCGGCCACAGCTTCTCTGGACAACCTGTGCCAGGGCCTCCCCACCCTCCCAGGGAAGGATTCCTTCTCAATATCCCATCTATCCCTGCCCTCTGGCAGTAGGAAGCCATTCCCCCTTGTCCTGTCCCTCCAGGTCCTTTTAAATAGTGTTTCTCATTGACTCCCTTCAGGCCCTGCAAGGCCACAATTGGGTCACCCTCGAGCTTCTCCTCTCCAGGCTGAACAATCCCAGCTCTCCCAGCCTTTCCTCCCAGCAGAGCTGCTCCATCTCTGATAATCTTGGTGCCTCCTCTGGACTCGATCCAACAGGTCATAGTGTTGTGCTGCTGGAAAGCCTGGTTTTACTGCAATTAGTGATGGCAAAATTAGAAAAAAATGGCATGGTGCTGCCAGAACTGCACCGATTTTAGACTTGATAATTATTTAACATCTGTTTTAAAATTATGTTTGTAACAGAAGTTAAAAGTATTACATTAATATTATAGATGAGCAGGTGAACTGTTATGCCAGTTTTGAAATATTCAAAAATAGCTTCAGGCATAATAAGCAACTTCATTATATTATTGCAAAATATTTTCCTATCATTAAAAATTAAAGAACAATCCAACAGTTATTTTAGCTCCTAGGAAAAAAATAAAAATATTAATTTTTTTATAGTTATTCCTTTGTTTTTAGATGAAATTTTGCCTGCACAGTATCTTCAGAGCATTTCACTGATCTCAGAGAAAATAGTGTACAGAAAATATCATCAAGCTTCAAAGGAAATTGCCATTTGAATTACTTTTTGTCTCCTCCCTCTGCACTTAATATTAAATTATTTCATTAATTTTCAGTAACAACTACAAAGCAGTGCTGCACAAGTCCTGCTAATTTGAATTTCCTCAGAAACTGCATCGTTGTTTTCACTTGAAAAAAAAACAAACTCTGCTTGCTAGAAATAGTGATGAGCTGCACAGATTAGAGTGATTGTCATGGGAACGTTTTATAATTCATTGATAGCGTACCATAATCTGGCTGTAGTTCAGTTTCCTTGTGTGGACTGTGAAAACATATTCCTTTCCTGCCCTTCTCAGGAACCAGCAGAACGAAGCTGTGTCCAGCCAGGAGGTGTCAGGGATAAGAGGCCCACACGCAAAAATATGTGCTAATTTTTTTTGAGGGATGAGAGGATGTTCATGCACACACATTCTGAAATCTGCTTTTTGTTCTTATTTTTTCCATTTGGCATTTCATATGGACTGTCCAGGAGCACCAGGCTGCCCCTTTTTGCAAAGGGCTACAGCAAAGTGGCGTCAGGAGTCATTTTGTTGTAATCAGTACACATTGCCCTGCCTTGCTACACCTCAGTGTTTCCTCATAGCAAAGTCCCCTTTGCTCTGGGGCAGAGCTGGAGGAGGGAGAGGTGGTGGAGGTTGGCAGCGTGTCACTGATGTCCCGAAAATGGGTTTCTTCACCGGATGTGCAAGAATCCAAACCACGCACAGAGCTGAGACGTTTGATTACTCCATGTCTCTGCAGAGATGGGTGCTGGGTGGTAAATCCACAGAACACCTGGTTGCAGCCAAGGAGCATATTTGTGGTCTCAAAATATGTAAGTAGGCAGCTATCTGATTTCTAAATCCATGCCTGTGCAATGGTTATAAGACAAGCTTTTTATGATTTAAATGATCAGTGCATTTTGAGTTTATTGTGCATGTCCAGTGGGTCAGGGGCTTGACTAGGGGGCAGGTAGCCTAAGCTTTAGAGGTGTGGTTTTCGTATTATAACGAGCTAAGGACACAATTTTAGCTAACTTAAGTAAAATTTATAGTACCTTGCCAAATGTGGTGTCACATGTCTAATTCAAGGTCTCTGATGCTGTTCTCTCTTTACTTGTTTCAAAACTATTGTCGCAGAATCACAGACTGGTTTTAGTTGGAAGGGATCTTAAAGATCATCTTCTACCTCCTGCCATGGGCAGGGACACCTTCCACCAGCCCAGGCTACTCCAAGCCCCATTCGACCTGGCCTCGGACACTTCCAGGGATTCAGGGGAAGCCACAGCTTCTCTGGGCAACCTGGGCCAGGGCCTCCCCACCATCACAGGGAACAACTCCTTCCCAATATCCCATCTATCCCTGCCCTCTGGCAGTGGGAAGCCATTCCCTCTTGTCCTGGCACTCCAGGTCCTTCCGAATAGTCTCTCTCCCTCTTTTTTGTCATCCCCTTCAGGCCCTGGAAGGCCACAATTTGGTCACCCCAAAGCTTCTCCTCTCCAGGCTGAACAATCCCAGCTCTCCCAGCCTTTCCTCCCAGCAGAGCTGCTCCAGCCCTCTGATCCTCTTGGGGCCTCCTCTGGCCTCTCTCCAGCAGCTCCATGGCCTTGCTGTGCTGTTCCCAGGGCTGGAGCAGCTCTGCAGGGGGGTCTCCCCTGAGGGGCAGAGGGGCAGAATCCCCCCCTGCCCTGCTGCCCCCGCTGGGGGATCAGCCCAGGGCACGGGGGGTTTCTGGGCCGGGGCAGGTCCAGCCTCTGCCCCACCAGCACCCCCAGGGCCTTCTGCCCAGGGCTGCTCCATCTGCTCAGCCCCAGCCTGGACTGATCCCAGGGCTTGTCCTGACCCAGGGGCAGCACCAGCCCTTGGCCTTGTTAAACCTCCTGAGATTCCCAGGGGCCACAGCTCGAGCTTGTCCAGGTCCCCCTGGATGGCCCCGTCCCTCAGGGGTGTCACTGCACCCCCAGCTCGGTGTCACCTGCAAACCTGCTGAGGGTGCATTGTAACCTTGCTCTGTTTCCTGCTCTGCGGAGTTTTTACGGTATTTATTTGTTTTCTGAGACTGACTGTGACAAATCTTTTCCCTAAGCCGTTCATCTGCCATCCCCCTTGTAAAGAGGCGATAATTGCTGATGTAGGGCAGGCTGTGTAGGTGCCTCTCGCCCAGTGCAGGCGCTCGCTGTGCCCTGGGGCAGAGCGGCCCTGCCTGGGGGCTCAGGGGAGCCACGAGGAGAGAGCAGAGAGCTGAAGGGAAGGAGCTGCGGCGGGCGCTGCAAAGGGACCCGCAAGCGACAGCTTCTCAGGCAAAATTCAAGTTTCTTTTCCCGCACTGCCTGAAGGGGAGCTGGGATGCCTGAGCAGCAGCGAAGGGGCAGGAGTGGGACGTGTGAGGGGGGAGGGAAGGGGCTGCCAAGGCAGGTTGGGGCTGCCTGTGCTGGGGACGGATGGAGCAGCCCCGGGAGGCGCAGGGGGTTCAGGGGCGTGTGAGGAGCTGCTGCAGCCGCAGTTTTGGCTGCCCCACACCCCTGCACGGGAGGCACCCGTGGCTTCGAAGGGCTTGCTGGGAACCTGCTGTGTGAGACCAAGTTTGGGCTGACAGAGATTCGCATAAAGTGAGAATTGGTTTGAATGGCCCTCTCAAACTGCATCTGTTCAACCTGTTTAATACCCTCAAAGGATGTAATTTCAAATGAAATGTGGGAGCCTCATGTTACCCATCGCTTTTCGTTTGTTACAGGTGTGTGTTTGAGTTACACGTTTATATATTTATTTAATGTTTACACGAAAGCAAAAGAAACTTTGCTGCTTTTTCCTTACGCAGGCACTACTCAGCCTCTTTATAAATGCAGCCATTGCACTTCAGGGGCAAGAGTACGAGAGTGCCAGAACATTCCTACTCTGTCATACCCCTGGTTTTCCTTTAAAACTGCAGCCTAAGAAAAGCTAAACGATTGGGGTTGTGTGTGTGAATAAATAGAAGTCCTTTAGCCCTAGAAATCCTCATGTCATTAATTCCCAGTTTCAGTGAACTTTAGTCACGTACCTGCTTGTTCTCTGTATGTGCTTTGCCTAATTCAAACTGTCCCAGTTACCACAATATTAAATATTGTCTATTTGCTTATGAATGTATAAAATAATGGAGGAAATAGAATTATGACAGTGATACATGGATGTATTTTGGAAATCATACACAAGCACAAGTAACCATCAATCTAGTCATGCAACACTTTTTAGATTTATTGAGCCTATGTACTGAAAATGTTAAACGGACTCATGTATTTTAAATCACCAAGTTTGAGCTGGCACAGCTGTGCTTGTTTTGTTGGTGTTGTGGTCAAATGACCTTAGGAAATACATATTTTGGAGTAAATTCCCTCTTGCTGAAATCAAGGCTGTTACTTGAAGGATAGGTGGCAGAACACATTCGAAGGCACGTTATAAATCAAACCAGTTCTTTCTCTAGAAAGCTTTGATTTGTGCATGTCAAATTAACTTTTCCAAACTCGCTGTAATTTATCTCAAACATGAAAATTCTCAGAAAAAGGAAAATAAAATGTATTTGCACTGTGCACTCAAGGCAGAATTTTTGACTGCGTATTAATCAACAACAATGTCTTCTAGGATGATGGGAACGTAATTCAGCAGATACCTTTGGAGCAGCAGTCACTCTTGGGGCTGACAGAGGGACCTGAAAAAATGGTAAGACAAACTCTCCTTTTAAGAGGACATTTTTTTTTTTTAATCCATTACAATAATAATGCAGAAATGGATTTTAGGAGTTTTGATGGCAAAGAGCTGAACAGATAAAGCAGATAAAAAATAAACTGTTTAACTGGTATTGTATAATATTAAAGAAAGTTAGCGTGATGGTTTCTTGTCTGCAGAGGTATAAAAAATGTGTCATTCCTTCTGTTCTGCATGTACAAAAAATAGTCCTACAATGTGGGATAGATTTATTATTCTTCATTGATTGCCTCATTCTGTTGGAGGACATTTCTGGCAGTAAAGTAGAAGACCTGTCACATCTATCATGATGTGTCGGAGATCTGTCAGGTCTGTGCCTCTTTTTTGAACTTTGCTGTTTCAGAAAAATGTAGCTGAGCATTATAGGCAGAAGTCTGACATTTCCAAGATGAAAATCAATCTTCTTTTATGTGGTGTTTCTCAAAGAAGGCTCGCTTTGATTGAACAAGTGGTGGTTTCACATGTTGGAGGACACAACGTGGACACCAAATAATTTGGCTAACAGATTTGACGGGTGTTCTGTAATGAAAATAAATTGAAGAAACGATCACAGAAGAGATACTCAAGTCAAGATAGCAGAACAAACACGGATCTGCTGTTGTCACAGCTATGAACCTGAAGGTGTTTCTTTCTGGTTCTTGCGTTTTCTTGTATTTCTTTTTAAAGCTGGGGACTAACAGGGTAAACACAGCCCATTGTGAATTACTATTCCATATTATCCTGCATTTAGAGGGGAAAAAAAAAAAAAAGAACTGTTAAAATGAATACTGAAAGTGTGAGAAACAATGAGATGTCCTATTGTACAGGAAGGGAGGTCAGATGAAGCAGTTTGAACTTTAAAATTAATGTTAAAAAAATGTTTAAGCAATTTATTTAATCGTGAAATACTTTGAAACCAAGAGACCCATTGTGCCAACAGAGGTCCTGGTCCAGGTGACCAGCACCTGGGCTTTTACTTATGCATTATGGTGTTACTAGAGACAAAATTTTCTAGTTGTGTGTGAGTGTCTGTGTCTAGAGACAGCAGGAGTCTCCGAAGAAGGGCACCATGGGGCCATAAACAGCCACATAAGCACAAATTGTAAGGTGCTGGGAGTGTCGTGGTAAAATATTTTGATGTTAGGTTGCTTCCCAGGGCAGGTGCCTGGAAATAATGAACAGAGTGGTCTTGTTTCCTTATTAGTTGTATCGAGGGAAATACTCATCAGAGAAATAAATGAGTAAACCCATGTTGTGATACTCGGTTGTCCCGTCCCAATAAGGAGAAGCACGGACATTCCCATGAAGGAGACACTTCTGTTCTTGGGTGGAACCATGTGGGATGAAGGATTACCTGCATACACACATGTCTGTGCTGGTGCTTTCAGCTGCCTTCTGATTTTGATAGAACTGTACCTCTGGTACAGACACGTGGCATAATTGAAGCAATATTCAGGTGGTCAAGTAGCACTAAGACGAAGACGTGCAGACTAGTGGGCAGAATTTGGATTTACAGTCGTCAGTCACAGAAACAGGCATGAGCTGAGTGATCTCTGTTTGTAACAAATACATGAAAAAAGACCATATGAATGTAGCACTGAAATGTGATACAGTATTCTTATTTTTTTTTGTAATCCACCCTGAGTAAAGACAATTGTTGTATGAAAACGTCTCTTTCTTGTCTCATATCAAGAGCATCCTGTGCACCTCGTGCCATACACCTGTACTGATTTTACACTGAGGCCAGTGTTTTCACCAGCCTGCAAAGCTCACAAAGCTGAAGAGTTTACATTTTTAAATATTTTTAAAGATCATTTAAGATAATTAGTAGCTATTTATATCAAGAGGTTTTAGCTTGGTAGGTTCTCAGTTTAGTCACTCAAATGTGCCCTTATTTTCTGCACAGATGATTCTGTGTCAGCCACAAAATACTGCCTCAGTTTTTTTTAAGGAGTTTAGCAATGCATGAAATGCATAATTAGAGCAGGAGTAGTCTCCTATCATTAGGTTTCTAACAATTATTTAATTCAGGACAAAAACAGAAGTCCCTAGAACACACAAGTAGTCTTAAGTTTAGATAAGATGACATGTTAGATGGACTGATCATTTCTCATCCCTAAATTTATTTTACTTTATAAGTTGAAAAAAGAGATATTGGCTATTTCCAAGCTCAAGGCACTGAGAGAAACAAATCCATTCAGTTCCAGAGCAGACTCCATTAACACAGATTGCCTTCAGCCCATTAGGCCTCATCACTGAGATGTTTTAAACAAGTGTTTGTTTCTAAAAGCTCTGGAAGCCGAGGAATTAAAAACCCCCCTTAGTTTTAAAAGCATGTTTTCTGAACCTTAATAAAATGACACTTTGTCTTACTTTTGTGTCTCCAGTCATGCAGGAAATTAGAGGACTAGTTCCTTCCTGCAGACTTTGGGTTTCAGGCTTCAGGCTCGATTTGGCAGGTTATATTGCTCAAATTAGCTTGTAAATGAGATATTTGTTTCCAAACTACAACTGATATCAACTTGCATGCAAATACTTAGAATATGAACATGTCTCTTATTTGATTCTGTAATTATGTGATGGTTTTTCTTGTCAAGAGAGCTCAGAAGCTTAGTATTGATTTATGTTATTGAGTTTCTCAAACTGCAGTGTGTCATTGTTAAGTATAATTTAGAATGGCCTTTTTTCTCTCCTCTAATCTTGTGTGTGGCAAAGCTTGATCTAATTTGGGGCTGGAATGATCTCAAGAATCTTTTAACCCTTGTGCATGTGTAGTGACGGTGGCACGTCTGGAGGAAGATGATGTCATTAAGATGTCTGATTTCTTTATGGTTGTCTGATATGAAATGATATTTTCAAGCCAGGTCTGAATACTCTTAGCATGAGAGAGGTTTTTTTATGGGAATCCAGGTTTGGAGAGAAATTTCTGCTATTCTGGAGGGAATCTTCTGCTTGTCAGGTGGGGAGGGGTCACCTTCAGCACACAGTTTGCATTAAGGCATGCAATGGCCTGTCTGGAGAGATGGTTGCTGTCCATCCCACCCGTGCTTTAAGCCCAAGTAGTAGTGCCTGGGGAAATAATTGATTTTGTCAGGTGCTGAAGTCATTTTACAGTGCTGGCCTTCACGTGTTGCAAGAGAAACATCGGAATTACTAACATTCCTATCCAGTGGGTGCCATGTGATGCTTTACGTTTTCCTGGCACTGCAGAAGGTGACCATGGATGCTCTGGTTGCCTGTGTACACACTGCACTTGAGGTGCTGCAAAGTGCTGGGCTGACACCCCAAAGTCAACCAGAGCTTGAAGGGGGGGTGGAACAAGATATGCTTTAGGTCTCTTCCAACCCAAACCATTCTCTGATTCTGTAATTAGTAGAGATGCTGGGCTGTAATAATACATTAAAAGGCAAATACATTTAAGGAACACAGTGCCTTTCTTTCTGTCCTTTTTTTCACTCGTATTTGCATTCCAAACCAATCCAGTGAACCATCTGTTGAGACTTAGGAAAACTGTAGTCTGGGCCCTCAGACCTCTTTTCAAACTTCTGCATTACAATTGCCCAGTTCAAAGGAGGCACATTAACCTGATGTGTTTCACGTGTAGATGAATAAATGCACAAACCTGTTCCACATCTTTGATTCATTTTGCTACCAAAACTAAAATAATGAAGTTGGAAATTGATTTCAGCTTCTGCTTAAGAAATTGATGGGAATATTCTGAACATGAAATTCTTCCGGATTTTCTTTTGAAACATTGTGTGTTATTTGAGAGGCAGTTTGCGCAGTGTGGAAATTAATGTTTGACACGTGTTGACACTGTGATCAGAGCTCTTGGTTTCTCAGTTTGTCTATGTGGTTGAGATCGAAATGAGATGCTGGTCTCAAAGCAGGACCCAGCAGTGTCTGGCTCAGATTGACTCTCTCAGTCATAGGTACTTTAGTGTGTGTGCTGGATGTGTGGTCCCAATCCCTTCCCTGGGGTAAGCCAGGGAAGCAGTTTTGTCTGTCTGGTTTGGTTTGCCCTGGGAGGTTTTTTCATTAAGGCAGTGTTAGCCATTCGAATCTGTTGAGTTGAGTCTGAACTGTTAAGGTTTCCAGACTGCTGTCCTCATCCCACGTGTTCCCTAACTGGTCCCGGATTACTTAAGTTAGAAGGCTAACTTAACTAGTAGCTCTGACAGCTTTCCTTTGAGGGCTGACTGCCAGTGGGATCTAGGGCATTGGTAGGTTGCAGTTTTAAGAGGATCATCAGAAACATGAGGTGAGGAAGAATCCAGCAGAGAAAGATGGTGAGACAGGCAAAGCTCCTCAAGCATCCTCAACTACCTTGTTAAGGAAACAACCTTAGAAATTGTAAGGAACTGTTCTTTTATCTGTCTTTTGTTCATGGAACAGCATTTCTGTGCCTTCGTGGGCTGGCTGGTGTCCGAGAGGTTTGTTTTAGGTTTGTTTTTTATCAAGTTCTGTCCTTGTTAAAGTAATCAGGTGTGGGCCTCAAACTGCCGTGGTGCTTTGAACAGCACGTACCTCGAGGGAAGTCCTCCAACTGAGTTGGTTTTGCCAGATAAAACAGGCCTCCTGGTGGAATGCTATCAATGTGCAGTCGTTCTTTTCTACTCAATCACGGTTGGGAAGTGCAGGATATACACTAGCAATGATATCTGTGCAATTTTTTCTCTCCAAAATGACACCCCCTCCCAGATGTGCCTTTAATGACTATTTAATACCAACCCATTTTCATCTTTGATAAAATTGCATTAATTACTCACACTTGTGTATTCGCTCTGCAATGAAACAGAATCAGTTTACTTCATGTTAGTGCCAAGCCTTCTGTGACAGCCCAGAATACATGATCTGTAGTATTTGCATCATCATATGAGCTCTTTGAAGCTCAGGCTGAAGCAGCAGAGGTGTTCTTCCATCACTGGGGGTGCATTTGTGCCTTGAGGATTGCAAACAGAGGATGTTTTCCCATCCTGTACTTACACAGGTTTGCTGGCAGAAATCTGTAGTGTAGGTCAGTTGTCTGTTCAGTGGTTCTGTCATCCTTTAAAGTCATCTAGGAGAGTGTAAATTCATCTGCCATGGCTGTGTGGGCCTGCAGGGTCCCCTTGCTGTCTGTTGCAAACAAAGTAGAGTGTTTAGTTTTCCTTTATTTGCCCAGAAGAGTGTTTCTGCAACAGTACCACCTTAATCCTCTTACATTTGTGTTCGTGGAAAGGTTTTGCAGCTGTTCATGTTTCCAAAGCAGACTGTCAGTGCCATGGAGGAAGGGAGTGTGTTCTGTTTCCCCCAGTGATGTTTTGGAACAAGAGGGCTGGAGCGTTTTGAATAACCCAGGGGTTCCATGAGGTATTACCCTGTTCCTGCTGAAAATTTAAGTGGGACAGTAGACTGGATCTAGAAAGCCAGTGGCATGGAGCTGGGAAGGGGCTGGAGCAGCAGGAGGGGCTGAGGGAGCTGGGGGGGCTCAGCCTGGAGCAAAGGAGGCTCAGGGGGGACCTTCTGGCTCTGCAACTCCCTGACAGGAGGGGGGAGCCGGGGGGGGTCGGGCTCTGCTCCCAGGGAACAGGGACAGGAGGAGAGGGAACGGCCTCCAGCTGGGCCAGGGCAGGGGCAGGGGGGACATCAGGAGGAATTTCTCATGGAAAGGGTGGTCAGGGCTTGGCAGGGGCTGCTCAGGAAGGTGGTGGAGTGCCCAGCCCTGGAGATGTCCAAGGAAGGACTGACTGTGGCACTGGGTTACAAGCTGGGGATCAGGCACGGGGTGGACTCAGTGGTCCTGGAGGGCTTTTCCAACCTAAATGACTCTGTGGTTCTGTAGCAGTGCTTCTGTGATAAGGGTGAGTTTGGTTTTCAGAACTGAAAACAGGTATTGTGTTTTTAAAAGCGAAATAGGCAGCTCCAGAAGTGGGATCAGTAGTAAAATCCTAAAATGTTTTTTTTTTTCATGTTCCTTTAAAGCGAAGAGACACCCACCTTTTGGTCCTCTGTGTCCTTTAAATCGTAAACATTTCTGATCAATCTGATGTAGTGAGTGGCATCCCTGTCCATGGCGGGGGGTCAGGACTAAATGACCTCTAAGGTCCCTTCTGACCCAAACCATCCTAGGATTCTGTGATTCTAATCTAATGTTCTGTCTTGCCAGAGAACAGCTGGTGAGTCAGATGTACATACTGGCAAGCTTTCCATGTGCCACACTGTAATAATTTATGCTTGAAACAAGCTTATGGATAAAGGCCTCCTTTTTGGAGTTCCTCCCAGCTCCTTCTCTCTGTGAAATTGTTTCTTTTTTTACATATCCTTGGTTGTAGGAACAGGTTATGCAGTTTGCTTGGTTTTTGAGGGGCACTGCTGCATAGACAGCACTGCCCATGGACTTACAGACCGGTGGCATGGAATTGTATCATAGATACAATTTTCCATCTACTTTTATGACCCTTGTGTCATCAAACCTGTGTAAAAAAAACTACACAATGCCCCTAATAAATGTTTCTGATTCCTGAAAGATTCCGAGGACGTGGTTTGAAAGTATAAATCAGTCTGTTGTCAGTTGTCTTAAAATTGGATGCAAATTTTGTATGTTGGGTTTTTTAAGAACAGAACCTGGGCAGTGAGGTCACACTGGAGTATTTCTTTTATTTTTTCTTTTATTTCTCTTACTTTGGGTGGAGATTGGCATTTAACATAAAAATCTTTTCAATACCTTAGTTGTATTTTATATCTCAGTCTGACAAATACGTTTTTAAATGTATATTTATCTTTTCCCGCTTTGTTACTTAGGGACTCTGCCATTTATTGAATTTTCATCCAAACCTCAGTTCAGACAATGCACAGGTACTACAAAATATTACTTGTGTTTCTAAACTCTTAAGTTTGATCCTACCAGCCCCAGGGCTTCAGGGAAGCCACACTAGGCCCTTGCTCAGCAGAAGTGTTTTGTTTACTGCCTAAAATGTGCTTTTCAGGAGCACTGCCAGTCTGAGGACTCCTTCCTGATGTTTTGCAGTAGCAGCTGTAGGTCAGTAGGTGGTTTCCTTCTGAACATTCCCTCAGCTGTGTCCCGCTGAGTGTTTGTCAGCTGACAGACACAAGGTTGAGCGTCCGTACTCAGTTTTGAACAACATCTACTTGTAGCAGCACATGGAAGACTAATCCAAGCTGGGCTACCCCGGCATGGCCAGCTGTTACCCAGTGGCTATGGGATGTACAGGAAAATAAGTTGTTTTTCCTGTGAGGAAATAGAGGGATGAAACTTGTGCTTGACAGCCGCCATTTGATGTAGAAAATGCCCTAAATTCTGCTGACAAGTGTGATGCCCAGGGCAAGTTTGCAGACAAATGTAATGAAAGAGGTCTGTGAAACTTAACCACTGGGGTAGTTGAGCTGTGGGGTGAAAATGGTATTTTAAATATGTCTTGCACAGAGTGTCTGAACTCTACTGACTGTATGCACTCTGAGACTCCCCATCCTAATATCCTAGAGAAGGGCTTAAAAGTTAATTTAGTCCCAGCTTTTATAAAGCATAAACAAGAAAAGCAACTTTTTCACTACTGTGCTGGTTTAAAGGTAAACCATCAGGAGAAATGAACCCAAGTCAAAAGAGATTATAAGTCAGAATTACAATTTAATAAAAAATGATACAACAAATACAATTATTCAGATGAACCGTTGGTTCTAACCCACAAAACCCCAGATTTCCAGACCCTAAGAGATAAAAGTTACAAAAAGCAGGTACTGGATCTGTACAACTCCCAAATGATCCCAGTAATCAGGCCACTGGAAGGGTTTTGGGAACAAGCATTTTCTTCAGTCTCTGAGGCAATCAATTAATTGTGCCCAGCAAAGTGATGTTTTTAGTAGTTTTAGTAGATTTCACAAGGGCTCTAATTGCTGTGTGCTGAGCAAGAGGGATGTTAGATGTAATGCTGAAACCACTTATTTATAAATTAATGTAAGCTATGCAAAATTAGTGAGTGTTTTAAGAGGGCTGGTTGCCAATCCAGTGGTAATATGTGGCTTGAGCGGTTGTAACAGTCATACTTCCTTTTTTTCATTAAGACCCTAATTTTGGTGTGTTTTCTTTTTCCATCAGACAAATTTCCATCATATTTAAGGTTAAACTTCACATTTAACCAGTGTTCCAATGTTTTGCATGTTAAGCATTGGAACAGGCTGCCCAGGGAAGTGGTGGAGTCGCTATCCGTGGAATTGCCCCAAAAATGAGTAGATGTGGCACTTGGGGACGTGGTTTAGTGGTGGGATTTGGTAGAAGGCTGGACTTGCTGGCCTTGGGGGTCTTTTCTGACCATAATGATTCTGTGATTGTATGGCTGTGGTAGCACTTTATGTGATTTTGCACTTATCATGTTTTCCATTTGCATTTATTTCCCTCCCTTGTATAACAGACACAAAGGTAAGGGAAAACCCTGCCTAAATATATCAACCTCATTCTTTTTAACGAAAGGATGAAGGGAGTGTAACAGGAAAAAAGACCTTGCTGCAGTCATGACTTCCTGTCTTTTGAACTTGCTGCTTCTTTTTGAACTTAAATGTTATATATTTAAGTTTTTCATTGCTTGTGGTAACTGCAGCACTCCTGATGTGGGCACATTCCCTAGTATGAATAATGAAATCTTAAACTACTTTAAAGTACATTATCTACTTGTGCTGTGTAGGAAAAATACTCATCTTTAATCAAACTATATTTTGTCACAAGCAAGCAGCTCGTCAGAGGGTAATAGAGACTGGAAAGAAGATTACTGAGAAAACCTATTCAGCAGCAGTCCAAAATCAGCTTTAAGACCAGGCTGTGGTTCAGACCCCAGTAAATCTTGACTCTCATCCTGTTAAACCTGACAGTGATCGGATTTACAGTCAGGGGTAAGAAGACACGTCCCAAGATCAAGGAAAAAAATTAATTCAGAGAAAAGTAATGGTATATGTATATTATGTCACATATATTATTTCGTGTATATTAAAAATGTGATGACAGGGAAAAAAAGAACAATGTGGTGTTGGGATATTAACTCAGAGACCAAAACAAGTGTGAAATAATGAAAACAGACAAAACCCATCCTAAAAAAAAACAATGCTGAAAATTAGGTTCAGGGCACTGCCTTGATTCATGGGGCTGTCCATGGTCAAAACATTCCACTCCACCATTTAAATACCTCAAATTGGAAGTAAAGGGGAGAAATACCTGATACCTAAGTAGCTTTTTATTTCTTCTTTTAAATGCAGCCAATGCAACTTAAAATCTTTTAACCCCAGAGTGTTTTCTATTGAAACACTTAGGTAGGGAAATTCAAGTGCAAGTAACTTTTACTGGTGTGTGGATAATGACTTCCTCGCCAATTTTCCTTTAATGTGCAGTCTTTGAATAGAGGGTGAAATGGGAGCTGGTGAGAACACCTGAAAAAACACAGGTGACTTCCAGAAAGAAGGTGAAATACGTCTGTATGTCAACTGTGTACCCAGGATTTACAAGCAGTTTT
>VXAY01003236.1:71387-91158 GCA_013399855.1 Oxyruncus cristatus | reverse complement strand
TTTTTTTTTTTTAATGCGTTTTATTTCTGGAAAATATATTTTATAAAATCTGTACAACATTTCCCTTTATCATCTCATGGCGTTTAATGAATCGTATGTGGGTGTATAGACATTACTGTGACTCGTCAGTACTAGCTCACAAAATTTTAGCTTTCTTAAGGTATTTTGCTTCTTAAGGAGCTCTGTTTTGAAGGAAATAAAATGAATACAGAAGTCCCTGAGGATTCAAAGAAATGAAAGCAGCATATACTTTTATGAGAAGGCTTGAAAACACCTCAAAGTAGTTTAAGTTAGAAATGTATAAAAATGACAGTGTTTTCTGGGGCTTGTGGTTTTGGTGACCTGACTCTTTATTTGAGTGTTAGTTGGTGTTACAGCATTGAGAAGGAGCCTCAGTAGTGTGTGCCTGTAAGCAATTAGTATTATTTATTTATCAATTTTAAATATTAATATACTCATATTTATGATCTGTCATATTTTAAATCTGATAATATTTCTTTACCTTGGGGTTTCTGCATCTTCATCCTATTTAACCTCTGCATCTGATTGTCTCACGACCTCAGATAGACACTTGTGCGAAGCTTTTTGTCTTGCAGAGAGTGAACTTTTGTCCCTGAACTGTAATTTACTGATGGAAAAAAGTTCTGGGGAGAAACCCAGGAATTCTAGTATTCCTCCGGTCTTCAGTTCTGTTATCAAGGCCTGTATTTTATGAAATCACACACGAAAGTGCTAAGTGCAATCATGCAAAACTAACTGTGTGGTGAGGTTTATGTATTTATAGATGTTAATAAAAGGCTCTCCAAGCAATACCTGGAAACTCTGGAGTGCAGTGGCACAGGAAGGATTGGCTGAGAGTGCCAGGAGACCACAAGTGCTTGTTATAATCCACTTGAGAAGCTGCTGTTTTGCACATTAATCTCATCTGAAGCATTTAAAGATCTTCAGTGCAAAGCCATCCTTCCACCTCAGAGCTGACGGGCTCTAAGTTTCCTGAGTCCATAAAAATGTTTCTGGTAAGATGTGGTTTCTGCTGTTAACTAGAAGGATTTGGAGATTTTTAAATGATTTTTAAATGCTTGCACAGAGGTGGAAAGCAAGCCTGGGAAATGCTTGGCTCAGGAGAAAATCTTCATAAAGTAGTGAATAGGAGAATATGGGTGATTATACCAAAAGCCTTCAAATGCCTTTAGACATCACTTCTACAACTGGTTCAACAGCTCAATTATTTGTGATTAGCAGGGCTGTTACATGATGATTGGTATGTTATAGGAAAGATTTTAGCTGTAACTCTGTCCAAAATGCTTTTTGATAATGAGTGCTCAGTTATCTGCTGATCTTTAAGGCCTGTGTTAAGGGACAGTGTATCAAAATCAAAAATCCCAATCTGTTTTGAAGCACTTGAGGATTTTTCCCTAAAAAACATAATCCTTTTGTGTTCTGTCACATGAGATTTGAACATCTGGAGTTAATAGTACTATGGATGAACCGAGGGAAAGGGGACATAAAATCAGAATTTATGATGAAAATAACACAGACTGCAACTAGGTAGAAAGAAAAAATAAGAAAAAATACACATCTTTGGTGCACAACTCCCCTGTACTTCTTCAGACCCCAATGGACCTAAAAAGTGAAGCAACTGGAAAAGCTTCGTGCAGAAATGTAAAATGTAGCAGTTAATGAAATAAAAAAAATGCAAGTATTGATTGTACCTTGCTTTGAATCATAAGCTGCAGATGAGGCAGTGGTTTGAGAAGGTGACAAAATGTGTAAGAAAGATTGGAAAAGATAATCAAAGGGAGAAAAAAAAAATTTAAAAAATGGTCAAAGACATTTTCCTGCAGCAAAAACCAGTTTGTCAGACTGCTCCTTATAATTCAAAGGTGTTTGCATATAGTTTGTAACACTAACGGATGCCATCACAGCTGGTTGTGTAAACTGTTGTGGGTGTAAGGGGAAATTGCATATGATTATAGAAGAAAAATGTATTAAAAGTAAGGAAAAAAGAAACTGTCACTGGCCCAAGTCGCTGGCCTGTAAATTTTTGGAAGCTGGGAGCTTCTTTAAGTGGAAAAGAAGGAATTTTCTCACAAGAATTTTTCATTGGAAGAATTCTGTGGTCAGAATCTGAGTCACCTAAAAAGTAAGGAAAAACAAATGGGAAGATGGACATAGCCTGTGATGCAGGGATTGCTCAGGGGGAGTTCTGAATGCAAAGCAAAGGGTAGGTAAAGCAGTTGCTAAATAACAGAATAAGTGGAGTAATAGAAAAAGTAATTTGCATTATGAGTCTAAATCTTGAGATCAACAGAAAATTAGGAGTCTTAGTTTAAATGATAAATGCTGATGCTGGATCAAGGCAATAGTCCTTGTCCCCTCTATCCCAAAGAGAAGGGAAGAAGGGTTAAACAGAGTATCACTTGAAGGGAATCCAACGGTGTTAGACTGGAGCACCCACGGATTGTTTTGCCTTATGCATTTGTATACCTTGGGAAATCTTTTCCTCTTCTGATAAGCAGTGTAGCATCCAAAGTGTTGGATTGCATTGCCTGCTGCAGAATGTCCTCTTACTCTGGAAGAGCCAGGAAGCAGGAAAACAGGGCTGGTGTGGATTCCTCCCTGCAAGTGCACCTCCCTCGTCAAACTTGAAGAGCAGAGGATTTTCACTCAGGCCTGGACAGCAGCAACCACTGAAGACCCAAGTGAGAAATCCACACGTAGGAATTCCAGGAAAACCCATTTGTAATGTATTTCCCTGTAGAAGCTTCCAATATCCCAGTATAAATCCCAGCCAAACTGTAGAACTGATGACATCGTATTTTCTTCTTTTTTTCACCTTGCAGTTCCTGATCTGAGACAAAACTTTCCCATCTTTGATTTAGCTTGGAATTTGATCCTCTAGGGAAGAACTTGGCTGCATGGATCAGTCTCTGGGTTTGAGGGCAGCTCCACAGTGGAAAGTACAAGGAAAAGGTAGTTAAAAGTACCAGCAGGTTTCTGACCCCGCGGTTGATCGTGAGGAGCAGTGTCAAAGCATCAAACATCTGAGGGCAGGTGGAGAGCTTTGTACGGCACAGGTGACTTTTAACAGACATACTGGAATTCACTTTAATAGTTCCAGAAAGGAGGGACTGTACTAAGAGTAGGGGCTGAGGGCAAATCTCAATCATCTGTTCATTATTTTCCTTTTGGAAGGCTTTTCTCCTCTGCCTTTCGGGCTCTGTGTAATAAATGCTGTCATGCTGTTCTCTCAGCTCCCACATCTCTTCCTTCCCATCTCTCCATGCCACCATTTCCTTTGCAAGTTTGAAGGAATCGATTATTCCACTTAGAAGACAAAAAGACTGTTTTTCACAAGGGAGCAGAAACATCAGCTGGAGTTTTGCTTGAAAACTGGTGCATCATTTCCTGAGAATGGATTTAAATTCTTCCGTTCCAGATCTCTCTGGGAGCAAGACATGGTCTAGTTGAAGATGTCCCTGCTCGTGGTAGGGGGGTTGGGCTATGTGATCTTTAAAGTCCTTTCTAACCCAAGGCATTGTAGGATTCAAATACCCCATCCAGGGGTATGCACAGGACTGTACAGCTGCCAAACTCATCCTCCCCTGACAGGCAGCACTGGAATCAGAGATCTCTGTCAGTCTTTGGAAATCAGTGAGGCACTTGGAAGTGTTTGGAGTTGTCAAATACTGACACAGTATTTGACAGGGAGCTACTGCTGGGTACAGAGTGGGGTGTGCTTTTGATGCTGCTGAATTTGGCTGCTGCCTCTTTTGAGATCACTCTCAGAATCCTTTCTGAGGAGAAAAGACAACGCAGAAAGAACCGAGTCTTGCCAGTACCACCCAAGGAGACTTTCCACTGTGCCCTTTGCAACCGGACTTGTCCACCTCACATTGGCCTTCGTAGCCATCAACGTGCTTGTAGCCAGCGTGGGTAGAGTCCTTCTCTAATCTTCGTTTGCAAAGCCTGGCCATGATGATGATGATGACAGAGAACCTCTGAAGCTGCTGGACAGATTCTCTTGCCACTTCCATATTGCAGCTGAGGTGCTGGGGACAGAGAACCCTGCTCAAAGCCCCCGGTGGCTGTGCAGCCAGGGCACGGCAGCACTGACACACGGAGCTGGGAGGGGGGGAACACACGTGAACCCGGGACAAGGAAAGGTGTTTCTGCAGGAAAACCTCGTAAAGCCAGTGCTTGGTTTGGTGAACTTCTGGCACAAGTAGGAAGTGACAGACATCAAAATTTGCCTATGGACAAAATAGGAAAGTCAGCATTAAAGTGGGCTTGATTCTCTTTTCTGTTCTCTCCTTTTGCACACCGAGCTTTAGGCTCAAGGGGCTACATTTTCAGTGCATGTGAATTCACATTCTTTCCTTGGAGCTTTGATGACTTATGAGGACCAGCTGTGTTATGAACTTTACTCAGAATTTTTGGACTTTGAGTGTCATGTCACACCCTTATCATTTCTTACCATAGTGTTTTGTATGAAGGTTTCTGTTGCTCAGGGAAACCCCATGTGGCACTTGGGGACATGGTTTAGTCGTGGCCTTGGCAGGGCTGGGTTAACATTTGGCCTTGATGATCTTGGAGAGCTTTTCCAAACTAAATAGATAATAATTTCATGTGGAAGCATGCGAGTTTAGGCTCTCAGATTCTAACCAACTGTGTTACTTCAGTGTGGGGTACAATTTATGCGTAGATTTGTTGATGTCTGTAGATTATTGGTGGTGCTGTAGATGAGATTACTGGGTCACACCTTATAAAGATTTACAGCCAATTGTGTGTAAATAATAGGAGGTTAGTGGGCATGCTGACTGCAGCATATATTTTCTAAAATACAGATCGGTATGATTTTTTTCAGCTTAATATGCAGTTTCATACCATTGCACTTCCAAAAAGTTTTATGGAGCTGATAGGTTAGTACCTTTAACACATCCCAGCAAGTCAGACAGATTGCATATTCTAAACCTTATGTTCACCTCGTAAGAATATAACTGAAAATTATTGGCACCATCTAACTTGAAGGTAGATATATCTTATTCTCAGTGGGATCTAGAAAAGCCAAGTGTAGGAACTGTGTAATGCAGTAGTTTTTAAAGAGCATTTGCATGGGCATATACTCTGAAGCTTGCTTTTGCCTTTTTTTTTTTTTTTCCTCCCACAACTTAGTGCTGGGTGTGAATGATTTCCAACCCCTCTCAGATATAGTGCAAAAATCTTGTTCCTCAACCTCAACCAAGTATCTTCTGATTTCCCTTTTTCCTTTCCCCCGCTCTGGTTTTTATGCACTCCCTCAAAGTCTAGGCTGCTCACCCCTGGGGGATTAGTCTGTTTCCACTCAGTTCAAGTGTGAATCGGTCCCCACCCGTCAGGAAACTTCTGTGTGTCAATCCCAACCCAAACAGACAAACTCCATCTTTGTGTCTTGTCTTAGTGTAGGAACAGTTGACACTCAGAGAGGAAAGGAAATGTTTGGTTGGGCAGTTCTTCTCAGACAGAACGTGAAACTGGTGGTGGTGGTGATGGTGATGGTGTCCTTGTCCCGTCGTCCATCTGCTCCCCCTGTCCCTGAAGGGAATGAATTGGTTTCATTTTGCCTTTCTGCAGAAATTGTGATCTCTGCACTGCATCACCATCCCTGGAGGTTTTTAAAAGACACGGAGATGTGGCCCCTGGGGACATGGGTGAACGTGGCGGTGCTGGGTGAACGCTTGGCTCTGTGATCTCAGAGGTGTTTTCCAACCCAAACCATTCTGTAGCTCCGTGATTAATGATCTCTAACACGACCAATACTGTATCTCTGAGCACACAACAGCATGGTGCTTGTAAAACTTTATAGAACTGTCAGTAGCTTCGACAGGACTCTGAAGGTTATTTTTTGCAACAGTGACCACACTGTTAATATGATCTTTGGGAGAAGGGTCACTTAAAGACTCATTAAATCTGTTTCCTGGTGCCTTGATAGTACAGTGGTGGCAGTGAAGAACAGTGTTGCATAATTTCCTTCAGTGAGTTAGTTATGTTGAAAAACATTATGCTTTTAAGTTATTTGCTGGAATCTTGGGTTAGGACATTTGCCAAAATCAAGTGAGGTACTCAAAGATTCTGTCTGTAGCTCTTCAGAATAGAAACCTCCCCTTTACTGTTCCCCTGTAATGATATCACTACCTTACATCACTGTAGTGATAAAAGAAGCTTAGAAGCTGCTGTGAAAAAGCTGATCTGTGGGGAACTTTAGGAATTCTAATGGGCAAAACCAATGAGCCCCCAGCTAGAACAGCACCTCTTCTTTTTTAATTTTTCATAATTGCATAGCAGTGAGTGATTTATCACCTGACTTCCTATTTTTAGCAGTTTTTCCAATGCTGCTTTTTCATTGCTAACCCCAAAAATGTGCACAGCTGCTTAGAGGCAAAATAGACATGAGAGCTATAAATATCTTTTAAGTCTTTTGTTGCTTTATTTTTTTCAGTGGTAGCAATTTAACACTGTAGGTCAAATAGGTCCTGTTTTAACCTCTGTCCGTTCACTACTCCCTGGAGTTGGTATGGCAGGCTGTAACCACCTTCCTTTCCGTGAATTCAGTGAAGTTTATTGTACCTAAATTTCAATTGGAATGGGTAGGGCAACATTTAACGCTTCCTGTCTCAGCCTAAGGGACTCTCTCTACCTAATCAAGTTCTTGCTTCTACAAAGTCAATAAAAATGTCGTTGTACAAACCACTTGACAAATTCCAGCCAAGTGTTAATCCTGGGAGGTGAAGCTCCAGAGTACTCGGCAGTAATTTGGTATTGTGAGATAATGAAGGTTTGGACATGTCTGATGTTCTCCGGGCATAAAGGTGGGTTGCAGACCCACATCAAGACTTCATTGCAAAGAGCTGCTGTGTAGTTATTAAAGTCCAAAGCAGCTGTTTCAAGAGGTCAAGCTTGTGAGCCCACTGTTTATTCCCATGACTGACAATGATGTGCAAACAAAGAGAAGTCACATGAATCGATCTTTATAATCACTGCAAAAACTGAGAGAGCAGAACAAGTGACCTCTGAGAGCGTTTTTGTTTAAAAGAGAGTTAAATATGCTGCTAGGTTTGTTTGCCTTGTCTTAGGAAATCTTGATTAGGTAGAGGAAATAGGTTGCTCATCCTAATGTGTTTTCCTACTTAGCCAGTTCCAGGCAGTGCAGGCCACAGAAGGAGTCAAAGCAGCGTGATAAGATACAGCACTGAAGAGGAGATTCTTATATATGGCCACACTCGAAATTATTTTGTCATCTATAGAAAACCAATTTGGAAATTAATTCAATACCCTCTCTGCCCCACCTCTTTCTGGAATGTCTTGTCATATGTACAGAACTTATGTGTGTTTTGTCTGCCGTTCTGTCTACATCATATATTATATTTGGGGCCGAGTCTGTGGCTGTATTCTTTTAGACACTTAGGGCCTGGATGACTGCATCATCCCCTAAATTTGGTCTAGAAGCCCTCTGGTGCCAAAGGCTTGAGGTGAGCCAGCTCACCCTGGCAAAACTCCAGCTTGCAGAGGGCATGAAAGATGGATGAGTCCCCCCACACCATTTCTCAGCTGTCAGGAGTCGTCTCCCAGCCGTGGTCAGACCCACACAGTTACAGTGCCTTTCTCTTCCATTACCAGGAGGGATCAGCATCCAGGGCTGCTTCCAAATGGAAGCTTTTGCAGGTATTTTTTCCTCAGTGCTGGAATTGATACATCCTGTGCCTCTTCGTAAAGTTGGGATGGTTTCCTCGGGTGCTGATTCAATGTTGTAATCTCAGTATGCTCTGGCATGGAATTCCAGATCCACTCAAAATAGAAGGGATATTGGTTACTCGAAGGCTGGATTACCTGAGCTTATTTATACACAGTCTCCTAATGGATCTGGTACTCTTCCCATGTTTTGTTGCTGGCTTACACCAGTTTCTTCCTTTCCTTATTCTTTTTATGATAATTTGCCCAAAGAACTTCTTGATTATCCTAGAACAGGCAGCCCTTAAACTTACCATTTTTGAGGAAGTCTTAGTAGTTTCTTGTGATTCTGCACAGAAATTTCAGTTGCTTTGTATGTAATTAAGTGATTGTGTCCAACTTCTCCTTTGTATATCTTGGAAGCATTGAGGTTTGAAAAGACCTTTAAAATCATCCAAGTCTGTTCCCCTGGCACTGCCCAGCCCGCCACTTACCCATGTTCCCAAGTGCCACATCCATATGTCCTTTAGAACCCTCCAGGAATGGTCACTCCACCACTGCCCTGGGCAGCTGTGCCAGTGCTTGACCCTCTCCATGAAGAAATTTTCCCTCATGTCCAATCTAAACCTCCCCTGGAGCAACTTGAGGCCGTTTCTTCCCGTCCTGTTGCTGTTCCCTGGGAGAAGATCCCGACTCCCACCCAGCAATTCATTTTTTCCATAAACATTGCTCTATATGTTTGTGTAGAATCCTCTTTTCTGTTAGCACCAGGGGGAGATGAGATCATTAATTTGAAATGATGGCGTTTTGATGTGATGTTTTGGTATTCCATAACCGTGTGAACTAAGTTAAATCTTGAAGATATAAACCCCGGGTAGACACAGGCTGGAGATCTGAACTGCTGTACTGTCAGCAGCTGGTTCCTGGGGTTTGTCTTCTGTCACCCCCCCTGAGAGCAGCTGGGGAGAACTGCTCCTGTGGGTTTAAGCTGCTGTGTTCCTACAGAACAAGGATGATGTGCATCATGTGCTGCAGGGATTTCTGAGCTGTCTCCTAGTGCCTGTTTTGTGTTTGCTCTGGCTTCTCCTTATCTGTGATGCCTGCTCTGCTTTCCTGTGGCTTCAGGTAACTCAGAACCTGGAGCAGCAGTAAAATCCTGGGCTCCTGGCCAGCTTTTTATTATTATTCTTATGAACTGTTAACTCTCCTTTTTCAAAGGTATAAGGAGGAGGCAGACATTTATTCTTTTACCTCTACAATTCTTCTGTCTTTGTTTTCTCCTGGCGACACTTTGTTCTCAAGATCCCTTGTTTGTGTGGGAAGGTCTTTTTATTCCATTGGCCTTGGTCACAATTATGTGCAATTTCTTGCACCCTCTTACCCCCTCACTGTGTTCAAATGCCTTTTTTTGGGATATGGGCAACAAAAGACACATTCAAAGAACCAGCACAAGACTAAATTAGTAGACTGATTCTCTCCTTTTGTTTTTTTTGGTTTTTTTCAACTGCTACTACATTGAATTTCCATATGTGTAATCCTAATGTCCTTCAAGAACATTTTTGTTTTAGGTCTTTTCCAAAATGCTGAACTGAAAATTTAATGCAAGCACAGGATAGTGCTGTGTTTTGTAATATCCAGCCCAGATTTTGAAGTAACAAATAGGTTTATCCTTAGGTAGACGCTATTTACACATCTGGATACTGGCCTTTCTGATGTCATTTAAAGGCTTTTCTGTGTGGTTTGATTTCTCTTATTGCTTGTTGATAAATTTCAAGGTCAGGAAACTCTCCGAATTCTTTCATTTATCCTTTTATTAAAAACAAACAAACAAACAAAAAACTTACTTTATTTGAGTCAGATTTTTTTAATAACAGAAAAACCTGGAATATGTTCAGAACACCTGGGTGTCAGTTGGAGAAGGCAAAGAACTGTGAACCTTAGTATTTTTTTGGTGGTGCCTTGCTTGTTTATAGACATTTTTTGTATTTCCTCTCAGTTGTGCCTTTCCCAGTTTTGTGCCATCCTGTCCTGGGAAACAGCTTCATTTTATTAATGAGCATCCTTTGTCCTTCCCTGAATCCCTGTCCCCATGTGCACCATCCTGTTGGTCCCTATGGTTCCTCCCCATTTCCCTGGTGCAGACTGCCCACACAGGGATCTGTAGCTCTCTTGGTCTCTCCAAAGCTTTTAGAAGTGATTAGTGCTGTATTTGCCACCTTTCCATTCTCTGACCCTGAAACATTTTTAAGTAAGGGATTGCAAGTGGTAATCCCAAAGACCAGTGAGGTCTTTGAGAAATATTGATGTGTAACCTGGTTCTGGTGATTTGTTATCAACTAAGTATTGTTTGGTTATCCCACAGCCCCTTCTGCCAGCAGTTACGAGAGATCCTTGGAGAAGTCACCAGTAAAGGTTTGCTTTCCCAAACTTCCCCGTGTCAGAGAAACATAAAAACATTATTCTGTCAACTGTTCTCTGGTTTGATGGTTTGTTGGATCCACAGGATCCTTGGCAAGCTCCTCTGGGCAATAGAGATGGAAAACATACTGTTTTTTCCTTACTGGCTGAAGTGAGGGACTAGGACTTAAACTCTAGTTTAAGGGAGCTGTGGAACTTGCAAGTCGCATCAAGGGAAATTCTGATTAGATGTTGAACAAAAACTCGCAACGGAGGTGGCAAGGCACTGCAGCCGGCTCGCTCAGAGGGATTGTGAGATCGCCAGCTGAGGGTTTAAAACTCATTTGGCACCCTGAGTGACACAACGTAGTCCTGCTTCGTCCTGCGCAGTTATTCCTGAAGATCTCTGAGCAGAGAACATTAGCGGGCCGAGAACACGCAGGGAAGTGTGCTGAGCTCCTGTGTAGTCTGTGGATGAGTGCTGCTGGAGTAGAAGGGAGCTTAAGGCTGACTGACATGTCAGCGGTGGGAAATGAGTATTTTCCCAGGTGAGGTGAATGCAGCACGAGGGGTGGCTGAGGGGAGTGTGGGCAGGTCTGAACTCCAGTGCTGCCTGGGGGTGTTTGTGGGCTAAGCCAGCACTTCAAAGGCCCCACTCAGGGTGCTGGTGTGCTCTGGAGTTTACCAATGGCAAAGGGGATAAGAGACTGTATGTCCGAGTGTCTCCAGAGCAGGACTGACTGTTCCAGTTCAAAGGCAGTGTCATGGTGGTTTCTGCCAAGTGAGAAATCCCCCCTGAGCTCATCTGCGTGTTTCCGTGGGGAACAGCAGGAGCAATCCATGGGGTTGGAGCACTTCTTCCATGTTCATCTGATGTGACACATTCCAGCGAGCTGAAGAGATTCTTTTCTTGTCTTGGAGAGTATTAAATTGAAGTACAAGACCTCCTCCTGTAAAGACAGATACAAGGTCTCCAAACTGTCCTTATTTTAGTCTGTTCACATGTTCCCATTCTCCTTTTCCCTCCCAGTTAAATCAGCTGCATTGCTTTTCCCATTCTCTTTGAGTACTTGTCTCTTTCCGTTGATTTGCAAAAAAATTCATTTGCCATGTTCCTGTTCCCTATTCCCTGCTCCAGGCTGGTGTTCTCAGCTGTGCCACTTAGGCCATTTTCATGGCTAGTTCTCTCCAGCTGGGAACCCCGTCCGCTGGCTGGCAAACCAAGTGAAGCTGAACTTAGGGAATTTGGGAGCATTTTAGAGAAACGTAGTTAAAGACTGTAGGTAAACTTGCAGGTGTTGATTCTGCCAAGGGATGCGAGTTGTGTTGTTGGAATTTTTGCTCTCATGGCAGCAGAATTGCAAGCAGGTGCGTGTTGCAGTGCTGGAAAGGGAAGTAGGAACTCCCATGGAAGTTGCATAACTGTTTGCTGTAGTTAAACCAAAATGAAAGAAAAGAAAAATTGAGTCCTAAATGTGTGCTATCTTTCTGTCACAGCTTTTTGGATGAACTCTTTGGTTTTTTATTAGTATTGGAGAAATAAAATGATAACTCAAGACATTTTTATAACTCTTATTTCCTCCAGGAAACCGGAGTTATAAAATAAATCAGAGTTTCCTCAAGGAAATGAAGTTTCTAATAGCAGTGTTCAAAATCCTTACCTATTATTTGTAAGTCTAAAGGTGTTATCATTTATCTGAATACTAACAGGCTCTTGGCAGGGGTGAGGAGCTGCTGAACATCTTATCAGTGAAGCCCCTGTGAAAATTGTTCTGTCATGGCAAATTCTCCTGATGGGCACCTCCCCTCCTCGCTTAGTGGCTCTCTGGAGGTGGGTGACACTCACTCCTCCAGCTGTTCTTGGCCTGCAGGACAACAAAGCCCTTTGATTTCATGGAATCACAGAATCATTAAGGTAGGAAAAGGCCTGCAAGATCACCAAGTCCAACCTTTGACCACCATGTCCACTAAACCATATCGTGGAGAGCCACGTCCACACAGTCCTCGCGCTGTAACAGAAAATGTTACAGTGGAATTTGAAGCAAAGGCGTGAAAGGGAATAGAGGAAACAGAAGGCTGTGGATTACCATTTTTAGTAATTATACTAATAATCATTTCTGTGTTTTATTTTCTTGATTCTCTGTTAATTCAGACACGTGCTTGTTCGTTTGATAAGAGCATAACAAGTGAAGATGGTACCCTCCACCTATTCAGTTCTGCTCTTCCGTCCATTTAACATTTTTCGCTTGTTAAAAGAACAATTAAGACAAACGTCCTCACAGAACACGTGGCCCTTTCAGGAAAGAAGAGCAGTGGTGAACAGGAAACAGCAGTACCTGCTGCTTTGATAGCTGATTGCTCCTCTCGAAACGAGCAGCAATCTCCATGATGATTTGCAAAATGTATTCCCATCACATTCCAGTTTTGAGCAATAAATCTGGAGAGGGACTTTGAACAAGGGCCTGGAGTGACAGAACAGAGGGCATGGCTTCCCACTGCCAGAGGGCAGGGTTAGATGGGATATTGGGAAGGAATTATTCCCTGTGAGGGCAGGGAGGCCTGGCACGGGTTGCCCAGAGAAGCTCTGACTGTCCCTGGATCCCTGGAAGTGTCCAAGGCCAGGTTGGACGGGGCTTGGAGCAATCTGGGCTGGTGGAAGGTGTCCCTGCCCATGGCAGGGTTGTGGAATGGGATGAGCTTTAAGTTCCTTCCAACCCAAACCATTTTGGGATTCCATGACTCTGAGAATGGTTTCTGGTGTCTTTACCAGTGCTGTGTAACTTCACTTTCTCAGCACATCGTTTCCCATCTCTGGTGTACCTGAAAGGGCTTTTTCCTGAGGGAAGAAAGGTTGGATAAGCATCCAGCAAGGTCATCCTTTCACTGACCTTACCTTGGCAAGCCGAGCTCCTGCTGCCCTCCTGTGTGGGAGCAGACGGAAGGTCAGAACCCCCGGCTGGGTTTGTGCCTACGTGGGGCTGTGTGATGCCTGTCATATGTCAGCAACATCCCATGCACAGCAAAAAACAAGAGGAGTTCTAAGGGACAGAGTAGGGCTTTGTTCAATTTTTCTATGACAGGCTAAAGATAGACAGAGGATCCAAGTACGTATTTACAAACAGTACGAAAAACTGAGCTGAAACCTTCTCATCTTCAGCGGAACACGGAAGATGCTTCCACAAAATGGGGTGTTCTTGAAAAGTTTGATTTTGCCCTCAACTCTCAAGTTGTGGCTCATTCCCAAACTGAACGTTTCAAATCTTTTGAGAGTTCTCCAATCTATTTTAAATATATAGGCAAATTCTGAAAATGCAAACCAGTACTTTTATCTGTAATTTTCATTTAATAGATGCTAATGCCAAATGTTCTCAGATTTCCTCTGGCTAATATGAAAATAAAAAAGGGATTCCATTACTTAATCAAATCTAGGTTTTAAAACTAAAATGTAAATTTGACATGAGTTCTTTTTTTAAAAATAGTTGTAGTCTGTTCATTTCTACTATCAGTTAATAGCAATTTCCAGCTCTGTGAACCAAAACCAGCTTACTCAACTGAACCAGTAACTCAAGAAATTGGATCAAATACCGTTTTATTTTTTTAAATAGAAGCAAAAGAGGAACAGGAGAAGAAAATCCATAGCTGTAATTTTTCACAATTATGTCAGGAGAAACTTCTTTGCCGCTGGAATGTCTGCAAGTGTCTGGGAGTAGGTGGAGTGAAAAGTAAGAGAACACAATCCTGCGTAATATCACTTAGAGGGGAAAATCTGAACCATTAGTTTGAAAGCACTCTGTTGAGGGAAATTAAAGGGTTTTTTTCTAAAATAAAAGAAAAATGAGTAGATTTTGAGTTTTCTGCGAGGTCTGTTTTGTCTACAAGCTTCTCTGGTTTTGGCACCACCTGCACAGGAAGGCAATAAATACGTGTGATTTTTTAGATGTAAGTGGTTTGGAGTCTCCTCAGGGTCACGTGTTTATTTTTAATAATTTGGGTAGTATCTGGAGATCCCAACTGAGACCAAGTGCTGAGCAAGCCTGTGGTTTGGGTCTTGACAGTACAAGCAGGTAGGAAAACTGGTTTTAAATGACCATAAAGGTCTATAAGCAGATTATGATGGGGGTGATATATTGGAAGCATCTTGGTGGTTTATAAGGCAAGGACTTGGTGAGATTTGGAAAGGCAATAGAATAAGCAGGGAAACAGCACAATCATGGAGCAACCCTAAGAGTTCTCTGTAGTTTACGTATAAGTCTGTTCATTCTTTGGCTGTTTGTGAAAAGCCAAGAGTTTGTAAGGCTATACAAAATTCTATATTGTGGTTTTTAATGAAATTATGATGGCTTTATACTCCTTTTTCTTTTCTTTCAACTCCTGTAGTACTGTTCATCTCCCACAGAATTTATTTGCCCGACACGTGTTTTTCCTCTTCCACTGAAATGCAGTTTCCGTTATGTGATGGATTTCTCCATGGCAGTGCCAGGGCTCTGGAAATACGTGAGGTTTTCTGGAGCACTTGAATATTTATTACTGATTTGGGGTATTTTTCCTTCAAAAGGACTGTGAGGACCATGAATTTCCACCTGCCTTCCCTCAAAGCAGTCACACCCTGCACTTGCTGGAGGAAACCAGGCTCTATCTGACTGGTGGTTAATGCTTTTAGCCAACTGTTGTTTTACAGAGCCTGTTCCACAAGCATATTCCTCTGATGAGTAAAACTCTATTTTTAATTTCATTGTAGTTTTATTCAGGGTAATAATTTTCAGTGTGCTTCCCATGATATGTGAATGGAATTATAAACGTGGTTGCTCATTTGTATTGTCCAGAGCCAGTAGAGCTCACAGCTAGAAAAGGCCTTCAGATATTCAATATGCACTTCACTTGAATTTAGGAAGTGTTTTGTGCTTAGGGCTACATTTGATCTTTGGGCATTGGATTGAAACAAAGAGGTTGGCAGCAAAGCAATTTGGTAAGTTGTGAATGAAAAAGGAATGTTGTTTTAATACTAAGAAACCCCAGTGTAGTAGAGTATGGTATCACTCCATTTTCTGTCACACCTCGAATGTTCTAGATTTTCCGTGATGACGCATCTGATTAACTGGGAATGGTTTCAGTATTTCACAACTCTGATTTCTGTGTTCAAGTGATTGGCTCAACTTCTGGATCCAACCTGAAACCTGTGGCCATTCAGCCTTCAAGAAGTCCTGTGTAAAGGAAGAATGAGAGCACCTGAAACGGGGACTTTTGTTTGGAAAATTCAGTATTTGTTGGCAACTGGACCTTTGTATTAAATGGCATGATTTTAGACTGCTAAATAGTTCTGATTCTTTACAATATTAGTCCAAAAATATTGTACAGAATATTTTTAAACCACATGAGAAGATAAAACCAAGCTTTACTGTCTTCTTTCATATTGGCTGTAAGAAGTCCAGATGTATTTAGTGCAGAATATATTGTGAAATCAGTGGGAATTGTCTGGGTTTTGCTAAATTAATCCAAGAGCAGATGTCCCTCTGACTTTGGTACCCAGGGAAGGTTACAGACCCCTGCACATAAGCCTTGGAAGATCAAAAGGCTGTTAATGGCGTGTACTATTTAGGGTGCCTGCACGAAAAGCAAAGCAAAGCTAATAACATTTTGAGATTGACGCTGGACTAACAGCACTTTGTTTTATCTGATGGAAGCTGAGAAGTTTTTGGGTGTCAGCAAGATTGTTAAACATTTAATTTGACATTTTGAAAACAGTGATATTAAAAAAAGATAAGTATGGGGATCCAGTTGTGAAAAACTGGGCTTTAAAGGATTTATGAAGGACATGAAAATTATTAGCTAATGTTACTAGAATATCTCAGATCTTCTTTGGTTGCAAGTGTTCATATTTGTACAGCACTTATTTTTAATAAAGAAAATCACTAGAAATTTGTAAAAAGGAACTGGTCCCTGTCAGGGTCAGAGGTTGGCATATATCTGAGCATAGAACAAGAAAACAGCAGAAAACCAATTTATTTTCTTTTCTGAAGCAGAAAACATGGACTGCATGAACATTTTGATAACTCCTTATATGCAGAATTCCCTAACAGCAGTAGTTCCTGGGTGCTGAGGGGAAATAAGATTGTGAGATATTACTCAAAGGAGATTAATTAGGTAATTAGGAGCGCAATGGGATGTTCACTTATTTGCCTGACAGACTTAGTGATGATGTTTTCCCAGTAGCAGATGCACTAAAGGGGGACTGGGCGGTTACTTTGCGTCCTCCAGTTGTGTTTTGGTGCTTTATGTACTTGAAGCAGAGAATACCTTTCCCTCTCTATTTCTTGTGTGACTTCCATCGGCACATGTGCTTCAAACATGTGCAAACCCCCCCTGGGCGTGCAGGTCGTAAGAATTCTTGAAATGCTTTCCCAGAAGGTGCTGGGAAGGCAGGGCAGGCTGGGTGTGTGGAGCACGAGAGCACGGCAGGGATTCTCTCCGAGAGCGCTGACATGCCAAACGTGCTGAGCAAAAAGCTGGTTAAGGTGGGTTAGTGCAGCCAGTGGGTGGTGGGATCCATTATAATTCCTATCATAAAGGCGTAGCATCATTAAGGTTGGAAAAGACCTCCACCATCACCAAATCCAGCATTTGGCCAGATCCCACCGTACCCACTAAGCCATATTACAGAGTCCTGCACCTGCTCGTACCTTGAACACTTCTCGGGATGGTGACTCCACCACAGCCCTGAGCATCCCCTTCCAGTGCTTAATCTTATCTTTGAGTGCAGAAATGTTTCCTAATATCCGACCTGAACCTCCCCTTGGCACAATGTATGGCAAGATGGCAGTGCTGGGTTAACAGTTTGACATTCGTATTCAAGCTCTCTCCCAACCTTCAGGATCCCATGATGAATCAGAACTGCAGGCATTGTTTGCTGTTTATTTTTCCAAGTTTGAACTGGAGAAAAGAGGTCTGTGTGTGTTTCTGTGGGGAGAGGGGCTGCAGAAGAGCATATTTATCCCCAGAGTCCAAGGCCATTTAGCAGGAATCCCGCTGGGTGTGCCCAGCAGCGGCTTGAAGCGTGTAGGGAAAGTTTGCATTATTAATAGGCAGCTTTCCCCAAGTCCTCTGTCTGCTGCCTCTGTGTGAGGCCAATTGAAGCTTAGCAGAGAAAGGTCAAGTTAAAAAGAGCTGCATAAAGCCTGTTTGCTTCATCCTCTGTGCTGGAGCTGGCTGCTGTGACACACCGAGGGTGTCGCTGTGTGTGCCCTGGACACGAGGCACTAATGGTGTAATGGCTCTTTCCACAATCACACGGGAGGTTGGGTTGGAAGGGACCTTGAAAGGACATCTAGTCCAAACCCCCTGGGCATCTTTAACTTCAGGGCCGCCTTTAAATGGACTGGGAATGCTGATTGCAGATTCTTTAGGTATTTGGAGATAAAGTAATCTGACTTTTAGGACATGTATGAACCCGAGGGGATTCTCTTGTGTCAAGTGGGAGTCTCCATCGGTAAGAACAGGTTTAATTACTTCTCTTCAGAAAACTGAATAAACCTTGGAAGTTGTACTAGATCATCTGCCGAGATCCGTTCAGTGTTAACACAGTGCCTTTCGTACGATGAACCTGTGGTTGTGCAGTGATTGAGTGCCTGGAGAGGGCAGGGGAGCTACAGATATTTGTTCTTTTAATTCTCTCACTGTCTTGATTTGTCTCGGAGACATTCAACAGCCTTACATATTCTGAACAGAGAAGCCATTGCTCAGATATGACCAAGGCTTCTGAATGTGAATATAGAAGCCTTCAGACACGAGAACTGCCGTCCTCTGCTCAGGCAGATGCTGCAGTTGGGCTTTTGGAGGGCAGGAGCTGCCATCAGCAAGGAAGTTTTCCGTATGTCCCCTGGTAGCACTATGTTGCTAGGAATAATAGAATTCCAAGGAGTTCACGAGAGGCATGTGTTTCAGATGCATGTTCATGCTTCCAGGGTTGGGGTTTCAAACTTTAATTAAGTGTCATAGCAGTTATTGGCTACAGCTAATGGTGCATTCTGGCAAGATTAATATACTCAGTTTCTCTCTTGGAATGAATTTTGGAGTTCAGAGCAGGGCACAAAATGCTCTGGAGAAATGGTATGTCCACCATTTCCTACTGTCATGGTTTAATGCCATGGGCAGTGAGGGAACCAGAAAACTCACGGGCTGAGGTAGAGAGTTTAATGAGGAAAGCAAAAGCTGCACACCCAAGCACAGCAAAGCAAAGAATTAATTCACTGCTTCCCGTGAGCAGGCAGACAAAAGCAGCATGGAAATGAAAGGAATGATTAATCAGAGTAATACACTTCCTAAATTCCAGAATAAAGGTAATGTAGTTCAGATTATGGGTGATGATCAGGTAATTTCCTCCCCATCATGGAATTACAGAATGGCCTGGGTTGGAAGGGACCTTAAAGCTCATCTCATTCCCTCCCCTGCCATGGGCTGGGACACCTTCCACTGGCCCATGTTGCTCCAAGCCCCGTCCAACCTGGCCTTGGACATTTCCAGGGATCCAGGGGCAGCCACAGCTTCTCTGGGCACCCTGTGCCAGGGCCTCCCCACCCTCACAGGGAACGATTCCTTCCCAATATCCCATCTAACCTCTGTCAGTGGGAAGCCATTCCCCCTTATCCTGTCACTCCAGGCCCTTGGTAACAGTCTCTCTCCTTCTGGCTTGCTTTTCTTCCTCTTTTCATTTTCCTGCTCATGAGAAGCTCCATTTCTTTTGCTGTTTTCCACAGTTAATTTCAGCCTATAGCTGAAAATATTCAGTCTCTTGATTTTCATGAAGAGCTGGTGCATAGCCAGGACTTCTTGTCAGGCTTAAAAAAAGAAAAATAATTTTTATCTTCAGAATATTTGTTTTCTTGCTGGTGACTCAGAGGAATAGTCCCTGCTTAGGCCTTTTTCTCTCATACATTTGGTGATTCCTCTGATCAGCATGTAAGGGGAAATCAGAGAATACCTGCTCCAGCCTTGCTCCACAACTTCGTGATGAGCTACACTCCTAAACATCCCTGGAATGGGGGAACCTAAATTTTTTGGAACATTGTGGTATTAGTGGGAATATTTGTGTTTCTGAAGGTAAAAGTTCAGGGTTTGCAGAGTAGAAGAAGTTCTCACTCACTTTAACACCAGGTATTCACAACGGAACTAAAGTTATCCAGATGAAAATAATTTCTGTTGAAACTATACCTTTTTCTTTCTAATCTGACTGAATTCTTAGAAATCACTAATATTCCTTGCTGTTTTCCAAGTTTACATTAGGAGCAGTCCAGGATATTACAGGAGGATGTACCTCAATTGAAAATATTGATTTCTCCTTTCATGCTTTTAACAGGCATTTATTTTCTTAATGCTATAACTAAGTGGAGGAGGGGGAAGTGTTTGAAGAGAAAGGCTTTATGCTGTTTCCATTACCAGGTGTTTCAAAGGCATGAAAGCATGTTTTCCCACGTGGACATGGCATTGCTGTCACACTGACAAGGGCAGTGGCTCAGGGATTGCCTCTGTTATCATGGCAACTAAAGTTGATTTAATAAGTGCACCCACATTCCTTTATGAGCTTTGTACCTGTATGATTTGACTTGACAAGTTGTTCATCTTTTTTTTTTTTTTTTTTTGGGGTTTTTATGTCCCTTTAAAGTTTCATTTCCCC
>VXAY01003236.1:3945-71382 GCA_013399855.1 Oxyruncus cristatus | reverse complement strand
CTTTTATTTTTTTTTTTTTTTTTTTTGGTGATTTTACGTCCCCTTCAAGATGCAGTTCCCCAAGTCCACGTGGGAATTGTCAGGTAGCATCTGGTGAAATGAAGCTGACAGTGTGTTCTGTCAGTTTTAGTAACTTAATATGTGAAGAAATCAGGCTCTTGGAGGAGTGAGAGTATCTACAGAAGATTTTTCTGCCTTAGAGATTCATATAAGAAGGCCAGCCGACAGGCATGGTGTCTGGCTTGAGGTGAGAGATTTTACTTGTTACATAGTTTGTATTTTGATTGGTTGTGATCAGAAATTGATGAAATCAAAGGGAATATCGAGGCTGTCTTAGCCACTCCAGAAGACCAGTGAATGCTTTAAAAACACACGTTGTTACATGAAAAATTAGTATTTTTGTGCTGATTTATTAGACATCAGAGTGTATGATATTAAATCCTGAATTCTTGGGTTTTCCGAGGAAGGCTTTCAGCAGAGTGTCTTTTATAGTCATTATTCAACAATAATGCTCCAGGAGGTTTGTGCCCATTGCCCTTTGTCCTTACCTGATAGACATTTAGAAGAGATACGTAAGAACATCCACATAATGTGTCTTTGGAGGTCCAGGGGCTTGAAATGCTTTCAGTTCATAGTAACGGGACTGCAAAACTGATTTTAACAAGATTTATTTGCGTTTGGCATTTTTTGCTGGTTGGTTTTTGCTACAAAACACTCTTAATCCAAACTATTTCGTGTTGTGGGGAGAACAAGTTGGATGTAACATCTGCTGCTGATAACCAGGGCACTGCTGGGCTGTTTGATGCATTAAGTCCATTAGTGGCCTCAGGTGGGAAGTTCTTCGAGTACAGTGTTTGCTCTTTCTCTGCTATTCTCTACCCCAGCCTGCTTTTAAATCTTCTCAGGGCTGTACACAGTGTTTTAGGAATGTGAAAAAAGGCATTAACATCTTAAATCACAAGGGAAGTGAGAAGCAAAAGGGAAATGAAAAACCAAAGGACAAATGCCGGTGTTCCGATTTTGCCCGTCAGCGCTGTCACCTCTTGGGATGTGCTTGGCCACAGCTGAGGGACTGTGGGAGCAAGGAGGGGATCTTCTCTTCTGTGAATGTGTTTTGGAATTACCTGGCTGGCAGGGGCTGCCCAGGGAGGTTTGGAGTGCCCAGCCCTGGAGGTGTCCAAGGAAGGCCTGGCCGTGGCACTCAGTGCTCTGGGCTGGGGGACAAGGGGGGCATCGGGCACAGGGGGGATCCATGGGCTGGGAGGGCTTTTCCAGCCTCGGTGATTCTGGGTTTCCATGGTTACAGATTGGGTTTTTTTCCCCTGATTTCCTTTGCCGTGCCCTGTTGAGAGAGATGCAGTTTGCCAGTTCCACCTTAGTCTCTCGAGCGCTGGCCTAGGCCCACGTCCCAGCGGAGTGATGGCGTCGGGGCTGCGTGTCCCTGTGGTACAAGCATTTCAGACGCAGCTCTGAGGGACACTGGCTATCAGTCCAACTCAGTAAGGTGTGGCAAGTCACTAAGCAATGAATTTTTGATGTCAGCCTGAAGTCTAGCTTCTGTTCCTCATGTTTTAACAAAATCACTGCTTTCAGTGATTTTTCAAATAATTTCTTTGTGGAGTGTTTTCAGCTTTACAAGTTTGTAGAGCTCCGAGATTAGCCTCAGATACTGTCAGATCTTGTCAAGTGCAAAGCCTTTATAATTTCAAAACAGGCTAATCAGTCTTTAAATCAACCCTTTTGGTGAAATGCATAATAAAAAGGTGTTGGAAAAGGCGGTTTGCCAATTTATATGAAGGAGGTTTGGGATGGTTCAGTTTTGTTTCAGAGACATAATCTTGCTTGGGTATCTGCTGTGTGGGATAAGGCCCCCTGACAGCTGCAGGCAGAGTCATAGAAGTGTCAGAACTGGAGATGTTTGTTGGCATCAGGGCAGCACAGCAGGAGAGCCAGTTTTTGTACTTACTGCCTGCATAAAGAAAGGGTGTGGGTCAGAACTCCATCTGAGTTTTCTCTTCACTCGTTTTAAGGATCTAAAAATATTAAATAGGCCTGGCCTCTTTGATCTCTGCTTGCTCTTCTAGAGAAGGCAACCTTTTAACTCCATAGCACCGGTAAAGTCCCTTTCAAATCTTATGAGGAGTAATTTTCCTGCTTGCTTTGTTTATTATACCTAAGAAGATATTCCTACCAAATTTAACATTTATCAGTATAGGTTATTAGCCCTGTAACTGCAATGTAAATAACATTATTCACCTGCATGTTCAGAGTCCCCATGGCATAGGACATCTCCATGATGACAGTATTACGCTCTTCTGTTTAGGTAACATCTTAATGCATATTCATTTTTCTCTCCACGTACACTGTAAGTGGAGAATTTTAGTTAAAATTGTGCTGTAAATGATCACATCATAACACTGTTTTATAGGTGGGATTTTCAATACGTGGGAAAACAGTAGCCAAGGCTGTGCAGGCTTTCTCTTTCCAAGCCTTTTGCCGTTTGGATGTGTGTCTCCTGGGGGATCGCCTCTTCAGGGACACACACCCCAGTTTCTTGGAGTCGCTAGGGTTAGTTTAAACAGTGAGAGATCACAGAATCATAGAATAACTTAATTTGAAAGGGACCTCTGGAGAGGGCTGAGTGCAGTCCCTGCCTGACGCACATCTAATGAGATCAGGGGCTGCAATCGAGTCTGCAACAGCTCCGTAAAGGCCTGAGTTGACCTGGCTGATCTTGCAGCAAACCCAGGAGTGCTTGTTCTTCTCACTGCAGATCTGTGGGAGGCTTATCTTTCAGAGGACAAGTGCTGAAAAGCATCAGAGGGTGGGGAAATGTAGCCCCAGCACAGCTGCACCCTGAGAGGACGTGCCTAATTCCCTCTGGAAGCACTTCAGAGCCCGCACACCTGCTGCCTGCGCTCGGGCCACGCAGGTGCAGCAGGAACCAGGCACTTTCCGTGGCCCAAACTCAGATGCCACAGAAAATTCTGTCTAAACTCTGTTAGATTTTCCAGCAAATGTATGTTCTCAGCTTTCTGGAAGCAGTGGCAACATCTTCTCAGTCTCCTTTGTATTTTTGAAGAACAGCCGTTGATCGCTCCCTATCTGTGAGACTTCCTGTCTTGTGACCGTTTTGGGTAGAAATCTCTGCTTTCCAGTCTTTCCAAAGTCTTCATTCTTTGTCTAGATTTTGGAATGAATATACATTATTTTGATCTTGAAAGGTGAATGCACAGTTTTGTTGGAGTGAGACAGTTTCTGGGGAAAGAAAGGAGACTAAAGGAAAACATGACTGATCACTTCTCCTCATGAGAGTTACAGCTGAAATGGGCACAGTGTGGGGCTGGGTCTGTTGGTGCTGTCATCTGATAGAGCTCTGAGTTAAGACAGGGGGAGTGGGTTTAGCGTGGGACAAGTGATTTGGTCTTTATTGTGAGTGCAGATATTCCAGTTGTACAGAATACTAAGAAGTGATGCTTATTTTTCATTAAATTCCTCTAATGCAAAATGCTTAGCACTAAGCAGTATTATCCAGGGTGTGTGGTTGACCTAAGAACAATTTTCTATGAACTTAAACAATTCAAATGCACTCTTAAACTTAACAAGAGAGATTGTGAATCTTGAGCCACCGAAGATGATGGGAAAAATAGTGCTTAGAATATTCACTTAATGAGTTCATATAACCTGGGTCATTTAAGGTATGCACTCAGCTCATTGAAGTAAGTGCTGTACAGCAGAGCTGCAAAGGAAGAGGGAAGCCTACACCTTCAAGAAGTGGCTGCATTAAAATAAATCACTGCTTTAAAAAGTGTCTGTACCTGTCAGAGGGACTTTTCATCTCACTGTAACCATAGGTGCTTACCTGTGTCAGCACAGTACCAGTGTTGCCTTCAAGGCACAGCTGAAGTATTTAGGGACATCTCTTTCTGTATTTTAGCACATACAGAAAGAGCATAAAGTGTTCATTTGTGGAGCAAAACTATTTAGTTGAAGCAGATAATCTCCTAATTCTATCTCCCTGTTTTTGGGGTTATGTTTTCATCCTTTTATCTCTCTTTTTTTTTTTTTTCCCTCCATGTTGTTAATGTGGAACCAAACACAGAATCACAGAATCACTGAAGTTTAAAAAGTCCTCTCCGATTGAGTCCCCCCTGTGCCCGATGCCCCCCTTGTCCCCCAGCCCAGAGCACTGAGTGCCACGGCCAGGCCTTCCTTGGACACCTCCAGGGCTGGGCACTCCAAACCTCCCTGGGCAGCCCCTGCCAATCCCTGACCACCCTTTCCATGAGAAATTCCTCCTCATGTCCCCCCTGCCCCTCCCCTGGCCCAGCTGGAGGCCGTTCCCTCTCCTCCTGTCCCTGTTCCCTGGGAGCAGAGCCCGACCCGCCCCGGCTCCCCCCTCCTGTCAGGGAGTTGCAGAGCCAGAAGGTCCCCCCTGAGCCTCCTTTGCTCCAGGCTGAGCCCCCCCAGCTCCCTCAGCTGCTCCTCATAGGACTGACTCCCTAAAACATGTTCTACGTCCATAATGTGGAACACACTTCCTTTCTTTACACAAAGAGTTTTAATGTTATAGCAGTTGTGCATATGCAGCTCTCAATTTTTTTTTACATGGATCATCTCTAAATTGATCTAAATGTGTATCAAATAAGGACCTGTTAAATTTCACTCTGAATGTTTTAAAGAACTACCAGCATCCACAGATAAAACCAGTGGAACTGGATTTATTTCTTTGCTTTTTGTGACCGTGAGAGCCTTGGTGGAATTGGTTCTTCTGTCCATGCTGTGGGTGAGATTTTAGACAGCTCAGTGCTTTGGCAGCAGCACTGCCTTGTTTAGGCAGGAGGGAGTTTGCTGTGGTCATGTTATTCTGAGGAAGAGCTTTTACGGTATTTGTGATTATTTTGGCTGTGTGTGTGTGGTGTAAAGACTCCCAGACAGTTCTCAGATCCTGTGTTAATTGTTTACCATGTTTGATGGCTGTGCATACAACCAACACATGGAGAGGTGATCAGAGGGACGGAGCACCTCTCCAGTGAGGAAAGGCTGAGAGAATTGGGATTGATCAGCCTGGAGAGGAGAAGCTCCAGGGTGACCTCATGTTGGCCTTCCAGTGCCTGAAGGAGGTGATGAGAAAGATGGAGAGAGACTGTTTCCATGGGCCTGGATTGGCAGGACAAGGGGGAATGGCTTCCCACTGCCAGAGGGCAGGGATAGATGGGATACTGGGAAAAAATTGTTCCCTGGGAGGGTGGGGAGGTCCTGGACCAGGTTGCCCAAGAAGCTGTGGCTGCCCTTGGATCCCTGGAAGTGTCCAAGGCCAGGTTGGACAGGGCTTGGAGCACCCTGGGCTGGTGGAAGGTGTCCCTGCCCATGGCAGGGGTGTGGAATGGGATGAGCTTTAAGGTCCCTTCCAAACGGAACCATTCTAGAATTCTACGATTCTAAGAAGAGTTGTTCTATCCCTCTAAATTTGACTAGTGTTAAAGTAATAATTATTTTGCTGGTGTTTGGGAATGACGTGACAGTGTCCTCTGGTGGCCTATGGATGGAGTTCTGCTCAATCTTCTGCTTTCTCACTTGTTTGTTAATTTTCTTTTTCAATTGGAAGGAGTTGTGACACACCTGCAAAGAAAAAAGCTGTACTTCGATCACTAGCAGTGATTATGAGAATAATGTTATAGTGTGTGTGTATATATATATATATATATCTATCTTTTACAGTGATCACATCAGCTGTGGGTATGCAACAGAAGCTGGGAATATTATTTATTGATGTGCATGAATCCCACCAGACAGAAGCAACCAAACAAGTGACTCTTGTCCTACCAACAGGACATTTGTGTTTATATTTATTTATAAACTCCTGAGATTGAAGCCAGGAACTACTGGCAAACTTATTACATAATAGAGCATTAAAGGATCAAAGTAAGACCTTCTGGCATTCAAAACTATCAATCTGTTAAATGGATGGAGGCTCATTATTTTTCCCTCTCATATGTGCATGTGCCAGATAGAGCTGCAAGGCAGAGTCTGCTCTCCAGGCACCCTTGACCTGTGGGGCTCAGCTTTAGGTCCCAAAATCTCCATTTTAACCCAAGTATGGCTTAATCTCTCAAGATTATGGAATATAAACCAGTTCCCTGAGTCAGCGTATAAAAGACTACTTCAAGAAAGGAATGCTAGTTTGAGTCTTAATAGTAGAATTCAATTAATCCAGAAACCAATCAAGACAGAAAATAGGCTTTAAAGCACATCATGATGCAGGCTTTCAATGGACCAGTGAACCTTTCACCTTGGCAAGTGTTTTTCATGAAAGCTCTCAGGGAGAAGGTCTGGGGGGTTTATGTTTTCCATGAGACTGTGTTTTTATAAGCTAAAAAAATGAGGAAAAGGTTCAACAAGCACTCGAGGTATTTGAGATTTCTGCAAATAAGAACAGTTCCTGATTAAGGGCTCAACTGGTATTGAAGTCTAACCCCGTTTGTGTGAGTGTAAAACTCATACATCAGAATTGACTTTATCTTGATTTTCACTATTGTGTCTGGCCCTTTTCATCACTTACGGCAGCACTGGGCTTCAGAGCTGTTTTTTTCTTATATATATATATATATTTCCTATATATGGAAAGTACATGGTAAATGCAGTATCTGGGCACAGCACTGGGAGGGCCAGATTGTCAGGCTTGACTGGCTCTGTGTGGGCAGCCTCTTGCAGATCCAGGAGTCAGCTGCCGTTCCATGAGCATCTTGGAATTGTTTTATCTCTGTCAGAGATGTGGAGTGTGGGTGTAACCTGCCCTTTCCATCTGTGAGCGTTTGCCTTTGCATGCATGGATGTGGGAATTCCTGAAACTACAGAATACTGAGCTTTCATCAGAGTCCTACACAAAAATCTCCCTTCTGTGATTACGTTGTGGGCAAAATTCCAAAGGATCACAGAATGGTTTGGGTTGGAAGGGACCTTAAAGCTCATCTCATCCCACCCCCTGCCACGGGCAGGGACACCTTCCACCAGCCCAGGGTGCTCCAAGCTCCATCCAACCTGGCCTTGGACACTTCCAGGGATCCAGGGGCAGTCACAGCTTCTCTGGGCAACCTGGGCCAGATATATAAATATCCCAACCATCTCGGATAGATACTCACAGGGAACACAGATGTGGACTTTTCACCCCACTGAATACTGAGTAGTTTTTCAACTCAAAGGGAAGACCTCAACACTGGAGCGATATTCGCTGGAATTAAGGAAACTCTTGTAAACAAATCTGAGAAATTTTCAGGTTCTGGCTGTTACAAATGATTGAATAAACCCTGAAAGGGAATTTTCAAAAATGGATTTCTCACAAAACTTTGGGAGTGCCCTTTCTGCCTTAGAAGATGTTCCCCTTCATTTTTGGTTAAACAGATAATTGTTGAGAAACGTGTTTAGATTCTGTCTTGGAAGAAGTGATGGCATTTTCCACCTGAACAGCATCTGACCCAGCCAGGGATGAGTGCAGTTGGAGTTTGGGTATTCCAAGAGCTTGATTTTTCTGTACAAAAATAGAAAATATCGGATATGGAAATGTTGCTTACAAACACAGGCAGATTTATGAGTTTTCTGAAGATCTATTTACTCTGCAAAGAAAATGTGCCAATTAGCTGTGGTGACACAAAATATTTTAAAGCCATGGTTAGCAAAACAAACTGTGCACACTGGTGGTTTGTGCTGCATGTTTTCTAATTTCTTATAAATAATGAACACACTTTTCCTGTGAAGGAAGGTCAGCTCTTGATTTGGTTGTCCAACTGGCCCAGGTTGCCCAGAGAAGCTGTGGCTGCCCCATCCCTGGAAGTGTTCCAGCCAGGTTAGATTGGGCTTGGAGCAACCTGGGATAGTGGAAGGTGACCCTGCCCATGGTAGGGGGTCGGAACTGGATGATCTTTAATGTCCCTTCCCACCCAAACTAGTCAGTGATTCTGTGATTCTCTGGGTCCAGGTTCCGTATTTGAAGTACAGTGAGAGAGGTGAAAATGTTGGAGTGGTGTCCCCAAATATGAGGGAACTTAAGAGTCTACGTGGAATTTTGTTTGCCTCTCAATCTTATCTTTAAAATGTCATGCTCAGATAGTGACTCATCTCCCACTCCCTCCTTGAGTTTTGTTGATAGCCCATTCTTTCATTTTGGAAGAAAAGAGAACATTTTGCAGAAATGCTTTATTTCTCGACACTAATTCCCCCCTTTTCCCCTGTTGCATCCCCTCATTTGGTTCTCACGAATTCCACGATCCTACATAATTTTCACTGGATTTTCTAACAACATTTTCAGTACCTTGGTTTTGAGTATCCACAAGTGAGAAGTGTGGAGAAGAGCCTGTGAGGTTTGCTCTTGGTGTGGAGTCACCTCCCAGCTTCCGGAGATTGGGCAGGTGTTGGAGTTCAGTGCCTCTGTGCAGGATCCTTGTGCTCCTGGTGTGCTCTGTGTGCCATCTGCTCCTTCCCTTGCCAGCTGAACAAACAGCTTTCCACCTGCTGTGTGCCATCCGCATCCTGCAAAACAAGCGGATCGGATGGGGAGCCTTGCTCTGTCTCTGTGGCAGTAATGAGGATTTATTTCAGCTCACTCACACACTGCATGGAAACATCCCAATATCGTAACTGGAGACAAGGCAAAGCAGCATGGATTGACTGAACTCAAAGGAATGACTAATCAGAGAAATAAACTTCCTAAATTCTAGGATAAAGGTAACATACTTCAGATTACGGATAATGATCAGGTAATTCCCCCGCCCCCTCCCCCCCAGAATCCCAGAACGGTTTGGATGGGAAGGGACCTTAAAGTTCATCTCATTCCACCTTCTACTAGCCCAGGTTGCTCCAAGCCCTGTCCAACCTGGCCTTGGACCCTTCCAGGGATCCAGGAGCAGCCACAGCTTCTCTGGGCAACCTGGGCCAGGGCCTCCCCCACCTCACAGGGAAGGATTTCTTCCAAACATCCCATCTATCCCTGCCCTCTGTCCTTGGGAACCCATTCCCCCTCATCCTGTCACTCCAGGCCCTTGTAAGTAGACTCTCCCCATCATCTGTCGTGTTCCTCTGGAAATTGGTGTGGGTCTCAGCACTAACAATGTGAGAATTTCTGCATTTTATGTGTCTTAAGTTCCTAAACAGCGTAATAGTATTTGTTTATTAAGGTGAAGTTGTTCAAACCACCTGTCAGTGCTAAGGTGAAGGTTGGTTTGGCGAATAACTATATTAACAAAAGTTAATTGTGGTTAACACAGAACCTAAACATTGATGCTGCCACCTGACTAATTGGCTTTCGACATACCGCTATTTTAGAAGACTCATTGTGCTGTCCAGACAACATAGAGATTCTGTGCCAAAAATAGCGTGCACTTAATATGGAAAATAATTAAATAATCAATATACGGTCCAGAAATGTCTCGTTTTATTTTTAATCTTGCAAATGATTCATAGGACTTGAGCTCAACAGCAGAATTGCTTCAAGAGACATTCTGTGCTGTGCCTCTGTGATTCAAGGCAGTGACTGCAAAGGTAGAGGGAGAAAACCAGTGACAAATCAGCTGCACTTGTTCAGGGGTTGAAGAAAATAAACTTACAGAATAAGTTAAACTTACTGTATAAAATAAAATCGTCAGTAGTTTTGAGCTTGCAGCTGCATCAAACTCACTTCATTTCTTTCCTGATTTCTGGACCTTGGAGAGGTGAATTAAACCTGTCTGCACAGGCCACTCAAAGGTTTGATTTTTGGTAATGAAAGGATTGATATTTATTAAATTAGCAGTGCTTTACAAATGGCTTTTTTTCTTAAGGTCACGATAGATAAGCAACACGCATTTCCTCTTACTAATTCGAACCCTGCCTAAAATCTGAAGGGATCCCATGGGTGATTGTGCCCATGGTCGGTGGTGGTGACCCCTGGCTCTGCTGGTTGTGTTCAGCCAGATGCAGCTCAAGGGCTGCTCCTGCAGTATGTGGGAATAAAGCTGCTCCGACCGTGGTTCTTGCAAAGAAACTGGTCCTGGGAAGTGTTAAATCCTGTCTAGTAGAGTCATGGGGGTAAGGCTGGAAAAGCCCTCGGATCATTGAGTCCATCCATTAACCCAGTCCCCAAGTGCCACATCCACACATCTTTTAAATCCCTCCAGGGATGGGCGCTCCACCACTGCCCTGGGCAGCCTTTCCAATGCTTTACAATCCTTTCCATGAAGGAATTTTGCCTGATATCCAATCTAAACCTCCCCTGATGCAACTTGAGACCATTTCCATTTGTCCTGTTGCTTGTTCCCTGGGAGAAGGGAAGGTTTCTTTGTGAGTAAGGAAAACCCCTTCTGTTTTTCTTTAGGTTGTGTGTGTGTGTGTATTTGAGCAGAATTGTGGGGTTTGTCCAGATCTGTGGATGAAGTGACTGGATTCACTTCCCTGCAGCATCATATTAATTTCCCTATGGAAATACCACCGAGCCAGGTGCCCTCTCCCAGCTTGATCCCTGCAGCTGCTGTAGCTCAGGTGAGATGTTTGATGTTTGGTAGCATCTTGAGCCATAGTTCTGTCTCTGGTTGTGGTTTGCTTTGGGATTTTAACAGGTTCCCAGCTGGAAGCAAACCTACATTTCCTCTGAGCGCGTCTCTATACTTTTTTTCCTGTCTCCTGTTCTCAGTATTCTTCCAGTAGACTTTGGAAAAAGTATTTACATGAAATTTGTGAGGGAGACACCTCTCTGGACTATTTTCTCATTATCAGGACAAAACTTGTAGAGTTTCAGTACTTCAAGTGCCAGTTTTGGGGTTTTTTTTTAGCATTTCTCTGGCCTGTTTTGGCCAGTGTTATTGATTGCTGCTGCCTTTCAAAAAATGAAGCGTTGCTTTCTCATGGAAAATGTACCATTAAATTGCACATGTCATGGATGAAAGCATTGTAACTGCAAGAAAAGAGATTCGACATGCAAATATGTTAGGATCTAATTCCATTCTTGCTAAAGTCAGTGGGAATTGTAAAATTGACTTCCAGTGGGAACGGGAGCAAACGCACGATGCTGAAGTTAAAAATGTAAAGACCTTGCTGTTTAATCAGAAATGTTAATTATTCTCATGAAGCCAGTTAGTTTTACAAAGTGGCATTGCTTCCAAGTTACTGGGCTTAATTATTTGTTTAATGAAGTGAATACAACACTGCAGAGGAGTCACCTTCTGCTGCTTAAAGGCAGCAGAGGTCTGGTCCTGACCAGCAGTGAGTGCTCTCCACTACCCTGGGATTCCATGGACCCAACACGCTTCCCATCAGTGAGGTTCCCAGTCCTGTGTTTGGCCACTTGAGACCTTTGATCACTTCCTGGAGGAGCAAATGTAGGGGTGGATCAGTGGCTTACATGGGAATCTCCAAGTGTGCTTCACAGCTGCTTCCTGACAATCCTTCTGGCTTCTGGCTCCAAAGCAAAGTGGTGACATCTCTTTTTATGGTTGACTTTTTTCCTCGATGGATTATTGTCCAGCAAGTACTTAGATCACTACACGGTGTGTGAAGACAGAGGGATTTCTTTTGTGTGTTGGACCTTGTTTGGTGCTTCATTTTCACATGTATTAGTTTTACTTATGTATGTCGAAGTTTGAAGCTGTAGCATTCTGGTGCGTGGCAGTGCAGCCTTTGGTTGGGAAAATGGTGCTGTAAGAGCTTGAAGAAGCAGTAGCAATAAGAAATTGAGCTTTGAATTGAAAGGAAAGCTCTGTGAACGTTTAGCACGATGTTGGTATCGTAGGTCTTACTTTGTGAGGGTGTGAAATACTTTCCCTTGTGGAGTGCATTGGAATTGAGTGAAGTCAGTAGGATTTGGGGGTAAATGCTCCTATATCATACCAGACCTTTCACGTGCAAAGCAATGACATTGCTCTTTTAAAGCTGCTGAGCTTTTACTGAAGCTTTTTATTCCTGAGAACCTCACTTGGACAAACCTCCAATAACAGTTTTAAATCTGCAGCGTATTTACTGCCAGAGTGAGGTGGCTTTGCTTTGCCAAGAAACTCAAGCACTGCCCCTTAAAGCACTGCTAAAGTGAAGGAGCTGAGGTTTACACTCTGAGGACCAAGATATAAACTCTTACTCTGCTTTCAATCTCCTTTTCCCCTAAACAGCCTTTCATTAAATTCTCAACAGCCCAGTATATGCTTTGCATTCATGGGAAGACACAGAGCTTTCAGAAGCTCAGTGCTGTTCAGGGTGTCTGCCACTGTCAGGTACTGCAGTGGCTTCAATTTATATATGTGAGAAACTCTGAGTATTTAAGATTCTCGAACTTTTGTCTTAGGTCTTTAATTACCTTAAATAAGCAATAGATTTTAATTTCCTTTAGGAAATTATTTCTTTAAGTGTATTTTTTGCTTTCAGTCCCTCAGGAAGTGACTGTTGGGATGGGGCAGATATTACTAAAGTTTTAGCTAAAAGGTAAAAAAATGAGGGTTTGTTCAATTACAGGCACACGTTTTGTGGCAGCGTCAGCAGGTTGGTTGATTTGGAGTTGACCTTTGTGGAGAGGCAATCCGAAGGCTGTCGAAAGAGCAGGTGGGGTGGATTTTCCCCTTCCACATTCAGGTGTGACTGTGGATTCATGGAATGGCTTGGGTTGACAAGGACCTTAAAGCTCATCCCATTCCACCCCCTGCCATGGGCAGGGACACCTTCCACCAGCCCAGGTTGCTCCAAGCCCCGTCCAACCTGTCCTTGGACACTTCCAGGGATCCAGGGGCAGCCACAGCTTCTCTGGGCAACCTGTGCCGAGGCCTTCCCACCTTCACAGGGAAGGATTCCTTCCCAATATCCCACCTAACTCTGCCCTCTTTCAGTTTAAATCCACATTCCCCTTTGTTGCTGTTTTTGTTTTGCCTTTGCAAACCGTGGCACTTCCATGTTTGTGGGCCTGTTCCTGTGGGCCTGTTCCTGTTCTCCCACAGCCGAGCCATGGCCAGGCAGCCAAAGCCTGGCTGAAGAAATGAGGTTTTGGTGGTGCTGTGTGAAAGCACCTGCCATGGCAGGGCCAGGCTGTCGAGGAGGTGCTGAGCTGATGGTTTGGAGCAGCACATCCATTTTAAACCATGGAAAACAGGGACTGTATCTGTGGTGGTATCCAGTATTAATGAACAGAGTTCTCTCTGTTCGAGCTGAAAGCCAGGTAAATTCACTCCCAGTTTTGTCAGTGAGGTGATGGGTTGGCAGAGAATATTGAAAATTACCATCTCTGTACATAACTTGTCAGATCCTGGTTAAAAAGGGTTTTGCTAAATTACAGTTTCCAGAGGGGGGGGGAATAATTAAGATTTGCTTCACAAAATTAAATTCATTATGGGCATTTGAAATTAGCCCCAAAGTGTGCTTGGAATTTCTATTTCAAAATGGCTTGTTTGCTAAAAGAGATAAAGTTTTCAGATTCATAAAGCTGCCACAAAATGTTAAAACACCCGTTTGAAAGAATAGAGGACAAAGAAACTTTTGATGGGATCTCAAACAGCGTTTTTGAATGCCACTGATGATCAAGAACATGATAACACTGAGGTTTTCATTTTGACATTATGATAATTTCTCTATTTTTTTATGCCTAAGTGAAAAGAGATTGGACTGAGCCTTGAAACGTGTCACATGCAATTCAGCGATATTTTTATACTTGTCTCTTTAAATCCCTTCCCTCCTTTGTTCTTGGATGCAGATCTGCAGCAGGTTTTACCCTGAACCAGTCCCCATTCTCTCTCTCCAGCCCCATGCAGTGCCTGTGGCTTCAGAGGTGGCTGTTTGGCTGCTCTCAAGTGAGTGTTTACAATACAAATAACTCAATTCTTCCTAACCAGAGTCACTCACAAAAGCTAATTCTTGTCTCCCAGCATTTGGTTGTTGCAGGCAGTGATAAATGTGCTGTAGGAGAGCAAAGGAAAAAATATTCATTTACAGCAAAACAACAGGAAGTATTTTGGAACAACAGGAGCAGGAGCTGAGGTTTGGTTGTTATCACCCTCTGTCAGAAGCAGAACCCTCCACAGGACTTTATTTTCTATCAAGCCACCTGTGTTACACAAGGAAGCTGTGGCTCCCTGCTATCCCCAGGGTATGTGACCATCAGGGTCATCACCTCTCAAATGAACTGTGGCAAACACCTGGCACGGCTGTTGTTTTGATCATCTTGATACAACATTTCATGCAGCTTAAGATTTCAAGGGCTTGCTTCCCTTTCTTTCAGTTGAAGCCAGTAAGCAGAAATATTGTCTGAGGGTTTTTTTTCTTTTTTCCTTTTTTTTTTTTGCTTTCATTTTACTGTGGTAACGAGCTGTCATTCTCAGCTGGTTTTCCCTTCTTTTTTTTTTTTATTTTTTTTGCTTGACTATTTGTGGAATTCGGTTTCTTTCTAGATCTTCCCAGCATAACCTTTTTTGGTGACCATGGCTGCTGCATCCCACCTGAGTGCCTGGAACAGATAATCACAGACAGTGGGAATGTTCTTGTTCTCTCTGTGTGACCAGGTCTCACAGACATTTAGGAATTGTGAGGGGATACCAAAATGCAGTCATAGAATGGCCTGGGTTGGAAGGGACTTAAAAGCTCATCCAGTGCCACCCCCTGCCGTGGGCAGGGACACCTTCCACCAGCCCAGGTTGCTCCAAGCCCCATCCAACCTGGCCTTGGACACTTCCAGGGATCCAGGGGCAGCCACAGCTTCTCTGGGCAACCTGTGCCAGGGCCTCCCCACCTTCCGAGGGAACAATTCCTTCCCAGTATCCCATCTAACCCTGCCCTCTGGCAGTGGGAAGCCATTTCCCCTTGTCCTGTCCCTCCATCCCTTGCAAATGGTCTCTCTCCATCTTTCCTGTTGGCTCCTTTCAGATACTGCAAGTCCACAATGAGGTTGCTCTGAAGCCTTCCCTTTTCCAGACTGAACATACACTAATGCTTACAATCAAGGATGTTTATAGAAATCCAGTTTACTAATGAGCTGGAAAGCCCACACCATTTTTTATTTAAAGCACAGAATATAAGCCATACGAAGTGGGGCGGGTCTGAAAGGCATCGTGGGCTGCTCCCCATGGTGGGGCTGTACAGTCAGTGGTGTGTCACAGCACGTGGCTCTCAGAAGACATCAGCCTAATTACTTCCCAAAAGGCATTCAAGGATGTTTGAAGCATCTTCTGGTTTGACATCCATGATGAGTTTTGAAAGACAGAATTGCAGATAATGTCAAGGAAAGAAATGCCTCTGTTCAGTCTGCACATGTCTCCATGTGGGGTGCATTCTTCCCCAGCATCTCATCACAGATATTTAATTAATGTGATAGTCTGCTGTCTCTGTTGGGGTTGTATCCATGACTGTGCAGCAGTGCAGCTGGATTCAGCTCAACTCTTCAACTCAACTCTGAGAGCTGGTCTTCTCTCAGTGCTGGTTCCCAGTAGTAGTGACAAAACAACAACCTGTGGGGTTGTTTTTTCCTCAGTGTTGTTTTGCTCTCAACTTTTTGACCACAATATTCTTTAGTGTCTCTGAGGATTTGTTTTTGTCTTGTCCTGTTGTCTTTTTTTAGGCACTGCAATTATAAAAGAAAAATTGTTATAATAAAAATATCCTTTGGAACACAAAAAGCACAGGTCCAGAGTGTGCTACAGAGGAGGGCTGGAGCAGAAGGGCTAGAAAGGCTGGGAGAGCTGGGGCTGCTCTTCCTGGAGAAGAGAAGGCTCCACAGAAACCTTACAGCCCCTTCCAGTGCCTAAAGGGGCTCCAGGAGAGCTGGAGAGGGATTGGGGACAAGGGCCTGGAGTGACAGGAGAAGGGGGAATGGCTTCCCACTGCCAGAGGTTGGGATGCTGGAAAGGAATTGTTCCCTGGGAGGGTGGGGAGGCCCTGGCCCAGGTTGTCCAGAGAAGCTGTGGCTGCCCCTGGATCCCTGAAGTGTCCAAGGCCAGGTTGGACGGGGCTTGGAGCAACCTGGGCTAGTGGAAGGTGCCCATGGCAGGGGGTGGAATGAGATAGAAGCTACGGCTTCCTTGGGGAACCTGTGCCAGGACCTCACCACCCTTACAGGGAACAATTCTTCCCAAAAGCTCATCTAACCCTGCCCTCTGGCAGTGGGAAGCCATTCCCCCTTGTCTTGTCATTACATGCTCTTATAAATAGTCTCTCCATCATTCTTGTAGGTTCCCATGCCTCCTGCTGTCTGTGAAGCCAGATAAGGCTCCAAAATTTGCATTTGTTCACATGCATCAAGTTTATAGATGGAGATGGGGCAGTGACCCAGAGCTGTGTGTGGCAGCTGCTCGTGGTGGCCTGTCCTGATCACAGCAGGAGGCTGTTCCTGCCACACCTGGCTCTGAAAGTGTCCCTGTCCAGCCCCAGGGTGACCCAGCAACGTCCAACTGAGCTGGTTTGAGTGTTTTCCTTTCCCTGCAGGTCTCAGCTGTGGTGCAGCAGAGCTCTGTGTGGCCATTCCTGTGGGACGGGAGCAGGACGGTCTCAGTGCCAGTTCTAGGCCCTGGGCTGTCAAAAGCACAACTTACAGTGAGGGAAGATGTCATTTCTGCCAGCCTCTTCCAGTCCTGGTGCTCGGGATGGCAGGAAGGGCAGCGTTGTCTTAGGCAGTAATCCTGATGCTCAGGAAGCTGTGGGCCCTGCAGAAGCCGTGTGTGTGTTCTGTGCTCCTGACCTCTGAGCAGTGGCAAATACAGTAACGCCTTTTTGGTGAGAGGCATTTGTCTTGCAGTCCTTGACCTGGGCTCAGTAAATAAGAACATATTAGCAGAGCTGAATCCCCACAGGATCAGGAGAGGGACAGTGTTAGCGGAGAAGAAAATAAAGAAAAATGTGCAAGCACTCGTGCTAAGGAATAGCGTGGCAGAAGCTGCTGCCTGGCTGTAAGTCAGGCTTCTTACCAAGGACTTCATGCTCGGTGGACAGAGAGTACTCTGCTTTAAAAAAACAGAGCTGTTGCTGAGTAGAGCTTAAACACTTCATTGGAGGTGTGTGGTGTTTCAGGAGTACTTCTGCACTGGGAAGAAGTGAGACAAATTACCCGAGTGTTTCAAACTCTGAATGTTAACGTGTCATATGAAAAAATACCTGCATTGTTTCTTTTGTTACGTATCCTTGTAAGGTTCCATTTTACCTCTGCAGATAGGGAGCAATAATCCTTCTTTCCCTTTTCTTCGTGAGAAACCTGCTGTAGTAACACAGCTCTAAGGAAGGCTCATAAAAGGATCCCTTTTCTTCAGTGATTCCCTCCAGGAATCTTCTATGGATTATTCTGTAGACAAAAGAGGAAACTAAAGAGTTGCCTTGCAAGAGTATTGTACAACGTAAGGCAACTAAAGGTAGATCCTGAGTGCAGTTTTATGAGTATCAACAGGATGGGAGGGGGGGATGTCTTGGTTCTTCTTATATTTTAAATCATTAAGTGCAGTTCATAAATTTGGGAGCACCTACTCCATACAAAAATACAGCTGTGAAGCTGAAATCCAGTGATTATTTCATTTTTTACTTTGATGTTTCTTAAAATTGGTTGAGTAGTTTAGTTGTAACAAGATTCTTCTAGAATATAATTAGTTAAAACCTGTCAGTGTTGGATAAAAACCTGCTGTGTTTAGGCCTGCAGTCTAGTTGTCTAGTATTTCAGACAGAGAGGAATATTTGGGACACTGTGATGAGCTTCCTTTCTTCTCTTCAAAATAGGTACTGGCTGGTCAAAATGCAGTGATGGCAAAGAGTGTATTGAAAACTTTGAGTTTCTTGTCAGCCATTGACCTTTTTGTCACCCTTTCGCTTTGTTCTCCTTGAAATACATGCATTTATTTGCAGATTTGCATGTGGAAAGCTGCAATCTCTGGAACACGTGCAGTGTGCACCTTGGAGGCTGTCACACCCACTTTGTCCCTGAGGGAGTAATTCAGGATGCATCCTCTTTCCCTGCCCGTGTAAGAACAATTTATTTAATTTCTTTCGTCGGAAATATTGCGAAGAAACGAAAGCTGTTGTGGAATTCAGAGTTCCCATGGGAAGGACAATTCAGCTTTGACTGTCACCCTGTTTGAATCCCTCACTCTCAAAGGTTCTGATTATTTTTTTAGACAGAACTTAGCTATTTTCCAAAGTTTTCCAGTACACAGCAAGGCAGAAGAGATAAGCTACCACAACCAAATACCTGTCACCATGAAACCTACCCCTGGCCAAAAGGAAGGGGGACTTTTCCTGTATTTGCTTTAAACCTTAATAATAGGTATTTCCTCCTCTATTCCCAAGCAGATTTCACTTTTTTATAGTCATAAGGGCATCGTCAAATGGGGTGTGGCTCCCCTGGGAAGGCCCTGGAAGATGTGCCTTTGATTCTCTCCAGGGAGGACAGGGAGCTGAACCCCAGACTTCCACTTTGTGGCTGAGAGCTCTGATGTTCTGACTGTGATGCTGTAACAAGGCTCAGGAGCAGTGAGGTCTGAAGAGAAAATATCAACCCCTGCTGCATTTCCTGGGGAGCTGATAGTAGTGCTCTGTGGTAAGAGCACTCTCAAGGAGGCCCACCACGATCTCAGTTTTTGCTTTTCCAGGGCCTGTGTGTGAGTGCTGAGCTCTTTGCGCAGTCACAGCTGACGTGTCCCCGGCGTGGCAGTGCTGGAGCTGCAGGCAGGAGAAGGAATCTGGAATAAAATCGTGCGCTTATGGAACACAGGTGTGAGCAGCTGCTCCTGGCACACCAGGAACCCTCAGGAAATCCGGATTTCCCTCCCTCCTGCTCCTCACTGCACCTGACCTTTAATGGGGTGGTTTTACAAGTGTCCTACCAACCTCGGCACTTTTATTCCTCACTCCCCACAAGTTCACTGTTTTGAAACTGAGAACCTCTGTGGACCTGCCAGACAGCCCTTCTATGCCTTTATATGTTCCTGGCTGGGGCAGGAGCACGAGCACTTTACCAGACATAAATAAAACTTCCCAATTTTTACAGTCACAGATGAAATAAGAGCTGCCTGAAACCTCATCCCTGTCAGGACTACCCCCAGAATCCTTGTATCCGGCTTTTTCATCTCTTGCAAAGCTCACCTTTGAATGTTGTGGCCTTCTAGTGTACCTGCATAAAATTTGCTTCAATGAACTCATCATCTTTCTCTTTTTTTACAGAAGAAAATATTTGTAAGCACAAGTGCTTGAGATATTTTATGCTATTCCTAAATTTAATCATAGGTGTCTTGAGGGTATTTACTGAACTCATTGAAAACAGCGATGCTGTAATTTAGGGGCTCTCTGTTAAAAATGAAACGAGCCATAGAGTACAGGCTGCTGAAGAAGCAGCAATACCTACTGTTTTCAGTGTGTGGAAATGCTGTAATAGGTCCCTTCAGTGCAGCAGTGACTGCAGGAGAGTGCTGCCACGTGTGAGCACTTAATTCTCCAACAGGCTTCCCTAGAAAACTAATGAAGGAAGAGAAGGACTGCTTGCAAAATGTGTTCTTTTCGAGGCAATTTTTCTTTTGGTTGCTTTACTATTAGACTTTAACAACTTTGGTAAAGACTGGGTATGTTTTATACTGATAATCCACTCCGTAAAAGCACTTTTCCTGGCCTCAAGGTTTCTCGTAGCATCAAGACCCTGCATTTCAGCTGTAGACTGCCTGTGTTTCTCCAAGGTGATCATTTGACAGTTATTCCAACTTCTGATTTGAATGGCTTAATTTGCTTTGCTTCAAAATGGAGAGAGGCTTTTAAGACATGGTCCTGAGCATTGATTTCCTCATGGCTTTCCTTCAGCTGAGTGCATCCATTCGAAGCTCTTTGAGATGAATTGACACAGTGTAGGTAGCTCTTGCGTGCATCTGTGATCATAGAAACACAGAATCACACAGTGGTTTGGGTTGGAAGGGACCTCAAAGATCATCCTGTTCCAACCCCCTGCCATGGGAACCTTCCACCAGCCCAGGTTGCTCCAAGCCCCGTCCAACCTGGCCTTGGACACTTCCAGGGATCCAGGGGCAGCCACAGCTTCTCTGGGCAGCCTGGGCCAGGGCCTCCCCACCCTCACAGCCAACAATTTCTTCTGAGTATCCAACCTGAATTTCCCCTCTTTCAGTCTGAAGCCATCTCCCCCTTGTCCTGTCAGTCCAGTTCCCAGTGAACAGCCCCTCTCCTGTTTCCCTGGAGCCCCTTCAAACCCTGGAAGGTGCTGTGAGGTCTCCACACAACCTTCTCCTCTCCAGGCTGAACATTCCCAGCTCTCCCAGCCTGTCTCCACAGGGCAGGTGCTCCAGTCCCCTCAGCAACTTCATGGCCTCTGGAATTGCTCCAACAGCTCCACGTCCTTCCTGTGATCTGCTGGTCTGGGCAAGCTCATACACAGAGGATGACAAGCATGGAGCTGTAGCCAGCTGTTTCCCAGCAGGACAGTTTCTCATGGACCTGTGTCAGCAGCACACAGCATCTGTTGCATTTTAAAGGTGAAACATCAGTTCTGTTTGCTTTGGTAGCCTGTCATCTGAAACCTTCTCTGTGTGCCCTAATGAGCACAGTTAATATTTTATAGCTTTGTTTATGTGTAGTATCGAGCTTCAGGAGTACAACTGGATATGTTATAAACCAGGGGAGAAATGCACTTTATATCGTTAATTCCAGGTAATTTTGCAGTTTCTGTCTTATGGCAAATCTTCTTTTCAATCCCCAACTCCTGTAACAACCTTTAAACTGTCACACCGTTTATTTAGAAAATAAACTGCCACACCTCAGAATAGACTAATGATGAACTAGTTCAGCAGAATCATGTGTTATGACTGGAAGAAGCCCTTACCATTGTGAGTGCTCTGGAGGAGGTCAGTGCACATTGTACCTGGGAAGTACAGAGGAAATAACCTGGTCAGTCTGGAAACTGGGGTGGGAGGGGGTGGGCAAAGGGGTGTTCTGAGTTACCTGGAATCCCAGAATGGTTTGAGTTGGAAGGGACCTTAAGGACCATCTCATCCCACCCTCTGCCATGAGCAGGGACACCTCCCACTATCCCAGGTTACTCCAAGCCCCGTCCAGCCTGGCCTTGGACACTTCCAGGGATCCAGGGGCAGCCACAGCTTCTCTGGGCAACCTGGGCCAGGGCCTCCCCACCCTCCCAGGGAACAATTCCTTCCCAGTATCCCATCTACCCCTGCCCTCTGGCAGTCCTCAGCCTCTCCCCTCATCCTCTCACTCCAGCTTTCCTTAAGATGTTTATGTCTATATTTTTATTAAGGATAAATAAGCCACAAAATATTTTACCAAAACAGGTACGAGTGTGACTTTCTGCGCTGGCAGGTCTCCATCCCCATTATATTGATGATTTGAAAGCAGAGCTGAAACTAGGTGTTAAATTGACCCTGCCTGAAAAAACATTACTCTGCTAAAGTGGCAAAGGAGTGCTGATGCTGTAGATCACAGCATCGATCACAGGAGCTGCTGGCTTTCAGAGCACACTCCCTGGGCTCCAGATTTAAAAGTTCAGCGGGTCATTGTTGAAATTCGAGAAGGTGAAGCTAAGTCACTGTTAAAAAAAGAATATATATAATCACAACCACGCTCTGAAAAAGAAATGACTGCGGACTGTCACTTCAGAATTAGGTGATTATTTTTTTCAAGTTAGGCAGCTCAAAATGTTTGTGGTTATTCTGTTGTGGAGACTGTATTGCGTAAAATAATCATCTGTATCTTGATTCTGTAAATACATTTTTAAAATCAGACTTGGATTGAAGAAAAACTTCTGACATTGATGACCTGGTCGGTTTGCTGGATGTTGGTGTCTCATGGCTTCTCTGCACAGGTGGTGCCTTTTCTCGCTCTCTGAGGTGCTTTCATTACCATTCTTTAGGAAAACACAGTCTACAAACCTGATTAATGCAAAAGTTGGTTTAATTAAGTGCATTTCTTCCTTTCATTTGGAAAAGCAAGAGAATCCAGATTCACAACATGCTCTCAAGGTAGTATTATATACACCCAGTTCATGAGGAAAATCCAGATGTTTTGATACGTTTGTGTGGTTCTCTGACAAATTCAGAGCAGGTAAAATCAAGATTTTATTATTGTAAGTGAACAGCCCTCAGAAGGGCTTCTCACTGTCAGCAGGGCTGAGAGACCATGGGGAGATTCCACTGTTTGGGTTATAGGAATCAGATAATCAGCAAACCAGTCAGCTCTTGATAACTTATATTTTTCATGGCAATATTTTAGAAGCCATGCTTTCATATCCTCTAATTCATAGCAGTATTTGGTAAGACTGAGGTTGGAAATAAATAGTAATTTAAAAAATATATTTCTGAAAGAAAATGTCATACCTTAAGGTTCTAAAGCCTGCAGGAGGGATGGATAGGTGCCACAGTCCTTACCATCAAGAGTAGAACACAACTGTTTGCATTTTGTTCAGCCCCTGGGAAATTCCGGAAGGGGCTCTGTGGGTGAGTGGAGGTGCCCGTGAACACGTGGAGTTTCTCTCCTCTGATCATTTTTAGTCCTATGAGGAGCTAATAATACTTAGATGGGTGCTGAATTCGTGAGGAGGAGAAAAATAGCAGAAAACAGAACTTTTCCATGGTCTTGCCTCCTGCGAGGTTATTTCTTGTGCTGAGGTTGCTCAGCCAGAGCCGTTACTGATGCCTCTGGTACTTCTGTATCGAGTCTGTTCTTCTGTATCAAGTCATCAGCCTTTGTTTCAGCCTCCTCTTTACGTACCTTTTTTTTACTAATAGATCTTTTAACATTGCAGCGAGTCACCAAAAAAAAAAATAGGAGAAATGTTATCAGCTCTAGCCCTGCTGAATGTCACTTGTGCTCAGATTTGAAGAAGGTTGGCCTTCATGGCAGGAGAAGAACATCGGAGCAGACAGTCCTGCCATGGCACTGATGCCTTGTTTTGTGGCAGAGCGAGACTCAGGCCTTAGTTTAGGCTCATCAAAACTCTCTGTGTGCTGTGCAGTCGAGAGTTAAATCATGTGTAAACTTCAAATTCAGGTTGATAGTGCGCGGACAAGTACTCCAGAGTGGGTGCTTGTAGGTGCAATACACAGCTGGAGCTTTGTTGACCTGATGCAAGGAGAAGGATGCACCGAATGTGGGTGGGCTGTAGGAAATAAGGCAGGTTTTTTTCATGATAAAAGGAAATTGGAGTCATATTGAACTGATTGCAATCGCATGAATAAGCTCATGTGTTGCATGAAGTGGTAAATAAGTAAAATCTCCAAACTCAAACTGCTGTGCAAATGTGTGGAGGCAGCTGTTGTTCCAGATGCTTAAAACGGCTTAACCAGGGAGTGGCTTTTTATAACCTGATGCTGTTGTTTGCAGAGCTCTCTTAGGATCAAGAGCACTAAAGCAAAAGCCAGGACACTGAGAGCAGGTGGTTGGCTTTTCAGATGAGCACAACTCCACGAGCAGTGCGCTAATTAGACAATCCAATGCCTTTCTGCCAGGAAACCTTCAGAAACCCTTCTGAAAACCTTCAGAGAACAGCCACGTCTGGAACGTCCCTTTGTGTGACTGATTTAAGGAGCCTGGTGGCAACTGGAGATCCTGAGCCTAAAAAAAAAATCAGGCTCCAAGCTTTGGAAATCACAACCAGCAAATTGCTTTTTGCTCCTTTCAGTGAGGTCTTTGTACCCCTGTGCGTTGCCACCCACTGCAGCAAATCTGAGTGTGCTCTGCTTGCACCAGGTTTGCACTGGGCTCGAGCTAGTCAGGAGAAACTGTTGGTGGATTTAAAGTAGACTCTGTCAGCACAGGTGTTCTGCGGGTACAGAAAGGCTGAAAGAACAATTTTATGGGTGGGAAAGTTCTATAGGAGTACAAGCCACAGGAGGTAAAAAACCCTAATTCACACTGGTGGGAGAAAGAAGAGATTACTTCTGGGTTCTTTATAAGGATAGTTCCTTGGCTCTGCTTCCAGGGGGTTGGCTGCTTGAGGTTATCCCAGCAGGGCAGGGTTAGGCCACACAGGCCTGGCACTGGGACCTCCCAGTTGCCAGTAGGAGCTTCTATAATCTAGTGCAGAGATGAATAAAAATATAGTTTAGCTATAATATAACTTTCAATTTCATTGTAAGAATTATTATTTTTCTTTTTTTTTTGGAAATGCCTTTAGGGATTGCTACCCTGCATTCCTTCCCTGCCTGCCGTGCCCGTATCCAGGTCTGCCCTGTAAACATGCAAAGGCAGAAGCTCTTGCAAGCATCTCTTGAAGAAAAAAGATTTTACTAGAATATCCTCAACATGTTATTATGTTAGGGGAACTATGGGAAAGGTTCAAAGAAGTAATACTGTCATTAACCGAGGAAGAACACAGACCTTAATTTTTCTTGTTAAGCAGTCTCGGTGTTTCAAAGTTCCTCTGACACAAGCTGATCAAATGGGTGGATGACAAATCGTGTGTTACAATGGTACCAGTCATTAAGTTTTGAAAGTGTGTTTTATTTCATTTTAGATGTGTGAAACTAAGGAGAGAAACTGCAGGTGGTTTATCTAAGGAAGTAACTTTGGTGGAAGAGAACCTGCATTTGGCACAGTGTGTTCTCCTTCTTTTCTTTTCCTCAGAAAGAGTAGATAAAAAGATTTTGAATTATCATCTTCAAAAATGAATAAAAGTAGACTTCAAATTAATGAAGCAAATTTATTGTTACAGATCCTAATCAAACATCTTACATATAATTAATCATGTTACACTTGTTTATGGTTAACAATTGCAGTAATTGTATTTTAATTTTAATTTTAATTTAGAATGATGAAATTGAGATTTGACATTTAGGATACACAAGTTTTGGAGACTGAGGTTAACACTAATTTTGGTGTGAATGCATAGGAATGTTGGGAATTCTCTGAGAAGTTTTATTGCTCATTTCTGTCTATTAATATTGAAGGGCTTGAGGGGAAGCCATGTGAGGACACTGAGGGCATTTGGTGTGTGCAGCTGGAGGAGACTGAGGGGAGACCTCACTGCAGTTCCAACTGTCTGGGCAGGGGCAGAGGAGGGGCAGGGACTGAGCTCTGCTCTGGGGGGACCAGGGACAGGACCCAGGGAAGGGCTGGAGCTGTGTCAGGGCAGGGTCAGGTTGGATCTCAGGACAAGGTTCTTCCCCCAGAGGGTGGTTGGCACTGACCAGGCTCCCCAGGGCAGTGGGCACAGCCCCAAGGCTGCCAGAGCTCCAGGAGGGTTTGGATGATCCTCTGGGGCACAGGGGGTGACTCTTGGGGATGGGCCTGTGCAGGGCCAGGAGTGGGACTCAGTGATCCTTGTGGGTCCCTTCCAATTCAGCATGTTCTGGGATTTTGTCCTTTCCAATTCAGGTCACTGTGTGACTGTGATTTTGTGTAACTCAGGACACACCCTTAAGTGCTATCAAAAGCTGTGGCTTGTACTTGTTTTACACCTTTTGTAGTGAGATGCCCAAATCAATTCTGCTCTTTTCCCTCTCAAAGAATCAGTAGGGTTGGAAAAGACCTCCAAGATCATCAAGTCCAGCCTTCAACCAAATCCCACCATTCCCATTAAACCATGTCACTGAGTGCCACATCAGTCATTTTTTGACCATCTCCAGGCATGGTGACTCCTCCACTGCCCTGGGCAGCCCATTCCTAATATCCAACCTGAGCCTCCCTTGGCACAACCTGGGCCCATTTCCTCTTGTTCGGTTGCTTGTTGTCTGGGAGAAGAGCCTGACCCCCACCTTGCCACAGCCTCCTTTCAGGGAGCTGGAGAGAGCAAAAAGGTCTCCCCTGAGCCTTCAGGGATTTTTAGCTGAGCAGTGTCTGTGACAAGTGGCTTTCTGTAAATGAAGCCATCAGTCGTCACAGCCACGCACCGAGTGCCAGGTACTGAGTGTACTTGTCGGGGTTTGCTAATCTACCTGTACAGTCATCTGTGTTATTTTCTCACGGATTTTCGTTTTGATTTCCACTAAGGTCAGTTCATCAAAACTCTTTCCTTGTAGGATTTTGGATTCCTTGTAAGCAGCATGTTCAAACACTGTCTGCTCTCCACTGTGTTTGGGAGCTGGGTGCCTTTCTTTTTGGTCATCAGACTTTACCACGGTTGAGTTCTCCACTGTCCTCTCATTTCTCTGAGAAATTTGGTTCAGTTTGTCGTTGTGGCTTCTAAAATTTCTGATATCAGGTATTTGCTCTTAAGCTTTATATTTCCTGTGTTTATACTTGAATCATTATTGATTTGCTTCATTTTTTTTTTCACGCATTGAGAGCATTATTTGGAGCAAATTTTCTTGACACCGTATGTCTGCTTTTAATCACTTTGCCTGGATTACAAGGATATACTGGAAACGCAAGTTCTGTAGAACAAGCCTCTCTAAAGCTACAGTTCCCAAATCCCAGCCTCCAGTAGCTCATGTCTGGAATGCCTCAGCTTCTGTTAGAGTAGAGAAAGCAAAGCAGAAAGATGGGAAGCGAAGAATACAGTATTTCTGGGGTCTTTTTTCTTCCTTTGTTTTGTTTTACCTTCATCTGAAAATAGAAGTGTCTTCCTTTTGCGTGGGTTGCACTCAGAGCGACTGAGGCCGTTAGTTAATTCAGACTCGTGCCAAAGGGATCAAATCAAGCTGTGTGTGGAGGGGACAGGAGTTTCTTTAGGTCAGAGATGAAAATATGTTTCTAACTTTCAGTCTGAGAAGAGGAAGGAAAGTTTCCAGACATCTGAGAGGAGTCCCACCCCAAAAGCCTGTTCAGTGTTAGTAAAGCCTCTAAGAAATTGAGAAAGAAAATTATCAGTGGTATTTTTGGGTGTTGGAAAATACTGATCTCCAAAGCAAATGAAGCAGGTTTCAGCCCCACCCATCCAGAGGGAGCAATGGGAGCAGTGCAGAAGTCAGGAGTTGGTGGAGGTAAATGTAACTGGAAATGCCCCAAACGCAACACACCTCACAGACACTTCTGCCCATCCTTAGACCTGCTGAAAGCACTTGGTGTGTTCTCACATGAGGAATTACTAATAAAACTGAGTCAGACAGGGACTCTTCATCAGGAACTGTAGAGACAGGGTAAGGAGTAATGGGTACAAACTGAAAGAGGGGACATTTAGGTTGAGTATATGGAAGGAATTGTTCCCTGTGCGGGTGGGGAGGCCCTGGCATAGGTTGCCCAGAGAAGCTGTGGCTGCCCCTGGATCCCTGGAAGTGTCCAAGGCCAGGTTGGACGGGGCTTGGAGCAACCTGGGCTAGTGGAAGGTGTCCCTGCCCATGGCAGGGGGTGGGGCAAGATGAGCTTTAAGGTCCCTTCCGACCCAAACCATTCTGTGACTCTGTGAAAACCGCAAAAGATAATGATTAGGTCCAGTATTGTTCAGGGAGTAGGAAACTGGCTGGAGCGGAGGAAGGAGCTGAACTTCCAGAGGTGAAAGAGGTTATTTGGAGCTAGAGGAACTGGGAAAAGCACAGGCACAGAAAATGTTCTTGTGTTTAATATATAGCTGGATAAATCGAGGAAGTGTTTAACTGATGATTGGGTGAGTGGTGGCCAGAGACTGCACAGGGAGTCCTGAGAGGGCTATTCCAATCCTTTATTTCCTGCCTGTCCACTTTGGGATGATGCATTGGCTGTTCTTGCTTACAGGCACTTCGCAGTCCTTTATGCTCTGTCACGTACAGGGTTTTAGCATCCTAAAGCCCAGAAAACAGCAGAAAAAATGAAGGCCATGTCCATTTTCTTTGCTGATAATCAGATCTGGATATTGCTACGGAATTCAATATTAAGGCATGGTAGGAGCAAAGATGATGTTCTTGTTAAGCTGAGCTGAAAATATAATTAAAAGGTGACAATTCCTTTGATTTAAAAAAAAAATTAAACTCACAAGAAAAAAGACTATGACATTTAGAATACTCTTTTCCCTGTATCCAAAAAGGCTTTCATTCATGTCAGCAACAGTGTGATTCAGAGAACACAGAATTTCCAAAAACATGAAGACAATGTAGGCCTGAACTCATTTTCCGTGGCAGGTAATGGAAAAATTTCTGGCAACATTATGACAGGTCCTAGGAAAGTGAAAATGATAAGTAGGGCAGTTCAATAATCCCACCGGGAGAAGATCATCATCTCTGTAAAGATAAGGGTATTCATTTTCACTTGTATTTGTTTTATGAAGTGCACTGAATATGTCTCTTACTTGATGTCACATGTGATAGTCAAATATAAACTTGATTTTGGGCTGCTGGGGAAGAGCAAGAGCTTCAGGCAGCTGTTGACAGGGTTCAGAAAATCCATATGTATTCTGATTTAAAAGGAATTGTAGATTATTTTTCCCCTTTACAAGTACCATAGAGAACAGAAAAGTGGCAAATGACTGTTCTGTGTTCATGCTGAACCATTTTTTAAAAACTGCAATAAAAGAACTATATTACAGTTTCCTGCTCTTCCCAGGGTCCTTTTTTTTTTTTTTAGCAATCCATTTGAGTGAAAAAGATGTAATTGCTTGTAGGTTAGATCATTTCCAAACCTCAGCACATGACCTCTTGCTTTTCAGTCAGTTGCTTTTGCTAAGAGCATTCCCATGAATCTGCCCCTTCTCCTCCAGGATTTGGGTCAAGGCAATGCAATTTTCACTTGATCTCCCTTTTTTGCCTTGCCAGGAGCCATCTCCCAATCTTTTGTTATATGGCTCTGCCTTCAAGCCTCTGACTACTTTTGCTTGTCCTCTGCTGCACATGTAAAGTCTTTGCAATGTTCTTTTTGATCTTTGGAGGTTTTAGTAGGCTAAAATATTACATTATTGACACATATTCTCCTGCTGGGAGAAGTCAAATGTGCCAGTTATTTGGGAAAGCTGGAGACTCCAATTAGGTATCCACAGCAAGACACAGTTTTCTCTCCATTTATCTTTTCTACTTGACACTGCAGTCATAATGGAGATTTTATTCCTGCTTCCACTGTTTAACTGTGATACAGTCGAACTGGAGGATTTTCTCTTGTCTTTCATGTGTTGACAGCTCTGAGAAGATTTAAAGGGAAGTTTTCCCTCTCACAGTTGTTCTCATTCATGCCTGTTGCTGTGGCTTTCCGTGCTGTATCTTTTATTTGCTCTTTGGCGTGATCCCGGTCCCACTCCCTGCAAGGATCACTTGTTTTACTGTTAGGGGGACTCTAGTAGTAGTAGGTATGTGCAAGTTGTCTCATTGTATCATCCTCACCTTTACTCACATCTGGGATTCAAGGGAAAAGTTCCTGTTATAGTCTGCCTTTAATTTCTTCATTATAGAAGAAGTAAAATACAGAATACTACTAATAATACTGTAGTACCTTGGCCAAGGTACTTAATAATCCACGTGAGTTCTGGTTTAAGGATCACAGAAAGGTTTGGGTTGGAAGGGGCCTTTAAAGGCCATCAAGTCCAAGCCCATGAATTGAGCAGGGACACCTTCCGCTATCCCAGGTTGCTCAGAGCCCCATCCAGACTGAGCTTGAATATTCCCAGGGATGAGGCAGCCACACAGCTTCTCTGGGCAACCTGTGCCAGGGCCTCCCCACCCTCATTGTAAAAAAAAGTCTTCCTTAAAGCTAATCTAAATTGACCCTCCTTCAGTTTAAAACCAACACCCCTTGTCCTGTCCCTCCCTCCCTTGTCCCCAGTCCCTCTCCAGCTCTCCTGGAGCCCCTTTAGGCCCTGCAAGGGGCTCTCAGCTCTCCCTGGAGCCTTCTCTTCTCCAGAGGAACCCCCCCAGCTCTCCCAGCCTGGCTCCAGAGCAGAGGGGCTCCAGCCCTGGGAGCAGCTCCGGGGCCTCCTCTGGACTCTCTCCAGCAGCTCCACGTCCTTCCTGTGTGGTGTCTTTTGTTTATGACAGAGACCAGATTAGCTCACTCCCTTTGCATCCTTCTTTTTTTTTAAGATTGTGTCGCCATGAATCACACCCCTGTGAGAGAGGTGACTGTCCTTTGAAGGTAGTAGATATAAAAAATCTCCTCAGCCTCTTTTGGTCAGTCATGGGAGTTACCTTGTCCTTTTCTTGCTGGCTCCCTGCAATTAAAACCCGAACGGGCAGCTGGGAGCTGTATTTGCAGGTCAGACAGTGAACTGCCTCCCCTGGGACACTGTGCTTTTAGTTGGATAATAACAGCTATCAAGGTTATTAAAGAATAGAGATTTGGTATAACTGAATTTTGTTGCTTAATGACATCACAAATGCCAGTAGTGGGTTGTGCCTAAGTTGCTGAATTGTAGACAGTTTGCTTAATTTCACATGTCTGAAGTGTATAAAGGTTGCTATTAAAAATAAACATATACACTTGGAAAATTGCAAAAGGCAAATAAACTTGATTGCTGTTTAACTTTTGCCCAGGACCTTTCCCTTACCCGCGTGCTTGGCATTTTTAGAGCTGGTTCAGTAGAAGAGTTTCTCTGTGCTGCATCCACGGCCTCACTTCATGTGCCCTTTGTGACTGTTCCCTTGGAGGATGGCATTGGAAAATGCCCAGGCCAAGGTCATATTTTCTTCCTTTTCATGCAGTATAGAAAATGCGGCTGAGGTGTGTTTGATACTTTGTTAGGAAAGGTGAGTAAACAGGCAGTTTCCATTATCACAATCCACTGTTACAGAGGAGAGGAGCCCAACTGATAAGAGATTTATTACAGGAAGGACATTTGAACCAGCTCATCAGGATAAACCTCAGCCACATGAAAGCATGTGTTTCATAGCAAGTGATGCAGAAGCTTTGGAGTCCTTTTGCCAAGCCCCAAGTGTGTAGGATTCATGCAAAGCTCCGTAATAAATCAAAGACAGAAATATTTAGATTGGTTTCACAAAGCCACTCTCCACAGAAAGCAAGTTCTCTGAAGAAATCTGTTCTATTAGGCATTTAAGTGGCTGTGACATTAATCATTATGCCATTAATAATTTGACATTAATAACTTCTCCCATCATTTAATCCCTTTTAATCTCTCTGCTACAAGATGCAGGAATTAAAAACAATAAGTTAGACTCACTGTTTTCTACTCTTATCTTCAGAGCTGCTTGATTTTTAGATGATGTGCAGAAATCAGATCTGCCAAGTAATTAATGCCAGATTTGTGAGCAAGTTTAGTTGTCTTCTTGTTCTCAGTTTATCACACAGTACCACGTTTTTTCATGTTGCAGTTCTGTTGAATTTAGGCCTTTGCCTTTTCCTACTGTGTCCACCATTCCCAGTGAAAGATTCATTTTGTGGTTTGCATATTGTTGGCTGGACAGTGTGAATTTGTTATTTTTGGGTCCTCCAGCTGTTGTTGTTGTGTTAGTTGGGTTGAATTACCCTGGGATTCGCTGTGATTTCCCTATGGAGTTACAGCTTTAGCATGTGGAGGATACTGGAGGAGGGTAAATAACTGCTGTTCCCCCTGACTCCTGCCTGTGTGGTCGAATGACGTGAGGAGAAACACTGTACATCTGTCTTGAGCTCTTCACAGGGCAAACAGATCTTCTGACTGACAGTAATTTAGTGGCAGATACATTTGTCTGTGGGCTTAAAACTGGTTAAATGAAAGCATAGTGTTGAAAGGGTGATGTTATCAGGATTAAGAGTTTATAAAATTTAACAGATGTGGGTTTAAATTGTGTGGCACCAGCTCAGAGCTTCACTGGAGGACATTTGTAGATAATACTAAGGCAAATGAGTGTATGCTTTGTAAGCATGTGGGTGTAGAGATAAGGCTCAATTTGCATATTTCTTTCACTTCACTTTCCTTGTTTTCGGAAGTTGCTTTTGAGGATGAGCCCAACGCTCCCCTTGTGTGGGCTGAGTTACTGCCATTTGGGTCTGAAAGTATTTTCCTAGAAACAGAAAAGCTGTTGGAGGGCTGGAATGACTGTTTAAGCAACTGCACTTACGGGGATGGTTTCCAGTGGAGACGGGACTGGACCTGAGGGAAAAGCCGTGTCCGAGTGTGGCTGCTCCCTCTGAGAGCCCCGTTCCCTGGGCAGGGTCAGCTGTCTGCAGCCCCAGTTGCGTGTTCTGTTCTTCATTCCCTTGCAGTCACTCACCCTCAGTTGCATTCTTCATCCTCCTCCTATTTTGGATGTCCACTCATCTGCAGATTGGCAGCTTCTTCTGGTGTCCTTGGCTCTTGTGTGTCTCACCTGAAGCAGTGCACGGAGAGTGAAGTCAGTCCTCGTCCTCTGGGCTGTGTAGTGGCCAAGGCTCTAACACCTTTCTGTCCCTTTAAACATTGTCTTTTCAAATCAGAGCATTTTCAGCACACACCTCTTCCTTTGCCCTTTTTATTTACTACTTATCCTTCACTTACTGCTTATCCTTTTACTTACCTTCACTTACTTTTTCTTTACTTACCTTTATCCTTTCTCTTTGCTATCAGCCAGTTTCCTCAGGAGCCATGTGTTTTACCTGGCCATTCAAGAGGAAAGTGGATTTTTTTTCTTTGAAATCAGTGCACGTCTTGTCTTGGGTGGAGGGAGAAGGAGACAGATCAGACCTGGTATAATCCTGAGTGCAGGAAAGGGGAGGACTGTGCAAGTTGAGGCTGGGTAGAGAGAGGCTCTCAGGGAGCTCAAGAGATGGACACAAACCAGTCCACAGGCAGTGCCTCTGGTTGAAAAGGTTTTTTTTAGCTAATGCAAAATAAAGAGGGAGAAGGAAACAAAAAATGAATGTGTTGGATGGCATGAAAGGCATAATTGTCCTTGGCATTGGTACCATTGAGAGAAGACAAAAGTAAGGTGCTGACAAAGGTGAGTCCCAGGAATGTGGAGGACGAGTGTGAAATTAGGCTATGGCTGTGAGCTACATATCTCAGAGACTGACAACCCACTGCAGGGGAAGGAATACTTAGGAGTGTGTATCAAAAAAGAAAAAAAAAAAATGAAAAGGAATCTATGCTGTATAGCTGAAGTATAGGTTTCTGTGCTGTTATACTTACTCTTCTAAGGGTACACAGATCTAACAAAGCTTCCAGGAAAAGAGAAAGATTTACTACCAATTTACTCTGACATATGGCTGCCCATCCCTTCTCTGAAAATCTACGCATCAGTTAATGGATAAAACTGTCATACTCTGCTTTTAACATTAAAAGTGTGGTCTTGAGGAAGAGACCAAGCTCTCACAAGTTGCAGTCTAAGAATAAGATCTCAAGATTTGATGTGATTTGGCATCTATAGTAGTTTGAGTTGTCTAATAAACCATAGCAATTCATCATCTACCTTGGAAGTCTGAAGTTTAGTAGGCAGTCGTATAGTATCTCTTTTGGTGCCTAGACTACCTCAGGAAAAAAAATCATGGATCTTGGAGGGGCGAGGGGATTATGGCTTGATTTATTTGGCAACAAAATTGACTATAAAACTACTTTTACTATGCTCAGGGGACCAAGGCATAGAGATGTCATATTGAGTAATAACGTCAGGATAATATCAAGGTCTTTGGTCATCTCACTGATTTCACACAGGCAAAGCCACAGATATAAAACACTTGATACCAGAGGAATAGGACATTTCATGCGGATAATAAACACCTAGGAAAATTAATTACCTGTCTGGCTAAAGAGATAAACCCTGAGTCACAGTAAGTGAGGGCGGTGGGGGGAGAGGCAGCGACGTGCGTTTTAACTGTTTTAGTGCTGCCTGAAGTATCACTTATCAGGTAAAACGGGGTTTGTACATCCTATATTCCTACAGAAGAGCCAGTGCTGTATCAAAGGAATGCCCTGCAGTCTGCAGAATGCTGCCTAATTGCACTAGTTAATGAAAAAAGGGCATTTGTTAAAAAATCTCTTTTCCCTGGGACACATTTTAACGCCAAAGTGAGAAATGAGGGTTTAGAACTGCTAGTACCTTGGAGCAAGTACCCACCTGTGGTCAGAAATACACTGAGAGCTCCTGACAAAGGGATCAGTAACTGAGCTTCCCTAATTTTTATCTGATTCCACACTGGAGTGCACAGGATTATAGGCAATGCCACAGGGATGTTGAGTTTGTTTGCAGTTCTGGGCACTCAGAGCACAAATCTGATGAGGAGCGGCTGAGGGAGCTGGGGGGGCTCAGCCTGGAGCAAAGGAGGCTCAGGGGGGACCTTCTGGCTCTGCAACTCCCTGACAGGAGGGGGGAGCCGGGGGGGGTCGGGCTCTGCTCCCAGGGAACAGGGACAGGAGGAGAGGGAACGGCCTCCAGCTGGGCCAGGGGAGGGGCAGGTTGGATATTAGAGAAAAAAAATCACGTGGAGGCCAAGGTTTAGTGGTGAACACGGTGGTGGTGCTTTTTTGATGGTTGGACTTGATCAGCTTGGAGGTCTTTTCTGTGATTCCCCAACACTGCCACCAATACACTGAAAAGAGATGAACAAAACCTGTCCTAAAGGAAAAGGCCTCCAGGTTGGGCTTTCACTCAGCTGGGCTCGCTTCTGATTGATGTTTGGTCTGTTGCTTTGAAATGTGTTGCTTTGCATCTCACTGGTGTTTTTACGGGGACTCTCCCCTTAAGGAGAGGACATGGAGAGCGTGGCCTGAGCACTGTGAGATACCTGCTTAACAGTCTGCTCACGGGATGGGATATTTTACAGCATAAACTGAACGAAGCAGAGGTGAAGGAAGGGCAGTTTGGAACTCTTGCCAGAAAATATCTAGGTTTTTAACCTGTGCAATGATTATATTCACACTTTAGGACACAACACACACAGGAGGAAAACAGATCAAACTCCTCTGTGGGTACAAAGCACGCTGCAGCTGTTTAGTGGTTACACCACTGGCTTTTTCCTCCTGTTCCGTACAGTGACCAAAATTGGTTTAAATGGCTTTAGAAGGCCTTGTGGAAGATGTGAGTGTGTCTTGTCCAGTAAATATTTGAGATTCATTTTAAAAGAGAGAAAAATCTGTAAGCAGTCAAAAGGAACCTCACGAGCCTTGGGGTGAATCAATCCTATGGAGACAGAGCAAAATATGGACAAAACCTGGCAACAAATAGGGAAGAGGACAGAGCTGGTGTCCAGGCACACTCTCACTAGACAGGGAATGAATATGGATTCCTGCCCTCGTTGAAACTAAAAGTACTCGAACCAAACTTTGGTCTTCTGGGGGTGAAGGAAATGCCACAAGCAATTTTTCAGCTCCGAAACACAATTTTAACTCAGAAGCTGGGATGTTTGGGGAATAAAAAAAAAAAGTAAAAGATAGCAAGAATTGGTTTAGAAATGCAGAAATTCAGCCTGGACTCACGGTCATTTGTGCTCTAATTTATTCCATGTATTTTATCAGAAATATGTGAATTCAGATTTTTAGACAAGTTTCCATGAGGTTTGACTGTTGTGATACTCCTGATACTGAATTCTGCAGCAGGCAAAGTTATAAACTGCTCCAATGTTTGGATTTTTAATACCTCATTACATTTTATGAGTTACAGTTGATGCTCTCCCATTTGTTATTGGTTTTATTTGCTCTGTACATGCATCGCTGTCATAGCAAAATTGCAATATACAGCTGTTCTCTCCCAGAGGAACTTTGCAAGAATAGCCAGGAACTGTTATCCCAAACCTCTAATTATAAAATTTATGTCAAATCACTCACAATATGTGCCATATAAATGATAGATTGTGCTGGCCTATGAATACAAATAAGTGATAAAAACACCAACGCGTCTCATGAATAGAGTATTTAAAAAGGAAATATTTATAATCAAGTGCATATAAACATGACATTTGCCAAAAATTTAGTAGCTCAGAAGTGTTCCACTGTCCAGGGGTCAGAGAAAATGAAAATTCCCAGAGGAAGTGTGCACTCCTGTGTGGATGCATTGCAGTGCTAGGTTATAAAACAGAAAAAAAAAAAAATCTGATGTCTCAATACATGGTTTTGAGGAAGTTTTAGTATATAAGGGCTTGAACTGAACTCTCAAAGGTTGAGAGAAAAAAGACTAGGCTGGGTGAATCAAGATCTGTAGCAAACAGGAAGGAAAAGGCAATTTATGATCTGGAGAGACCTCCGTTGGTGGGAGAAAAAAAGAGAAACACTGAGAGAGCTCTGGCAAATTTCCACTCCAGGGACAGCAAATAAGATGGCCTTTGGACAAAGGAAGAGAAATTGGACGGTCTCCCCTATCAAACCAAGCAATCTATTGCTCCCTGTTTTCCTCTGCCTTTAACAAAGCAACAAACTCGGAACCAACCAGAGCCAAGAGGACGTTCGCGGGCACCCGGGAGGAGCAGGTGGGATGTTCATCCTCAGGCAGGACAAGTCAGTTGGTCTGGCAGTCGTGCTGGACGTGCGTGAGCTCAGTCCAGGGCTGCAGCAGAGTCCCTGCTCTGATCCTCTCTGCCAGTAACCTGATTTGGCAATTGGATGTTCTTTTCTTTCTTTTCCAAGTGCCAGATTTTCACTGCGGGGATTTGCTTGCAGAAAATGTGTAAATGCTAATTGGCCTTTGAGTTTATTAAAGTACTTGAAGATGGATTATTGAGAGTGATTTAGTAGATTTGCTTGAATAATTCAAATTCCGGCTACGCTCTTCAAAAGTTTCCATGGTGCTGTTGTTTCCTTTATTTGTATTCTTCGAGGAAAGTACTGGAGCTTTTGAGATCATTTAATTCCTTCGTTTGTTGGGGAGAAAAAAAAAGCTTTTGCCATTAGCATTAGATTAATTTTACAGAGATGTAGAAGGTGAAGCAAAAAAGGACATTATTGTGCAGAGCTATAAAAGAGATTGGCCATTTCTTCTGCAGCTTTCCAAGGAGCATGGTGAAAGGGTTGAATCATAAGATGAAAAAACCCCAAACCCAGAAAGTCTGGCCTAAAAGTACATAAGTTTTCTTACCTCTTGGTTTGACTGTGACTCCTGAAACAGCATTTTCACAAGTAGTAGTAGTAGTTGTGTGCTTTAGGTTGTTAGAGCTCAGATTATGTGGTGGAATAGAGACCTCATTTTTCTTAAATGCTGCAGTAATAATTCAATATATAGTATGGATAGAATTTCATTTGTGCCCCAAGGCTCCTTTCCATAGTGCTTTTAATGGCAAACATAACTAGAAGGAAGAGGTGGGATTTTTGTTCTCACTGTGATGGAGGTGAAACAGCTGAAGGATGACGTTGGTCAGTATAAATTTGTTCTTTCACACTTGAACCTTTTCTATCCAACACAGGTTTTGTCCTTGCAAACTTCTTTGTCGTTTCAGTGGGTAATAATTGCTTGAAAAAAGATGGCATGTTGTTCAGGTTGCTTTAAAAGTTAAATGAGATGCATTCATTATGTTATGGTTCACAAATTTGAGAATGAAACCCATATTCTCCTCAAATTTATCCTTTTTATTGTGCCAGGTATATACTGCCTTGTATATCTATGAACTCAATTTGCATCCAGTTTTCTCATTTAAAAAAATAATAAAAAAAAGAAGAGTCGCTTGAAATTACGTGCAAATAAATGAACTGTAAATCTTTGCTATTATAGTCAATTAAGAGTATTACCACGTGGCCAGATTGGACACTTCTTTATGCTGCTTTATTTATGTGATTGCTGCAGAGACTGGAACTGCTGTGGAAGAAGGATTTTGAAAAGCTCCTTTGTTTCTTTAGAGTGAAAGTGATGCTTTACAGAGGATGGTGGAGCTCTCCAAGACATTGCTGCAGTCAGCAAGGTCAGCAAGGTCTCTCCAGCTGAGAAGAGCAGGAATCTCCAGTGTGTCTGGGCAGTGTGTTCACAGCATCACGGTGTGGGTTGGGTTGGAAGGGACCTTAAAGCCCGTCCAGTCCCACCCCCTGCCACCTTCCACTAGCCCAGGGTGCTCCAAGTCCCGTCCAACCTGGCCTTGGACACTTCCAGGGATCCAGGGGCAGCCACAGCTTCTCTGGGCAACCTGGGCCAGGGCCTCACCTCCCTCTCGAGGAGGAATTTCTTCCCAATATCGCATCTAACCCTGTCCTCCCTCAGCTTAAGGCCGTTCCCCCTTGTCCTGTCACTCTATGCCCTTGTGAAAAGTCCCTCTCCAGCTTCTTTATAAGACCTCTTTAGGTACTGAAAGGGGAAAAATGCAGAAATTCAGGAAAATGCAGATCCCTTCTGCTTAAAATTTGTCAGATAGAGAAGTGCTCTGAGTCTGAAAGGGAGTAGCTGCCCCTTCAGCTGGTTTTAATGACCGAGTAGGCACTCAGTTGGTTTTACATTAGCTATCCCTTATAATTCCTTATAATAATTTAGTTTGGAGGAAAATCATGTTTTAAATAGACTAGGTCGAGAGTAATTAATTGCTCACTAGCACGTCTTGAACTCACTGTGTTAGAGTAGGGATAACCTGGGCCATGGAACAAAGGAGGTTATCCAATATTTCTGCTGTGTATTTTCCACTGGCAGTCACAGGCTAGGGTCAGAATTGTACAAACACAGAAATGAGAAACTCAAAGGAGTTCTCAGAGAGAGAGAGAGAACTCTCTCTAAGGCCAGAGATGAGAAGGGAATTCAAGACATTTCAGGATGAAGCTGCTGTGATGGGAGTAGACTCCCTGACAATGAAGATTTTTAGGAGGGTTTTGATCTCTCAGAGTCAATATTAAATGCCACAGTGAAAAAGCTTATACTGCCAAATTGTTCATGATGTATTTACTTTCAAGTGTCTTCAGTTTTTAGGTCTGGCAGAAGCTTTCATGAAACTTGAGTTAATTTCAAATACGTTGTTCCTAATTTGGTAGCCCAGAGTCGACATTAATCCTTCATGCGCTCCGTGATAAAGGTCTTTAGTTACCATGGTTTGACTGATGGCATGGACGTGTTGGGCAGAGATGCAGTGGGAGAATAACTTCCTGCTTCTCGGAGACTCTATTAATTTTCAGTAGGTAGTATTCTCAATATTGATGTCTCTGCAGAAATAAATCAGACCACTTCATTCCGCAGAACCTCAGTGTGAAGTCAGTCCCACCAAGAGCAACAGCAAAACAAATGCATCACCCACAGGGACCTGGAGAGTGGAGGCAACAGCAGAACTGCACAGATTGACACAGAACCCAGCCCTGAGATTGAGTGGGTTTGTGTAAACATTGCCTTACATATTTGTTAGTCTCAGACAAGTCCTTGGGAATTTTCTTCTCTTCCGTGATTTCCTTAGAGGCCCCGATCCCAATAAAAGGGTATTTTGTTTCATTCAGTGAGCATTCCAGCCTTCCTTTACACAGACAGCAGTATTTTGTCTGGGTGTGTCAGACTTGCATATGTGATTAGCTGGAGCTCTTCTAGTAAATAGAGAAGTGGATTATTGAAAAGTAAAAGCTCTTCTCCTGTATGACTCCCTTGTTGCCCTGGGAAAATACCCTGGTTTGAAAGAACAGCAAAAAGTTGTATGTATGATCAAACACAGCTCCCAGTTGTAAAGTTTATTAAACTGGATTTCCAATGCTATAATTTTGAGAAGTAGTTTCTGATCCTCTCTGGGTCACACTCTCACTTCTGCAAGGTGTGTGAGTCCACCTTGCATAGGCATTTACTGTTCTCACAGACCAACCTGCAGCAACAATGGGGTTCAGGCAGGAGGTTGCAGGTGCTTCCTGCACCGTGGCTTTTAGTGCAGGTGTCGTAAAAGAGAATAGGAGTGGATCCAGACTCTGATACGTGAGCAGGTGGGACCCTTTCTGTGTAGCTGGACCTTAGGTTTGCTGCTGGACTGTCCGAGACAGGCAAGTGCTGTGGTGTTCGGGTCTGACCCAGACCCCCAGCAGAATCACAGGATCACCCGAGTTGGTGAAGACCTCCAAGATCATAAAGTCCAACCTGTGACTGATCCCAGCCCAGAGCACTGAGTGCCACGGCCAGGCCTGCCTTGGGCACCTCCAGGGCTGGGCACTCCAAACCTCCTTGGGCAGCCCCTGACAATCCCTGACCACCCTTTCCATGAGAAATTCCTCCTGATGTCATCCCTGCCCCTGCCCTGGCCCAGCTGGAGGCCGTTCCCTCTCCTCCTGTCCCTGTTCCCTGGGAGCAGAGCCCGACCCCCCCCGGCTCCCCCCTCCTGGCAGGGAGTTGCAGAGCCAGAAGGTCCCCCCTGAGCCTCCTTTGCTCCAGGCTGAGCCCCCCCAGCTCCCTCAGCCCCTCCTGCTGCTCCAGCCCCTTCCCAGCTCCGTTCCCTTCCCTGCACACGCTCCAGCCCCTCCGGGTCTCTCCTGTGGAGGGCCCAGACCTGGGCACAGCCCTCGAGGTCCCTCAGCGGTGCCAGCACAGGGACGGGCACTGCCCTGGGGCTGTGACACACCGTGGCAATTCCTTCTCCCGACACTTTGTGGTGTCTCCGTTCCTCGAGGTGACTGGAGAAGCTGAGTCGCTGCTGCTGCTGCTGAGGAGACACTTGAGAGTGACCTGCACAGTGAGAACCACAAGCACAGCAGCCTTTCCGTGGGCCGAGTGAGCTCCCACAGAGCTCACTTGGAAGACGAGGAGCGTTTTTGGGCTCAGGAGGAGTAGAGCAGGTGTCTCTGTCAGACAGCAGGTTGAAGCACCTTGCTGCTTTTTCGGTGGTGCTTGGATTTCTGAGGTGCTGTTTTCTCTCTGCTTATGAAATGCTACGATCTGGTTAATCTGAAAAGGGGTACTTGGGATTTTTTGTGTGCTGTGCCTGTAGTCACAACCTTTCCAGTTTCATGAAATACAGGAACAACAGTTCTGAGTTAGTGAATTATAGTTTAAATCTGCAACACTCAGAGGTTCAAGTCTTGAAGTGCAAATTTCCTGTAAGAAGTTAAAAGCAGAACTGAAATTATAGAAGGTCAGAGACAATGCAGTCTCTTGCAGTTTTTTCTTCACATCATTTACTTTCCTTGATACATAGTCCATGCTTTCGAATGAGTTTCCCCCATGCCAGCTTTTAAGGAGAGAAGTTTATTTTCTGATCATGAAATGAAGTTTGAAGCATTTTCTGCTTACTAATGAGGTGAAACTTGTTTTACCTTTCCCTCCTGGTGAGTGCTGGTAGCCAGAGGCCTTGCTAAGTGCTAATGAACTCGGTTCTTAATTTCAGCAAATTATGAATTCAACAGTTTCAGAAGGGGATATGCTGAGGTAAGAGACTTTACTAAAATACAGGGAATTTAATTGTATTGGGTTCTCACCTCATTAAATATGTTGGAGAATTTGCCAGAAGTAAACGCTGTTTTCCTGGTTTCATAGCTATTTAGTGGTTAGCTTGGTATAAGGGTTTTAACATTTCAATTAGAACATAGATACATTTTTATACTTTTGTAGTAAAATGATGTAGTATATAATTAATCATGCCTGCTGGAAGTTTCTCTTTGCACTCTTAGGTTTATGGCAGGGCTGTGTAAAAAAAGATACACTAGCATTAATTTTTATCTGAAATGCGTGTTCATATTAAAGAAGAGAGCATAAATACCCCAATGTTACTGACAACTACAGCTTTTCTCTTTCAAAGAACCTTGGTTTTGTCTGAAGAAAGCAGGGACCAGAGCACCCAGTGCTCCCTGGGCAGCTCCTTCCAATGCCTGACCACCCTAAGATACACCAGCAGAAGTAATTAGAGGAAGTGTACAGTTGCCATAAGAAAATTTCTATGTGACTTAATAAATTTGCAGCAAATTCAGTTAGATATTACTCCGTCCTTCACAGAACAGCAGCACCAGTCACCTGGCTGAGGAAGGTCCAGCAGGCTTACAGAATGTCATTGTTTTTCTTCCCCTCATATTTCATTTCCCATGGGGAATGTTGCAGTTTCTGTGCCCCCATTCTTCTGTGTACACTTTTTATCGCTGCTTAGTTTGTTTATAGGTGAGGATTAAAGCTCTGCTATAAATAGGAAAACATTTTTCAGGCTTTATGTATAACTAGTTGAAGATGTGAAGACACTCCTCTTGCTTTTCTAAGCCAGCTCAATTTTTCTAAGCCACTTGGACTTAGGGCTTTGGAATTGCTGAACCGCTGGATTGGCCAGTGCGTCTGGCCTTGGAGCAGTCCCTGCCTTGGAGAGGCATGACCAGAGTAATTTTTTTTTACCTCTGTCTGGTGGAGGCTGAAAATACAAAGTCTGCGTATTTTCAAAGAGAAACACGGCATAGAGAATCTAATGTTGTTGCAGGTTTTCTCTAGTGTTTTCTGTCTGTACCCTTCTTCCCTTGGCAGAGAAATTCAAGGTACTCAATCCATCCACAGAATTTTCTGTCTCTGTCTTTGACAGAGTGTTCAAGCATTTGAGAGAAGTTCTGTTCTTGCACAGTTGTTTTGTTTGTATCAGGGGATTATTTTGCCTCGTGGATTTGGCCCCTGTTTTCCTGGGGTGAGAAATGAGAAATATGGACATGAGCTCTGTAGTAGAGCACAAACTGTGGTTGGTTCTTGGAGGATCTGTCAGCCATAAGCAGGAATCCTACTGCCTTCCATGAGAGCCCAGACCTTGAAGGCTCATTAATTTCTTGCCCATTTTCATAGCTTAGTTCATGTTCCAGCTTCTTTTAATGAATCTTACCAAAACTGGGATAAGATTCCTGAGGCTTTGGGGTCTTTGCCCACTTTTCCCTGGCTGGGAGCCTTTCTTTTTTTCTTAAAATCTCACGTGAGCACTACTGAAATGAATACTGTGCAGGAAATACTGGGAAGGGCAGAGATTTGGGAGCAGTCCTCTGTAATGCAAGAAATTTATAGCAAAAGGGGGTATTATCCAGGTTGCAAGACTTTAATCCTGTAGTAGAGACTCTGATATCAATGCAGGTGAAAGGATAATCTGATCCCAGGATTTCAGGGCTAATGTGGAGTCTGTGGATCCCTGTATCCACCCTGCTCTCAGCTATGCTGATACAAAAGGCTGCCCCCTGAGCTGGGGGTAAAGTTCTTCTGGCATGATTTATATATGATATATTTAAAATATATCATATTTTGGATATTTTGGAAACCCAGGGACAGGTTATTTCCTGTCCTTGGTTTGGTTTGTTCTGCAGTGTTGCCTCTGCGGCTCTGGCTCTTGGGACATTGGTCAGTCAGATGGGCAGCCAAGGTTCATTGTACAGGAGGTTTCTGTTGGAAAGCAGAGCTGTGCTATTACAAATCTGTAAAATTAATACAGTGTTTTGAGAACCAGACCCATTGACCCTATGAGGTATCACTGCTACTTGAAGAAAGTTTAGAGTTCCTAATCTGAACCTTACTTTTCATCTCTATTAGGTATAGTTTCCCTATGGACATACTGCCTTAGTTATAATGAGATGCCTTGGAGAAGGGAGGAGAAGTTTGTAGAAGGGAAAAAAGGTTGTTTTCTCATTTTTTTTTTTTACCTTCTGTTCTGCCCTTCTCACACACTTGTCCTAAATCTGCTTTATGTCCGGTAAAACAACACATCTTCCAAAAGCAGGCTCCTGTCATGTGTTGTCTGGAAATTCCATGTCTCTTGTAATGGATTTCAAATAAATGGGAATTGCTGTATGTTTTTTTGTTCTGTGGCAAGAAGTGTAGAGCAGGATTTTAATACCTAAATACCCATTTGGCCTGTCAAATTCTTGCTGTTGTAGTAGTAGAGGAGGAATTGTTAAGGTAGCACGTGAGAGAAGTGCTGCCTTACAGTCTCTGAAAAGAAAGGCTTTTCTTTAGCAGGATGGTAGAACCCTCTAAATAAAATCCTCGTCTGTAACAGGCAATTCCAGGGAATGCTGAACAAACAACAGATCCTGCCCGTCTGAGGGACTGTCCCACTAAGTCTGCGAGTGTCCTCCATGTGGAAAATTAATCTTCTGTGAGCAGCCGCCTCATGGAATAGAAAGTTTTATCTTAATTGGGATTGAGTTAAAGATCATGGGGATGTTGAAAGGATGTGTGACCTGCCTGTTCGGTTCCTGGTTTCTGCCTCTGCCAGGTAACCTGAGGGACTCGTCTGTAGATCAAAGTGTGTTTTGACGAAGTGAGCATTTTTCCAAACTGCTAATGTGGACAAAGAACATCATGAATCTTGGTTAAGGCGAAACCAGTGTTTTTCACCAAAGTTATTTTGTGGAAAAAAAACGGTAATTCCTCAATCACATTCTTTTGAACCACACTGGACATTTGCTGAACCTGTTATTCCTTTCCATAAGTTCCTCTGAGAATACTTTTCACCATATTATGCTGAAGATCTCTGCTTTTATAGAATCAGAGAATATCCTGAGCTGGAAGGATGTACAGGGATCATCCAGTCCAACCCCTGGCCCTGCACAGACACCCCAGCAATCCCACCCTGTCCCTCAGAGCGTTGTCCAAACCCTCCTGGAGCTCTGGCAGCCTTGGGGCTGTGCCCACTGCCCTGGGGAGCCTGGTCAGTGCCAACCAGCCTCTGGGGGAAGAACCTTTTCCTGAGATCCAACCTGACCCTGCCCTGGCACAGTTTCATGCCCTTCCCTGGGTGCTGTCCCTGCTCACAGAGCAGAGATTGGTGCCTGAGGCCCCCCACCCCCATTTTGAGGGGTGTTGCTGACAGGATCTTTTAATCCATGGACCACTTTTGTGGAGGTACTAACAAAACCCACCACTGGATTGACAAAGATTTTCACAGCGGATCTGTTGAATGGGCTTCAGAGGTTGTAGCAGAAAGTAGGAATAGTCCCTGGCTAGGCTGCACCTTATAAATATACATATTGGCATCATTTGCTCCAGTCTGGTTTCTTGGAGGGGGTCTTGGCAGTTGTAATTAATTCTGAAACCAACCCATCCCTGAATTCCACATTACACGGCTGAGAGTTTTCTCTGCTTTTTGTTGGAAGAATCCAATTTAGCTGTGATTGACCTTTGTTCCTTCCTTATAGCAGAAGTTATTTGAGGAGCAAGTTTTATCTGAAGCGAATGTATTTAGCGCTTTTAAGGAGAAATTTATAAGGAAGCTTTGAAAAGGCTGCATCAAAATTACGGATGTGAAACCATCGAAGGAATTTGGTGCATTCTGGTGTAGGTATTTTAAGGCTGTGACAGCATTTGATTCAGTCTGTTTTCCTTAGCTGGTAAAACTGAACACCCACTTCTAGCACTGAGTCCCACTTGGATTGCTTTCAGGTTGTTTATTGTTCCTTGTTTTTCATTTCCCCTCTTTTCACATTTAAGAATGAGGTGGTGGTGCCGTGCTGGCAATATTGCCAAAGGTTACTCTATTACTGTTTTTAAAAATAACCTTGTGTCACAAGTTTATATAGGGCTTTTTCATATAAATAAGAAATATTTGCTTCCCTGAAGGGATCAGATTATTTACGTATTTTCAGTGTGTGTATGTGGCATTAAGTAGGCATGTGACACACCTTCCTAGAATGGAAGTGAAATGCCCTTTAGAGGTGTGATGCTGCTTCTGGAAAGTTGCTGGAGCTTTAGAAACTTCATTTCATCCATCTGACTGCTTCAAACGTGGCCAGGAATCCAGAACTGAGAGGTGAGGTCATTTTCCCGTCCATCCCTTCCCTTTCTGTCAGCTCCAGAAAGGTTTTTTTGCTACTGTAACTAAACTTTGGATTTAAATGAGGGTCTTATTCCAACCTGTAACGCATTTCAGAGAGTGAAGTTAAAGCTATATTTATACTTGATGTATGGAAACATGTTTGTGTTCTTTATGTTGCCAAAGAGATATGTAAAAAAAAAAAGAGGTACTGGGGATGTCCAGACTGTTCCTCATCCAGTATTTGTCTCTTTGCAGAGTTGGGGGGCATTGTGCAGTTGTGCCAAAGGCAGGCCCAACTTCTCACTGACATAGGGAAGGATCAGTCTCTTTGCTAATTTTCCCATATGGAATTAGTGTTTCACAGTGACAGTGACAATAGAAATGGTCATAGAGTACCTTTAATGTAGAAATTTAAAAAATACTCCCTTCAGGAAGACCAAAGCAAACCAACTCCTTCTGCAAAGACACGTGCCCATGTTTTAATCCTAAAAGCACTGTACTAAAAGAAGCTGGTTTAAAATGAGAAACCAAATAATATTTACTGGTTTGTTTAAAAGCTCCTGTTTTACTATTGTACAAAAATGCCAGCCTCCACACTGAGCATTCTGAACTGCTCCTCCTTCATTATTTTGGCAGGCTGAAGACGGTTTGCCGTTACTATTCCCACTGCTCTTTTGTAAAAGAGTGCAACTCCTGGCTTTTGCTGCTGTTTTACCTCAAGGACTGTTCCAAACCTATTTGGTGATTCTCAGAGCCAGGTTCCCCACCTCCTTTAAGCTCCTTCCAGAGGTGCCTTTCTCAAGTGTCAAGGGGCAGAACTGTGCGAGAGCAGCATAGTGTCGTCATTTCCTTGGGACCTTCGCCAGCAAATGTGAGATGATCTCCAGTTTCTTTTCAGGAATGCGAAATGAAGTTTATTCCCTTATGCCTTCCTTCTGGATTGCATGTCCAGTCATAGAATCACAGAATTATTAAGGTTGGAAAAGACCTCCAAGGTCATCGAGTCCAGCCTTCGACCAAATCCCACCACGCCCACTAAACCATACGGTGAAGTGCCACATATTCTTACTTTTGGAACTCTTGCAGGGATGGTGACACCACAACTTCCCTGGGCAGCCTGTTCCAATGCTTAACCACCACTTCAGTGAAGAAGTTTTTCCTATTATCAAACCTCAGCCTCCCTTGGTGCAACTTGAGGCCATTTCCCCTTGTCCTAGGGCTTGTTTCCTGGGAGAATTCATGTCCTTGGGCCTCCCCATTGGAGCTGGGGAGTTGGCACACCTGGGAACCCACTGACCTCAGCTCACCTTGCTCTTTTTTTGAGAATGTCCAATGTCCAAAGCTGGCTACACTTAGGAAACTCCTCCTGCAGAGACTGGGATACCCATGTGCAGTTGGTGTGGTTAATTCTGTTACACCACAGTGGTGGAGTTTCTGTGTGCACAGAGCACCAGGGCTGGCTCCTGGCTCCAGGAATACCCAAGGACTGCCCCTCAGACACCATCCAAGCTGTCCTTTCTTCTGGGGGGTTCCAGCAAAGGGAATCTCAGGAGGTTTAACAAGGCCAAGGGCTGGTGCTGCCCCTGGGTCAGGACGAGCCCTGGGATCAGTCCAGGCTGGGGAGGAGCAGATGGAGCAGCCCTGGGCAGAAGGCCCTGGGGGTGCTGGTGGGGCAGAGGCTGGACCTGCCCCGGCCCAGAAACCCCCCGTGCCCTGGGCTGATCCCCCAGCGGGGGCAGCAGGGCAGGGGGGGATTCTGCCCCTCTGCCCCTCAGGGGAGACCCCCCTGCAGAGCTGCTCCAGCCCTGGGAACAGCACAGCAAGGCCATGGAGCTGCTGGAGAGAGGCCAGAGGAGGCCCCAAGAGGATCAGAGGGCTGGAGCAGCTCTGCTGGGAGGAAAGGCTGGGAGAGCTGGGATTGTTCAGCCTGGAGAGGAGAAGCTTTGGGGAGACCTTAGAACCCCTTCAGTTCCTAAAGAGGACTTATAAAACGGAGGGAGAAGGACTTTTCATATGGGCAGAGAGTGTCAGGACAAGGGGGAACAGTTTTAAAGTGAAAGAGGAGAGATTTAGATTGGATATTAGAAAAAAATTGTTCCCTGTGAGGCTGGGGAGGCCCTGGCCCAGGTTGCCCAGAGAAGCTGTGGCTTCCCCTGCATCCCTGGGAGTGTCCAAGGCCAGGCTGGACAGGGCTTGGAGCAACCTGGGCTAGTGGGAGGTGTCCCTGCCCATGGCATGAGATGAGCTTTGAGGTCCCTTCCAACCCAAACCTTTCTATGACATGTTATTTCTCCAATGGTTGTGGAGTGTGGCTTAGTTGGACCTCTCTCAGTACTTATGAAGGCTGTCGAAAATGTGATTTTTGTTTCTGGTTTTTAAGTGTACTCAGAGCTCCAAATTGTTGCTGCCCGTATTTCCTTGATATTTGACTGCAGGTGCAATTCCATCCTTTAGTCAATCTGCTCCCTGGTGGTCTCACCTAGGTGATAGATGGCATGGAGAGAAGTGTCAGAAGGCTCCAGAAATCATTTGTTTCTAAGCTTTTTTTTCTCTGAGTGTAGAGCATGTTTAGTGTTTGGATTCAAGACTCATTTTTTTTTTCCTTTGGGGAGAAAATAACTGTTGAGTTTACCATATAGAATTCACAGCCACTGCTGCTAAGAGTCTGCCTGGCAAATAGCTGTGTGCAGTTCAAGGATGGCTCCTTACCTGCGGCCTCGGGTGATGGTCAGGAGACATGCTGGCTGTTCCTGTGGGCTGCAAGGGCAGCAGGTGCTCGTGGCCTCTCACACAAGCTGGTGAGATCATGAGCATGTGGCCAGGTGTCTCTCCTGAGTGAAACCCTGCTGAGAGCACATCCCTCATCCCGACAGCAGCAATCCACTGCCCAGCCAGCCTGGGACAGAGGTCAAGAGACCCTTCCGATTAGAAAAGGGCTCACCCCGGGGAATAACAACTGAGCAAAAAAATGTGTTAATGTTCACTGGTTGCTGAGCTGGAACTGCACGAAGAGATGAGAGATTTCTGAGGGCCCTGGAAAAGGTGTGCTTGGAAAAGAGAAGCTTCAGGGTGACCGAAGTGTGGCCTTCCAGTACCTGAAGGAGCAACAGGAAAGATGGAGAGAGGCTACTTCCAAGGGCCCGGAGTGACAGGACACAGGGAATGGCTTCCCATTGACAGAGGGCAGGGTTAGATGGGATATTGGAAAGGAATTGTTCCCTGTGAGGGTGGGAAGGCCCTGGCCCACATTGCCCAGAGAAGCTGTGGCTGCCCCTGGATCCCTGGAAGTGTCCAAGGCCAGGTTGGACGGGGCTTGGAGCAACCTGGGCTGGTGGAAGGTGTCCCTGCCCATGGCAGGGGGTGGCACTGGGGGGCCTTTAAGGTCCCTTCCAACCCAAACCATTCCATGATTCTGTGACATGGATATCATCACTTCAGGCTCATATTCTGCCTTCATTTCATGTAGAAATACAGAACATGTCAATTTTGGTCAAAGTTTAAATAAGTTTCTGCACAGGGAAGACAAATGAATAATTTCCCTTTTTTATCTTTCCTGTGGCTAGAACCCTTATGCAGAGATGCTATTTTTGAAACTAATAGCAAGTACTAAGCTTAGCAGATTTTAAAAACAGTCATGTTTCTAAAAATCAGCCGTTTCTACATCCACTTTTTTTTTTTTTTTTAATCCCAGACCATCCAGGAGAGGATAAGATGTGAGAATTATTTTGGAGTGGAGTGGGAAATAGTGTCTATCTAGTGACTTCCTGAAGATGAGTAGTCTCTAAATAAGTAATAAAGCTGAAATAGCTGTAACTTGCTCTTCGGTGTTTGTTTGTTGATAGTTTCTGCCACTTGAGCTTAGATTTTGCTGTCCTCAAGTTGAAATGGGCATTGTCAATGTTTTTCTTTTTTTGAGATTTCTTTGGGGGGCGGGGGAGGGGTTTGGTTCGTGTTTTTTGACTGGTTCTTTAGAAGCTGCATGAGCATTATCCTGACAGGGTAGTTATTTCTTATTACAATATACTCCAAGGCAAGAGTTGGAATTACAGTCTAAGGAAGGTTATTTTCATTTACTGCATCATCCAGAACTTTGCTAAGCAAAATATTTGTTTATAAAGAATGCCATTTTGGTTTCTGTAATGCTGAACCAATGACAAATAATAATGGGGCTTTTGTGTGCAAAAATATTTTTCATGCCTTCAGTTTTTTTATGAAGCTTATCCCAATTTGTCTCCTTCTCCAGATGCTAATAATAATCAGTGGTGAGGTTTTCCATGAAAGTGAATACAGCCATGGCTTCCAGTTTTGATTGGTTACCCAACAGTGCCCTCTTCTTTAGTTAGGTGAGCAAAAACATGTGTGTGGATGTGTCTGTGTAAACTTTAGAGAAGCTGTGGCTGCCCCTGGATCCCTGGAAGTGTCCAAGGCCAGGTTGGACAGGGCTTGGAGCAACCTGGGCTAGTGGAAGGTGTCCCTGCCCATGGCAGGGGCTGGAACTGGATGCTCTTTAAGGTCCCTTCCAACCCAAAGCATTCTGTTTCTATGATTCAGGGCTGAGGGCTTCTCCTTTGTGCATTCCTGGGAGTTGTGCTGCTGCAGCCGTTCCCAGAGCACGGGTCAGCCTGAGCGTGGGGCTCCTCTTTGCTCTCAGATGGTGGCTGGGAGGGTGCTCAGGCTTGTGGTGCTGTACCTGGTGTGCATTGGCAAGGAGGATCTGCATTTGGACACGTCCCAGGTTAATCAGCAGCCTGTGGGGTATCTGGATATACTGGGGTTTATTTAGCAACCTAACGAGATCAGAGCTTTTACCCTCCTTGATTCTCTCCCACCCTTAGCCCTGGGAGCCACCGTGGGATCCACCCTCAGCCCAGCATCGTGTTTATTATCACCTGACTTTCCTGCCCACCAGGCAGGTCACTGCTAGCTGGAAAGGTTAGACAGACAATCCTCTTTGTTCCTGCAGTTGCTCCGTTACCAGTCCTGAGCATCACCAGCCAAGGTCTCTGGGCGTCCCCTGACGTTTGTCTGCACAGATCTCCCCCCATTTCTAGGCTCTTCCTGCATTGCCATCATCTTTCCCTACTTCTTCCCAGACCCCTGGTTCCCTCCCTAACCAGGCTATGTGCTTCCATGACCAGCTTCCTATTTTGTGTTTCCCCCTCACCTCTCTTCATGAACATGGCAGTTGTGTTTAATCCTGGTGTTACGGGCATGCGACGCCCTTAGTGAAACAGAGAGCAGGGAGAGGCTTCTGTGGAGGGTTGAAGAGCTGGGTTTGAGGCGTTCACGCGCAGTCTGTGCTGACTACCCTGTCTAACCGTGGTAAGGCCCCCAGGCTGCTGTGCCTACACATGTTCTGACAGCTGCAGGTTATTGTCCTGCGCTCCCTGTGGCCCAGCCGGGATGGAGCCCGGGCCAAAGAGCGTGGCTGATGAGCTGGGGTGGGATGCTTCTCACAGCAGTGGTTGTGCAGCCTGGGTGTAGCCCTGTAACAAACGGTACCTTCCAGAGTAATATGATTTCTTTGCATTAGCGTGTCAATTCCAGGGCGATTCCAGCTGGCTTAATGGAGCATGGGAACACTTCTCCAAGTGCTCGGCTGACAGAAGGGGAAGATGGATGGTTGTGGCAGAGGCTTGGTGCAAGAGAAGCTCGGTCTGACCCTGGTCTTTCTCTCCCTGCCCTTCTCAGCCCGTGCAGGAAGCTCTTCTTCAGGGCTGGAGCACTTGAGTGTGCTCTGGGCTGAGCGTTAAAATCCAGGTGGCTTTTGGTATTTGTTATTAAATCTGAGAGATTGGGACCCACTGCCTTCCCTTATCCACTCCAGGTTTGTGGATCTGCTGTTGTTTGGGGGTGTTGATGGTTCAGTGCACGACATGGGGCCAGGGCTGACAGGAGAAGGACATGGGATTGTGCCTCTTTCTTCACCAAAAGGGTGGTTAGGCCTTGGCAGGGGCTGCCCAGGGAGGTTTGGAGTGCCCAGCCCTGGAGGCGTCCAGGGAAGGCCTGGCCGTGGCACTCAGTGCTCTGGGCTGGGGGACAAGGGGGGCATCGGGCACAGGGACAAAGTGGACTCCATGGCTGAGAGGGGCTTTTCCAACCTGATCCTGTGGTTAAACAGTAGTGAGACTCTCTTTGGTACCCAGGTACCATGGAATATCTACTGATGATGGGACACAGGTGTCTGAACTTCGTGGTATGCCCCACTGTCCTGGTCCCTTGATGATGGGGCCTGGAGAGCCTTTCTGAGCACCCTTCTGTAGCTCCCTCCATGCTCTCGACTTCCCTTCCAAAGGGAACAAGACTGGGAAGAGAGCTGAATACAGTTGTGTGCAGGGTGTGCACCAGGGAGCTAGGAAGTGCCCTTGTCCCTCCCCTCCCCAACTTTGCTTCTTGGTAAAAGTTATATTTGGGAAGGATGGGAGCCTATGAAGCTGAAGCAAAGGTCATGTTTGACATGGTACTTGCTGAGGGAAATATGTAAATCTGAGACTGCCAAATGAAATTGAGAATTCAGCAGTGGTAGAGGATCGGTCTGTCTGTGCTTTGTGGAGGTTGCTGTATTTTATAAAATGTGAAATATGGTTTCTTGGCTCTTATTCCAGCTATCCAGAAATTATTTTACTGAGGGACATGACCAGTTTTGCTTTGTGATCTCACAGCGAGCACAGACATGGCAAGGAATGATATAGTGACTATGGTGATGACACATAATAAGACTATTTGGTGTGAGTTTTGCTGAAGACTATAATTTTAGGCACATTTCAGAGCAATCAGAACAGTTGCAATCTAAAGGTTGTGTGGAAAATACCAGAACTAACAGCCAAACAGCCAAATGCAGAAAGCTCTTTGGCACCACTAAATTCTGTTCATTCAGAATGGAGATCATCACCTGCTGAAATGTTCAGTTGAAAGACAGTTCCTCCTTTTACAGACACCGTTGTTACAATGCACACACGTGCAAAAATAGAACTTTTTAGCTCACGGGACATGTGAAGATTTCAGACTCTTTCCAGGTGCAGGTGGCAGATGACCGACCAATCCTACTTTGGGAGAAGGTGTCAGATTTCTGTGTGTCCCCGAGAAGTGTGATCCAGGCCAGTGCAAAGGTGGAAGCACTTTACTGCTGGCCTTTGAACCACTTGGTAAAGATAACTGGCTCCATCCCTCTCAACGTTCCCCCAGAGGTGCAGAATCAGCAGTGCGAGACGTTGCCCGGAGAGGCTGCGGCTGCCCCACTCCTGGAAATGTCCCAGGCCAGCTTGGAGGGGGAAGGTGTCCCTTGCAATGGCAGAGGGTGGAATGAGGTGAGCTTTAAGATCCCTTCCAACCCAAACTACTCCATGATTCTGGGTGTTTGGCACACCTGGGAACAGCCTGGGACCAGGATCAGAGCAATCTTTGCTGCAGCAGAGATGTGTTGTTGGTCCCTCCTTGTTCCTGACAAGCTTGGGTTGTTCACTTCAGCAGACAAATGCCAATTCCAGGGGGTTTTTTACCAATGGTGAAGGTGATGTGGAAATTCCAAGTTTCTTTGCTGTGTCTTTTGGAGATAAAAAAGTAACCCCACAGCAAACCCTAAGATACAGATTAATTGTCATGACCTGAAAGGGAACACAAAAGTTACTTATCTAAGTAAGTCCTCGATTCAGAACTTCCTTTAGGCCCCTCCTGAGGTCACAAAGGAAGGTGCAGTGCCACAGCAAGGACGGGAATGAAATCTCTACTCTCCCTCTTCCAGTCCTAAGGTAAAATGAATGTGCTGCTGCAGATGGCAGAGGAAGCACTTAGGATATAACACCCATGTCCAGTTGCTCTTCCTTATAGCTGGAAACACAGAAAAATAGTGTGACAGAATTGCACTGAGCTGCAGGTGCCCTGCCTGCTGCTCACTGCGAGGTTTTTCCTCCAGAGTTCCTTAATAAAGAAATAAAAGCTCCCTGCAGTCAGCAGTCTCTCTGCAGGGGAGGGGTGAGCTTTCAGTTGCCGGAACAACAAGCAGATTTTTTTGCATGTGACCAAGGCCACTAGCAGAAAATTTGGAGGCTTGAAAGGTGAGGAAAGGGTTGTAAAGATACGTTAGAAGAAACTCAGTCACTAAAATCACCATATATTTAACATAATTGTTCCTGAAGGCTGTGAAAACCCTGAGTTATTTCACATCAAGTTTGCTCATTATGTAGGTTATCGGTAGTGCCACGTTTAATTTGCTGGAAATTAAGTGCTGTGAGAAAAGATGCAAGTTTCACAACCACATAATCCTGTTTTGTAGCACAGTCATAGAAATACACCTATAAAACTGATACAATACTCTCAGATATTCCTTGTTCCAGTGGAAACATCTGCTGTGAACTCACTAGTGGCTTTTATTGGAAAGGTCCCACAAGTACATGCTTTTAGAGCTAATGACTGATATTTGCAATATCTTAATTAAAAATTAAAAAAAAATGGAACCTTGTTTTGCTGTCCTTGCTGATCTGAAAGCTTTTCTAAAGCTGATTGTGACACTTGTGAGTGTGAGCAAAGAGAACAAACATAAAGTTGTAAAGACACCCAATGACAGCAGCTGTCCAGATGTGGAATCATTGAATGAGGGAACCTTAACTGGTTGGAAGCACATCCCTTCATAGTTATTAGGGTAATATTTGGATATATTTCATGTTTTTGCTGGCTGTAAAGCATTTGCTGTCCAAGGAGGCTTGTCCTTTGCAAAGGCCCCACCTGACCTGTGTCCACCTCAAATCCAGTGGCTCAGGGGGGGATTCTGCCCCTCAGGGGAGACCCCCCTGCAGAGCTGCTCCAGCCCTGGGAACAGCACAGCAAGGCCATGGAGCTGCTGGAGAGAGGCCAGAGGAGGCCCCAAGAGGATCAGAGGGCTGGAGCAGCTCTGCTGGGAGGAAAGGCTGGGAGAGCTGGGATTGTTCAGCCTGGAGAAGGGATGTCTGCAAGGAGACCTGAGAGCCCTTTCCAGTGCCTAAAGGAGCTCCAAGAGAGCTGAAGTGGGAGTTTGGATAAGGGCCTGGAGTGCCAGGACAAGGGGGAATGGCTTCCCACTGCCAGAGGGCAGGGTTAGATGGGATATTGGGAAGGAATTGTTCCCTGTGAGGGTGGGGAGGCCCTGGCCCAGGTTGCTCAGAGAAGCTGTGGCTGCCCCTGGATCCCTGGAAGTGTCCAAGGCCGGGGTGGACGGGGCTTGGAGCAGCCTGGGCTGGAGGAAGGTGTCCCTGCCCATGACAGGGGGTGGGACTGGATGGGCTTTAAAGTCCCTCCCAACCCAGGCCATTCTGTGACTCTGATTCTATGACTTTTATAGTTGGATCAGCCACAGTTGTGTGGCAGGTAATTAAATATCAACGGGAAGGTTGCTTGAGGTTCACATGTGCCATAATTCCACACTATCTTGCCTATGCAGACGTTTGCCCTGTGAAATACCGACAATTTTACGGTGTTCCTTTCAACCTCTGTGAGTGAGTTATGGGTTCATTTCTGCAGGGGAGAATGAACAACATTAATAGGACTTTGGAGAGCAGTTTGAGTTTCAGAATGATGTATCCTTATCTTTTGAAGTTCTTCTGTACTGATCTTTGAAGCAGATATGAAGCCATTCAAATGGTGTTTTATAGCCTACCCTTGGGAAAACAAATGTTTGTAAACACCGCTCTCTTTTAAGGCCATATACTACATATATTATATATTATATACTATAGCCACAGCATTACTTATAGATCTTCATGTCCTCTCCTTTTATCTTCTTATTTTTATCCCTGCTCTTACACATTACTTTGCCTCAGATTTGTAGTGACTCCTGTGGGGGAGATTGGTTGTGGAAAAAGTGTGTCCAAAAGGAAACTTAAGGATCTTGGGAGTAGATAGGTGCTGATATTACTTGTTTCCGCTCATGGGCTACTGATGAGAATTAAATTGAGGTCAGCCCTGGGCACAGAGGTTTATTTGATATTGTTGGTGTTGAGAGTATGTACAATTAATGTCTGCCCTCGGGGTGCTGCAGCCGAGCAGATCGTATTATCCTTGCAGGTCCAGCAGGGAAAGCTGCTCCCCTGTCCAGCACCTGAGGGAGAGAAAAACAGTTTCAAAGGATGCTTCCAACTGTGCCACCAGGGTGTGGGAGACTGCTGGGGTCTGACATTCATAAAATTACTGTGGTGTACTTGTTTGTTTTCTCCTTCAGCTCCCATTTGATGAAATCTTTCCGCCCGGTAGCTGTAAATTTAGCCATAAGTGGTTATCTGTCTCATTCCCAGCCTCAGTGGGCTCATTCCTGCTTTACAGCCCTTTGTTATTGTGGGAAATGAAAGAAAAGGGGAGCTTGAGTTGCAGCTCCTCTGCAGTGGTGTTGAGTCCAGGACTGTTGACCGCCAGGAGCCCTATCCCGTGGCAGACTCGCGCTGCGCTGGCGGTGCAGGAGCACTTTCTCCACCTGAGCACCTCTGCTGCACCTCTGTCAATACAATGGGTTTGAGCATATGTGGCCAGGACAATGATTTAATTTCTCTTTATAACTTTTCCTGCTCCCCCCTAGGGTTCTGTGTGCCTTTCTCTGTGTCTCAGTTCACGCCCATCCTGGGATCGCCTCATTTACTCAGATAGTCTCCTCACAAAAAAAGTGTTTAATGCACCAGTGTCACCACCAAAATAAACAGTGAAATCAGTTCCAAGCCCAATCCTTACACTTACAAACTCTCTCACGTTGTTTTTTTTTTTTAGTCCTGGGTGCGTTTGTTGGGGAGTTGCTCTGGTGGATTGGGACAGATGAGGTGCAAAGCACCGTAGCTGAGGAGCACCACTGCAGAAAGGTGCCTCACGGGTTTCTGCGTTTCATCCTGTGTTTGCCAGTTGGAGGTCATTGCCCCAGAGGAATTATTTTTAAAATTTAAAATATGCTCTTTTTTCTACATACAGGAATTATTTACGTGCAAATCACATTATTACTGTGATTAACAGTGCAGCATTAACCCTAGAGGAGAGATGAAGGTTCTTCCCACACAAACTATGTTAAATCCAGGGAGAAATGATTTGGAATGCCGTAGGGTATGTACCCAAAGGTTATGTTCTACAAATCCTGTTACTTAGTAATCAGTTTGTGTGTTTGCCTCCCACATATTGCTTGGAAAATGTACTCATAAATTCAGTCTGAAGCAAACAGGGTGTTTTGAACTGTTGAGTCTGTATGGTGTATGTATATGGTAGTCGGAGGCTGTTGGCTGTCATCAGGCTCACACTGCTGTAGAATAGTTTGGGATTCTTCATGTTTGGGTTTTTCTTTTTCCCCAAGAAGTCACAGTGTTTATCTCTCAGGATGTTAGACCTTTGCAAAGAACACGTCTTGCCAGCTGGTATAATTTGCATGGCAGTTTCTCCCGTTTCGATGTTCATGCTGTTTTTGCAGGAATGTAATTTAAGTTGTAATTTGACACGGGCTTGTTTTTATCTCCCTGCTAAGATTTTGGTTTGGGGAGGTTTGCTCTCCATCTCCACTTGATGAACTAATACAATATTCAGAGTCTGTGTGGACCCTGTATTTCAATTTGGCTCATCATTTGGAGAAGTGTGGAAAATGTTCAGTGCTGTATAATCAAATAATTTAAATTCTGCTGGGCCGTTTGCCAAGGCGAGAAGGTGAGTGTTGGGAGTACTGAGTTTATAAAACAAACCCTGAATTACGTGCTGTTTTTGGTAGCTTCCAGAAGACTTTTAGGACAATACTGCGGTAATGCAGGAGGCTTGTCCTGAAGAGGGAACCCAGAGAATTCAGAGAACCCAGATAAATAGAGGACCCTTGTTCCTTGGAGGAGCGGAATTGCTTTTGTTGTACCTTGGTTGTCACTGCTTCAAAGGGACACAGAAGTAGGGCTGGGTTAGCAGACTTGGGCAAACTCTGAGGGAGGAGAAGGGGCAGGGAGTCCCTGTGGTGACACCCCTTTATCCATCGGGCTGTGTGTGCATTTTTAGGGTACATTGCCTCAAAAACCAAGAGTACATATGTGTTGTGTGGGCAGAGAGAGGTGCTCCTGTCACTTGGTGTGGTTCACTTGAGCTGAGACTGTGGTTCCCCCCTAGAACCTGGTCATTTTATTCTGCCCTGGGCTGGACTGGTCCCATAGGAGGGACCCACACATGTCACCTTTCCGCTTGCACAGGTGAGTTGAGTTGACGTCCTGGTTTCTTCCTGCCGTGTGTGGTTGGCAGAGCACAGGGAAATGAAGAGTCCTTGGCTTGGAGTGGGCCCTGCTCAGCACCACCGAAAGCATCACTGTGTTATCAACGTGACTCTCATCCCGAATCCAAACCCACAGCACTGTAGCAGCTGCTGGGAAGGAAAATAACTCTGTCCCAGCCAAGCCCAGGACTTTTGGGAGAGCAGAAAAGGGGAGTTTGTTTTCCTTCCATTAGTCTTCAAAGGGGTGGAAGAGAATCAGTGACATGGAGGTGGCACCTTCAAGACATTTTTTGTGTCCACCGAGGAAAATTCCCATGAGTGTGTTTGTGATGCTTTGTGTTTGTCCATAACAAAACACGGAATAGAGGAGCAGAGAGAGGGGAAAGTTGAATGACATTGATTTTGTCTAGCAAAGGCACTTGCAGAAATCACATTTTCAGTGACAAAGGTCCCTGCTTTTCTATTGTCATTCCCACACCATTTCCTATGGTCAGCTGGGATTTGGGCCCCCAGCATTTGGCCTTCTGGTAACGTTGGTAGTACCACTTTTTTGGGGGTATTTCTCCTTGCTGTTGGGGTTGTGAAGTCTTTACAGGATTTCATGTTTTCTACATGACATTACTGTTATGTAGAGAAAAAAACACAGTTTTATTCGAGGGTTTTTTGCTTGTTTTAGGTTTGTGTTAAAAAAAGCGGCTTTAGATTTTTTGAGCGTGATTTTCTTAGTGCAGCCTCTTTTGCTTAAGAAGTTCTTGATAAGAAACAGATTAAGAGAAGAGCTCTCATGATATGAGAATGAAGTGACTTGTTTGTTTTAGGCTTGTAATTATTCTCTGTGATGGGTTTAGAGTTGTAACTGATTTGTAAGCTTTAATAATCATGGTGTGCCATCATACCTTGCAGCATTTTATGGATGAATCCATCTCTGTTTCCAGCTTGGTGTATCAGCATGTTTAATGTGGTTGTATGTTTCATGGTTTAATGAAAACTATTAATTTCCACAATTCCATATTGCCCATTCTGGCAGCCTGTGGATGGAGGTAACGAGGATCAAATAATTGTCTTTGGGGAATGCTGAAATTTGCAGGGAAATTTGGGCTCAGCTCGGGTGGTTTGTGGGAATTTGAAAGCCAGTGTGTATGTCTTTCTTCCATACCAGTTAAAGGCATTTTGTAAAACTACTTTATATGGCACGAGGGCAGTGAGAATTCTGTGTCACTGACAAATACAATGAGTATTTTTCCCTCTGAATTAGTGAGGAGAAGCAGCCTGAATGACTCCCTGTCTGTAATGCATTCATTGGGTACAGAACAAATAGGCAGTGTGAAATCCCTGCTGTATGCTTGGTTTCCAATTTCACTACATGATGACTTGAAGGGAAAAAAAAATTGTATAATGTTATTTCGGTGTATTTGATATGTGGCAGGAATTTTAAGTTCTTCTATGTCACTTTTACTTAGTAAATATATATATATATATAAATTTTCTGTTTCGAACAGAAATAGGAATGATACCTTTCATAATATAATTATATATAACAAAATAAATATACTATAATAAATAAATAAATAATATTACATAGTTCACTGGCACAGGTTGCCCAGAGAAGCTGTGGTCGCCCCATCCCTGGAGGTGTTCAAGGCCAGGTTGGAGAGGACTCGGAGCAACCTGGGCTAGTGGAAGGTGTCCCTGCCCATGGCAGGGGGTGAAACGAGATGAGCTTTAAGGTCCCTTCCAACCCAAGGCCCTCTGGGATTCCGTGATTCCATGATTTTTGCTGTCTGGTGTGACTTATGCCAGAGTTTATGTGTTTGAATTAAATCTGTTCTGGTACCGCATCCAGCACTTCCATAGGATTCATCTCCCAAGTGTTTGCACATCAGCTATTCCACGGAGGCTTTCAGCAAGGCCATGGGAACATGGGAAACATGGGAAACAGGGGATTTTGGACATTTGAGTGAGGGAAGCAACAAAGTTCCCTGAGTGCCTGTCCTAGGGCCAGCCCCAGGCATGGCCTTGCTTGGAAAGTGTGTTCAAAGTACTCGTGCTGGAGGAGCACAGGGGGGAGGTTGGATATTCTGGAAGCTTTATGGGAGCAGAGGTGGGAGACAAGTTTGGCCAAGGGCTCGTCAGAGTCTGCAGGGGCCTAGGGGTGGAACAGAAATCCTGTGGAGCATTTTGGAACCATCACGAGGAGGGGGAAAATGTCCCTTACTGAAGTGAACAGGTATGTTTAAGTGTGGGCTCTAGAATGGAAATACCAAAATCATCCAGACTTTAAAGTCATTTTGAATTTTTTTAATTAAAATGTCTGTGACACTCAAATGTTCATGGAAATTAATGCTATTACAAACCCTCAGTAGCTTTAGAATTAATTATTCCTTGCCAGTAGCAAAGGCTTAGAGTCACTCTGGGATTTGGTAAAAGAGACACTTCAGAGAAAAATTGTCCTGCTTTTTGGCTTATTTTCTACTTATTGCTGCTTCAGTCAAAGCCATGTTTTTTACATTATAGTCAAAGTCCTTAAATTATCCCCCTCAGCTGCTGAAGAGCAATGGTAGTAGTTAATGCTGTAATAAGGTTTCAAAAAGTAAAGTAATAGACAGATGTGAAGATTGGCCACTCTGAGTTCTTGATCTTATTTTAAATCTCCTCTGGAACTGAACTAGAGGTTCTGGATATTGGGAATTTCTTCATTTGTTGCCTGTGGCTGAGGCAGTCAGGTGTGTTTACACGTGGAGATGGCAAAGGGGTGTATTTTAACATGATCTTACTCTCCAGCTTCTTGTCCTGCAAAGGCTGGTGAGTTCTGAAAGACTGTTCCCAGGATTAATGAGTGACTTACAAATGGGAAATTCAACAGTTGTATTACCAACATTTATGTTTTTTTCTGGGAAGTCTCTCTGATTCAGCTAATGAGATACTTTTCTCTGCATTTAATTTCGTTGCTGGGTTTGTTAGGTATCAGGCAAAAGATCTACACAAGTGTCAGGGTATTCCATCATTTCATTTAGGTAAGGAGAAATGGGATCAGAGGATCTGTTTTTCAGAGGATAAATATGAAAAAATACTGTCTATTTACTGAATATAATATACTGAATATAAAATAGTAGATACGTTATACTGATAGTATTTAACTTTTAAGTAGTGAGAGCATCATGTTTGCCAACAATAAACAATTCACTGTAAGGAAATACGTTCTCGCAGCTGGATCATAAAACAGTTTTCCCCAACGTGGCATAAGAAGAAATTCCACTTCTCGTAGATGGCAGAAAAGTCGTGCTGCACACAAATGGGATCAGTTAAAGGGGGATGAGTGAAGGGAATGGAATTAGGATGGAAGTATGCTTTGCCGAACATCTAATTGCTGCATTACAAAAAAAAAAAAAACAAACCACAAATTAGGGCATTCATTCTGGACATGTTCTGACTCCAGACACAGACAGAGCACTCAGGAAGGGAAAACTGCAACCCGGCATTCCTTCTCTGAGCTCCCTCTGCCTCGGCTTGTCATGGAATCACAGAGTGGTTTGGGTTGGCAGGGACTTTAAAGCTCATCTCATCCCACCCCCTGCCATGGGCAGGGACACCTTCCACCAGCCCAGGTTGCTCCAAGCCCCGTCCAACCTGGCCTTGGAGACTTCCAGGGATCCAGGGGCAGCCACAGCTTCTCTGGGCAACCTGGGCCAGGGCCTCCCCACCCTCACAGGGAACAATTTTTTACTAATATCTGATCCAAACCTACTCTGTCAATCCATTCCCCCTTGTCCTGTGCCTCCAGGCCCTTGGAAACAGTCTTTCTCCATCTTTCTTGCAGGCTCCCTTCAGGTCCTGGGAGGCCACAATTAGGTTACCTCAAAGCCTTCTCTTCTCCAGGCTGAACAATCCCAATTCTCTCAGCCTTTCCTCATAGGAAAGGTGCTCCATTCCAAAGGCTTTACTCTTAAAGTTTTTTACAAATCAAAGTTTCTTATATGGTTTTCTCGTTAAAGTTCCTTTGATTCCTCCTTTTATCCACTGGGCCTTGCCATTTCGTTTCCTAGATGGTTTTCTGCTTATATTATTTAATTATAAAATAAATGAAATTTTATTTAGACAATATCATTCATTTTAACAATGAAGGTGTTTACTTTTCTGGAAAGAAGCCTTGTAATGGAGTCACCATGCTTAGAGGTTTTGAAGAAACGACTGGATGTGGCACTCAGTGCTCTGGTCTAGTTGACAAGGTGGTCAAAGGTTGGACTCGATGATCTTGGAGGACTTTTCTAACCTAAATGTTTCTATAATGAATGGGAAGAAAGAAAGGAGGGAAAACCTATCTAATGACTTTCTTGGAGACCTTCTTTGTCAGTGCCATAGACTGAGGCAGGATTCTCTTGCTGGGGATGAAGTGCAAGGACAGACCTCTGCAAAATTGTATTTTGAGGATGTTGGGATCAGCAAGGAGGTCAAAACTGCACATCAAGCAACATTAACAGGGTACCCATCAAAATGAATGGAAAAGTTGTTTCTTCTCCTGGTTAGCAGGGCGAAAATGTTAATGTTTAGCATTCTACTGACAGGGAAGATGTGAGAATGTAACACTCAGGTTGCACACTCACCAAAACCGTAACACTTGGAAGGAAGTTGGTAGCGTTCATGAGACTCACAGAGGTGTTAGGAATCATTCTAGGATTAGGAATCCTCAAGAAAACTATTTGTGAAGTGGTACAGTGGAGTTATGAGCTGTCTGGGTCTGGGAGCCTTCACCTGTTCCTCTGGCATGGGGATGGGTGGCCACCAGACCTTGGATACTGAGTGGTTTGTGTGGCTTCTCTGCTTGCCAGGCAAACATGGCAAGTGAACCAGGAGTACAGAAATGCCTTGGAAGAAACCCATCTGCTTTGTACAATGTCTAGTACAAGCCAAGCAGCAGAAAAAGCATAGTAACTATCTTAAAAATATCGGAATCCTTGTGTGTCATGGATATTGCAATTATCAACGGATCGTTTCCCACCTTCTCCCTTCCTTAGCAGACTGTGTGAGCAGATCCAAGTGCTTTCTGTTTCTGGGGATCCCCTTCTGATTCAGTGTTTCAGGCTGAGGGCTCTGCTCCTGGCCTGTTCAGAGGTAAGGAAAGCACAGTCTGCCACAGGGGCTCTGTGAGGATCAGGAACCAGGACCTGAGTTGGATTACACAGGATCCTCAGCTGCTTGGTAGAAGGACGCACATCCTCCAGCACATCTGCCCATCCATCTTTCTGCTGTCGAGATCTCCAGGCACCCTCAGACAGTGGTTCCTCATTTCTGTCATGTCCTCTGGGTCACTCTGCTGCCTCCCTGAGTTTAAAACGCTTTGCAGGCATGGCAATATGCTCCTCCTGCTTTGGTGTAGAGTAGCACCAAGTGAACCCTTATTTTTTGGTCAACAGAAATGTAGAATCACAGAATCATTTAGGTTGGAAAAGCCTTCCTAAGATAATCAAGTCCAACTATTAACTCAACACCACCATGTCCACCACTAACCATGTCCTCAGGTGCCACATGCCTTTTGAGCACCTGCAGGGATGGGGACTCCTCCACCTCCATGGGCAGCCCCTGACAATCCCTGACCACCTCTTCCATGAGAAATTCCTCCTGATGTCCCCCCTGCCCCTGCCCTGGCCCAGCTGGAGGCCGTTCCCTCTCCTCCTGTCCCTTGTTCCCTGGGAGCAGAGCCCGACCCCCCCCGGCTCCTCCCTCCTGTCAGGGAGTTGCAGAGCCAGAAGGTCCCCCCTGAGCCTCCTTTGCTCCAGGCTGAGCCCCCCCAGCTCCCTCAGATACTCTTGAACCTGATGACCATGTTGACATGAAGATATTCTTACAGATACTCCATTATGTGATACTGGTTTGGCTCTTTCTCTCCAGTTCTCCATTTTGCATTTCTTCTGCATTGCAGCACGTTCTTTAGACAGAGAACAGGAACAGGGAATACCCTCCCCTGTTGGGATGCAGATTTGAGTCCAAGAGCAAGTGAACTGATGTGAGAGAAGTTTTGTTTGCTTTTACTTTTAGTGATTTATTTAGTATAGCCCTAATGAATTATGTAATGTTGTGACCTTTAAGTCTTCAGTTCTCCTTTGTCTTTAGATTGTATTGAAATTCCTGGTGGCAGCATTTGCTGGTTTTTGGCTGCAGAAACATCTCCCACAGTCTGTATCCCACTTCAGGACCTTCCTGCTGCCCTTGGAATTGCTGCCTCTGTGAAAATAAATGACCCAAACTTGCCGGCAATGCTCTGAATGAGCAGTGCTGTGACTTCTGCTTTGTGCCCTTGGGCTTTGAAGGTGTCCCAAGCCTGAGGATGGGCCACGTAGCCCCTGACAAACCCTCTGGGTTTGCCCTTCTGTTCTTGAAAGAACTCTGGTTTGTGTGATCCGTGTTCAAACAGACTCATGTCCTTTCACTAGCAGGATATTCAGTCTCTTGGGATAAAGTCGCTGCTGGTGAAGATTTGTCTGAGCCAGGAGAGAATGTACCAACTGACAGCAAGGGATTAAGTGGTTCTGTTGATGCCAGGGGTAATCCTTGTGGAGAACTCCAAAATCAATTGATCCTGAAGCGCAGAAGGTTTGGGGGTTTCATTTCCAGGGCTGTGATCTTGTCCCTTCTGACTTCGTTCTTTCCCCTAAAATGCAATGGGAAAAGGCATTAATGAGTGGTGTGACACTAAGCAATTGGGAGTATGAACCCAAAAATGTCATCAGATTTGGGCTTACCAGTGAATTTGGAATCAGATCTGGTGATGTTAAATACCATTCAGTGATTGTTTAGCCCTCAAGGGGCTGAGGGGCAATAGAAAAAAGAATGTAATGCTAGATGTGCTGTACTTTTGTGAAATTTAAGAGATTAGGCAGAGAAAAGTCTTTGTCACAGCATGAGGTGCTCCCAAAGGGTCGGATAACAGATAATCCCCTCGTACTAAAGCTATATATTTCAGCTACAACAGCAATCAAAGTAAAGCCTTGAGAGCCTGCAAAAACCTGCCTGAAAGGCAAGGGCTCTCAAGTGCTACAGAAGCCGTTTCAAAGTTGATACAACAAGAATCAATTCCCTCTTTTTCTAAACGCTCCGTGTTGGATGTTGGGTCTCCTCTGATGCTGTCAGGAGCTCTGTCCCGGGCGGGGATCTCCGAGCTGTCACCTTTTTTAGTATCTGTGTTTAAAACAAAACATATAAATAGAAAACCTCTTTGAATGAGGTTGGTGCGTCTGAGGAATGTAAGTGTTTTTTTATTATTATTTGATTTTTTGCTGGCCGTGTTTGGCGAGCCAGGTGACAGCTCAGGTGGGTGTTAGGCAGGCAGGAGGATCTGCTGACCTGCTGGAAGTGGGGAGAGGGGGAGATACAAGGGAATTACACTTAAAAGTTACAAAAGAGGTTGTTGGTATCAGCTGCCTTTTGGCCGCTGGCAGGCAGTCAGAGCAAAAATGTCTGCTGGGTCGTCAGTTTTTGGCCTTTTCCCTGAGAGAGCTGCCCTGGGTCTGCAGGTCTGAGGGTGGGGAGGATTTCTCGTTTGATCCCCACTGTCAGGTCAGGGGAGAAACCTCCGGGTGAGGGGCTGTAACTGTGGCAGCTGGCAGGGCCATTTTGGACTCAACAGGGACATTTCCCAGAGTCTCGGGCCCCCTTTTCCTTTGGTGTAAGAATACCTTAAAGCTGTTTGAGCCTGGTTTTCTGGAATGTCCCCTTGCAATGAAGCCGTGCTTTCTCTGTCTTGCCGGAGTGGCGTGTCGCGGCACCGGGGGCTGTGTGGGTGTCGGTGTTCCTGTGCTAGGTCTAAATACTTCAGCAAAACTGTGCAATTTAGAAAGGAAACACGGCTTTTATCTTCTCTTCCCCATGCCTTGGTTTCCACTTGCTTTTCAGTCGTCAGGGCTCCTCCTGACAGCCAGGAGCCCTCCCCATCAGACATTACCCTGCTACCTTCCTTGAGCCGTGACTTATTTCTCTTGTAATATGCAGCCGTGACAGGCTGAAATGCAGAACCATCATTAGGCTTTTACAGAGACAGATTTTTGAAGCTGAAAACACTTGCGAGCTAATTTTTAAGGTTTCCTTTCACCTGTGAATTTTCACAGCAAAAATGACTCATTTTGTATTTAATAAGGGACAGGAGAGGTACAATACTATGTGATAGCTGCTGTACATCCCAAGTTTAAATAGCTGTTAGTGATGATGGCAAGTTTTAAAATGTTTCTAAATAATTGCCACGATGGAGATGAGTGATGTAGCATTGGGTGGCCACATTTGAGTGTAATGTCAGGTTATTCTTTGGAAACCACCTACTTCGTGGTGTGTTCCTCCCCAGCGTCTGCTGTGCTCTTCATATGTCGTGTCTTTTCTCCTTACTCCCTTGTTTGATTTCTTTGCTTTTCTTTTTATCCCTCAGTCTTTAAAACCCTTCTACCTCCCTGTGGTTTTCTGCATTTGGGACTTGGGGGCATTTGGAGTTGGTGCTGAAGAAGGTGTGGAAGCATCTTGCACTCTGTTTGCTGAGCTCTGTGACTTGTGCCCAGCATGGTGTGGAGAGTTCTGGGGGGGTTAAGTCAAATGAAACCTCTATAACCACTGAATATAAAGGAAAAATCAGGAGAGTAATAGAAGAAAAAAAAAATCTCTTAATGCCTAAGTTATTCTATTTGTTGCTTACATGACCATCAGGAAAGCATTGAAACATCTCATAACTACCAACTGAGGACAAAAATACAAACATAGAATCATAGAGTTGCTGAATGGTTTGTGTGCTGGAAGAGTGTGCCTAAATATCATCTAGTTCCATTGCCCTGCCATGGGCAGGGACACCTTCCACTCGCCCAGGTTGCTCCAAGCCCTGTCCAACTTGGCCTTGGACACTTCCAGGGATGGGGACTTGTTCTAATGTGGTTTTATACAATGTATGAAAGTATGAAAGTATAAAAGTATAAAAGTAGAGGACAGTAGTGCTAAGTCTGGACCTTGCATTACCTGCTAAGTGTGACAGCACTGGAGTAATAACGTTCCCCAGAAGAGGAAAAATTTGCTTGTAAAAGTGTCAGTATTTAATGAGTAAGTTCCAATGTCCCAGCAGCAGGTTTATTTGTGGGCAGGGAATTTTTTGAGCAAGCAGTTCAACTGCCTGCTTTGATCCTGAGGGTTTATAGGAGCCACAGTGGGTCTGTGCTTAGGCCCCCAGAAGATGTCCAGGAGGAGCACGGGAGGTCACAGCTGAGCTGCACAAATGTATGTGTGTGTCCCCCGAGGTACTTGGAAGAGCTTTTCTTTGAAGAGCACGTTTTTCTCACATGTTTGTGTTTGCCTGAGTCATGTAGGGAGGTTCTTTCCACACCACTGAGTGTCAGCAGGGAGGTCTCCTTTCGGATTCAAGTCTGCTGCCTTTGCTTTTCTGCAGCATTAGGCATCTCTCCTCCTCCTCCTGTGCTTCAAAGGCAGTGGAATCCAGGCCAGAACACCCCAGCTGTGTTCCTTCCTCTCAATTAGCAATCACAAGGCACCCTCAGGACACCTTACTGTTCCTCAGTCAGAGGAGGCATTTTATCCCTTACCATGGAAGTGACTGGAGAATGTCCTCTGTTGCAAATCACCAGCAGTTATGGTCAAGGTTGTTTCTAAGGCCATGGGTGGAGATTTGTACATCAGAGACATCCATGAAGCACAGACTTTTGTTGCGCCAGGAGAACCCCAGTGAACTGTGGGGTCACTTTCATAGAATTATATCACTTGGTGTTCTTTGGTACCACCTTTTGGTACCAACCCTTCTTGTCCTCTCACAGAACCGCAGGATCACTGAGACCTCCCAGCCCATGGATGCCCCCTGTGCCCGATGTCCCCTTCGTCCCCCAGCCCAGAGCACTGAGTGCCACGGCCAGGCCTTCCTTGGGCACCTCCAGGGCTGGGCACTCCAAACCGCCCTGGGCAGCCCCTGCCAAGGCCTCACCACCCTTTCCATGAGAAATTCCTCCTGA
>VXAY01003235.1:73287-118207 GCA_013399855.1 Oxyruncus cristatus | reverse complement strand
TTCCAAGTCTTCCCTACCCAAACATTACCTTCTCTTCCCAAACCTTCCCTTTTTTCCTTAATGTAACTGAGGTACCTTGAACAAATGCACTTTTAATGTGACCCAAAGGAATTCCCTGCTCCGTGTGATCCCTGACTCCAGGGAGTTTGTTCCAGTGCTGTGATCAGACACAGACTGAGCTTGGGGACCTTCCAGCTACAGGAGGAATGTCCGAGGAGTCAGAGAGATCAGAACTGCTGAGTAAAATCCCTCATCCTTCGGAGCCACATTTCTGAGCAGGCCTGTGCTTTGCATGTGGCCCTGTCTGTGCTCACATTTCCCTGACTGCTCTTTGGAAACACAGTTTTATTAAGGTGCTCTACTCTTATCTCTTTTTCCCCTGGTGTCTCACTGCCTCTATTGTTTAAAATGTAACACGAGGTTTTATTCCAAAGTATGTGTAACTTATTAATTTCAGTTGTGCTCAGATACCAAGAGTGTGCAGTCTATAAAAGGCATTTCCTCATATTTATCTGACACCAGGAAACCAGAAATAGAACCAGTTCAAATATAGGTGCTGAGAACAACTGGAGGTTTGAATTAGGGGGTATAAAAGGAATTAAGACCTTAAAAGTGCCTGGCAAAGTGTCTGTGCCTGGAGGAAGCTGTCGATAAGAGTTTGTAAAGTAAATTTGGGACAGAGAGGCAGTTTGGTGAGTGTGTCAGTGGAAGGCAGGGATTTACAAATGTTAAACTGAGAAAGGAGAACAAGCAATGCTTTTTGCCTCAGGGGGAGCATTCCCTGAGGGTCTCAGTGTGCCAAGGTGCTGGGGAGGCCCAGAGGACACAGAACACAGGTCATGAGGCTTTTGTGGTGAGCGAGACAGGCAAAGTTACTGTGCTGTTACAAGAGGAGTGAGGGCGGTAATGGGAATGTTCAGGCTGGAGATGAAGTGCTTCAGTCTGGTGGCACTGGAGGAACCTCTTTGAGTTTGTGCTGTCCCACGAGCTTCCAGGGCAGGGCTTCATCCTGGGAACCCACAGGGTACCAGAAATCTTATCTACCTGTTCCAGTTTGGTGCAGCCTGAGGGAAAAATAAGACATGCTGACTGAGGGGAGCAAGAAATGATCGAAGACTGCGTGGGAAGAGCTGGGGAAGTCTGAGGAGTCAAATCCCGTGGCAGGAGGCGGGATGACCCTCATCCCTTCACTGTGGGTCCAGAGAGAGGGCACAGCTTGGATGCTTGGTCACACCTCTTCCTTTCCTTCTTGGGGTTTTTTGACCTGCCTGAAGCTCAGGGTCCTGGATGAGGGGCCAAGGCTCCCCCAGCCTGGGGGTGTCCATCTTTGTCCTGTTCCCCAGAGCTGAGTTCCTGAGTGTTTCCAGCTGCTCTGTGGAGGCTGAACACAACAAGCCCCCGTCTGAGCTCTTGGTTGTCCTTGGCAGCCCCAGTGACCTGCAGGGAGATATTTTACCTCTGGCAGGCTCCAAATCACCCAGCGTGGCTTCACCAGCTGCAGCTGTGGTCAGGCAGTGCAGGGCTGGCACCAGTCACAGTCTGAGCAGTGCAGAAGGAAGATGAGCAGAAGGTAAATGTGACCCCCCTGCGGTGCCACACAGGAGCACAGCCCAAAGGAACATGTGCATCTGATCCCACAAAGCCACAGCACTTCCTCTGGCATCATCCACGCTGTTTATCTGTCTCTCAGGGGTTTAATCCCTGTGTAGGCTCTGATCCCTGCCCACTGCACATGGAATATCTCACTCAGGAATGGCACTCACAGACAGGTGCTCCCTCCCCATCCCTGCCCCTTTGGATGAGGGCCTGGAGTGCCAGGACAAAGGGAATGTCTTTAAGCTGAAGGAGGCCAGGGTTAGATGGGATATTGGGAAGAAATTGTTCCCTGTGAGGGTGGGGAGGCCCTGGCACAGGTTGCCCAGAGAAGCTGTGGCTGCCCCATCCCTGGAAGTGTCCAAGGCCAGGTTGGACAGGGCTTGGAGCAACCTGGGCTGGTGGAAGGTGTCCCTGCCCAGGGCAGGGGGGGGAACTGGATGTTTTTTAAGGTCCCTTCTAACCCAAAGCATTCCATGATTCCATGATTCTACAGTTCTCTGATCCCTGCCCTCTGAAAGCAAAGCAAGGAGTGAGGCAGGTGCTGGCAGCTCTTTGGCAGTTTCCAGACCCCTTTTGTGTCTCGTGGGACACCCTAACACAAACTCTGCCATGTGATTCCACATCTCCCTGCTGCTGGAACATCCCCCCTGGCTTGTGGAGCAGCCCCCAGTGCCAGGTATTGTCAGTTCTGACTTGTTTTTTGGGGAACGATAGGAAATGTTGAGCAAAATGACTGGGGCCCATGTTCCAGTGGCTTTTCCAGCCTCTGCTGAAGTCTCTGGGCTCTCCTGCCCCTCTCCCACAGTGCAGGCAGGTGTGATGGTGACAGATGTGTGGAAACACTTCTCTAGTTCCCTTCCATTCCTGCAGCTACAAACAAACCTTCTGGAAGATCTTGAACTTCAAGACCTATTCCTCCAGATCCCTTGAGAGCCCTTTGACATTCTCCACATGCCAGCAGTGACCTGGAGCCTGGCAGCACACGGGGGATGGGCACAACCACAGAGAGCACGTGTTGGAACCACTGGAGTACGTCCAGCTCCTCATCACACACCTCCCTCCACTGCCAGGGAGCTCTTCCAAGGGCACTGCCGTGGCCATGCTGGTGACAGTGTTCACCCCTCAGGTGTGAGTGAGGATTTCGACAGAGCCAGTGGAAACAAACCCAAGAGCTGCTGTTGGATTTCCTAAACAATCCCCTCTGGCTGCTTTTTCATCTGCAGATAAGATGGAAGTACCTTGGAATGTTTAGGCAGAACTGCTCCAGAGATGCTGGGTGGGGGGTGGCAGTCCCAGCACAGGGGATTTTTACCATTTTCAAAGCCTTTTTTCTGCACCAATATTTCCAAAGAAAGCCATGTAAATTTTGAACTTGGGGAAGGAGAGAGGACTGGAACATGGATCAAATACACCGACAAGGAATTTTGATGGACACTGAGCGGGATAAGGAGATCCAATGCACATCTCTACCCTGGACTGTGGGATGAGTTGTCAGCACTGTACGCAGTTGAGGTGACTCTCAGAGCACACAGAAAGGGAGCTCAGATCTGTGGCATCCTCAGGGTGAGCCAGGCACCGTGGAGGAGAGTCAGAAATGGGACCTGCTCAGTCTGTCCTTGCACAAAACAAGCTCTGGATTATCCTCATGGCTTGACGGTGTCTGGGCTCTCCCTTGGCTGCTCAAGCAGGAAGAAGTAAAATCCCTCTTTCAGGAGGATGCTGAGATACCTGTGCTGAGGGGCTGGTCAGACTCTAGGACAGTCTTACCCAGAAAGCCTTCCATTCCAGACCTCTGGAATCTGGGAACAGCACTGATGAAGCTGAGATTTGGCAATAGTGACCTTTTTTTTACCCATTAATTGTACAGCAAATATTGAGCAGCATTTGAAAGGAAGAGAGGGTTAGCCTGAGTTCCTGGGGGTCCCTTTTCTCATCCTGCAGCATGTGGACAGGCCAGGACTTGAGAGACAATCCCCAGCAGCAGTCCTGTGTCTGCACAAATGCCAGATCAGACATATTTGCCAGCAGAAATTCAGCAATGTCAATCCCTTCTCATGGTTTGCAGTGAACAGGGTCCTGGTGGTGGGGCTGGGATTAATGATCCCTTTTGGTCCATCAGTTGCAGTGGGAATAGGAGCCCCTGCCAGGTTGTGTTGCTGCCCAGGAGAGGAGCCCACCCTGATGGTGTTTGCTCATACAGCTGTCCCGGGCACAGGGGAGTTCCAGCACACAGGGAGTTCCAGCAGATATCCCTTCCTTCTTTCCCAAACAGGCAGCACAGAGCAGACAGAGTCAGTCTGGTACCTCCAGCGGACTTTGCTGTTCAGTCTCCTTTGGTGCTGCCTTGGGAGCAGGAGCAAATCCCAAATCACACAGCAGGGAAGTCCAGAGGAGCTTCATCTTAACCACAGCTGATCTCTGCACCACCCATCAGGGTGATTGACTCAAAGAGAGCTAGACCTCTCTAGCACATCCAGCTGGAGGATCTTCACCTTCTCATAAATTCACATCCCTGGGTTTTTCAGATCCCCTGGGACGGAAGCCTCCAGCCCTCAGGATGGATATGAAGCATCCACTAGGGAACAGGGAGAAGGCACAAAAAATGGTGTCTTTGAGCTGTTCTTCAGTGCTCCCTAGATAAGGAATCACCCACAGGAGGTGCAGGAGCCACCGAGAGGTTTCTCTTTTCCTGCTCCAGTCAAGAAAAAGTTAATTCGTACTGGAGCAGGCACAGAACTGGGCTGCAAAGGGTTTTCTGGGGAGGATTTGTCCTGCTGGGCAAGATGAGACTAAAGTTTAGCTTGTTTAACTCAAAAAAGGAAGACTGGAAGCCATGGGATCATCCTGCATCCCAGAGGTGGGATGGGAGGGAAAATCGTATGTAAAGTAAAAGACAACACCAGCACAAAGACGTGAAGTTGTGTCATCGAGAGATTTAGTGCAGCAGTTTCCCCAAGAATCGCCCAGGGAGCTCTGTACCAGGAGGACTGGGCATTTCCCAAAGGAAAACTGTCCCAGTGCTGGGACAAGGCTGGGAGGATGGTTCCCTTTTCCTCACTTGGCAACACTGAGGTTTGGAGCCCAGCAGGGCAAGTGTTCCTGTAATAAACCTCTACCAGCAGCCCAGAGTTCCTGATGGGGAGCAGAATAAATAAAGGACAATTTCCCAGAGGAGGTGGATTATTTGTGTCTTTATAACTCTGTTCTGAAAGCACAAGTAATATCCCTCAAGAAGGAGCTGCTGTGTTCTTAGTCCATCAGCTTCCAGCTGCTCAGCCTTCGCCACAGTTGTGCTGTTCACATGTCTGTTCTGCAGGAATTCTTTGCCTCAGAAATAAATCAGGTCAGGCCATGAGATTCCTCTCCTGTATTCCCACTGCCTTCCTTGCAAAGGGACATCCTATGCCTCAAATTTCAACTTTCCAGGCCTCTCCAAAGAGAGGGGGAAATTCAGTCCAGTGCACAGGGGGAGGGCAGCCCTCCAGCCCACCCTCGTTTCTCAGGTGACCCCATGACTTACCAGGCTCACAACACCTTTGGAGCGTCACACGTTGGTCATATAGCTGGAATTCTTCCCATCTTACCTATAGCAGCTAAAAATGGGGCTTTTAGTCTAATTGGTACCATGGCTCTCCAGGGTAAGGGTGAATGGGTATCATTGCAGTGGTTCAGCTCACCCTGAATCAGCGCAGTTCAGATTCATAAGATCCTGCATGACCAATTAGAATTTGTGTACAAGGTTTGCAGTTAAAACCAGGGATTTGGGCAGAGTTGAAAATGACATCCCCAAAACTACAGCTAGGAGAGGCAATTGCATCTGCCCTGCTGCCAGCACAGGCACTGCTGTGCCCACACAATGAGCCAGATTAAACAACTCCAGCTGAATGAAACCAAAGCCTAGGAACCCAAATCAGTTCAGCACGTCTCCTCCTGGATGGTGGCCAAGAGGCCAACGGCCCCTGGGCTGTGCCAGCCATGGTGTGTCCCAGGCCCAGGGCAGGGACTGTCCCTGTGCTGGCCCTGCTGAGGCACCTCCAGTGCTGGGGCAGCTCTGGGCCCCTCAGACAAGAGAGACACTGAGGGGCTGGAGCGTGTGCAGGGAAGGGAGCGGAGCTGGGAAGGGGCTGGAGCAGCAGGAGCGGCTGAGGGAGCTGGGGGGGCTCAGCCTGGAGAAAAGGAGGCTCAGGGGGGACCTTCTGGCTCTGCAACTCCCTGACAGGAGGGGGTAGCCGGGGGAGGTTGGGCTCTGCTCCCAGGGAACAAGGGACAGGAGGAGAGGACGTGGCCTCCAACTGGACCAGGGGAGGGGCAGGTTGGACATCAGGAGGAATTTCTCCATGGAAAGGGTGGTGAGGCCTTGGCAGGGGCTGCCCAGGGAGGTTTGGATTCCCCAGCCCTGGAGGTGTCCAAGGAAGGCCTGGCCGTGGCACTCAGTGCTCTGGGCTGGGGAACAAGGTGGAGATTGGGCACAGGGTGGATCCATGGGCTGGGAGGGATTTTCCAACCTCAGTGATTCTGGGATTCTGTGCTGGCTTGGGGACAGGCACAGTGGGGAGCTGCAAAGGGCAGAGGAGGAGTGATGTGACTGAGCAGCATTGCTCCCTAAAACCAATGTGAACTCCAGCTTGAGTTTAATCCCACCCACCCTGAAGGCACAACATGGGGCATCCCAGTTTAAATGACAGCACAGCACCACTACCCCAGATCTGTAATTGGTGTCACATCCTGAGATTTGTGTCCCAAAGCACCAGAGCTCCAGCCAGCACAGTCTGCATTCACCTTGCCTGGATTAATCCTTGCTCTGCCACAGGAATTCCTTGTATTTGAGGATTCTTGAGTGTTCCAATGTAGGTCTTCACTGAGAGGAAAAAAAATGACAGCAGGATCACTGGGTGCTGAGTGAAAGGAGGAGAATTTGTGTTGGGAGCCAGAAAGCTGCAGCATCCCAGAGAGTGGGGCTCGGGAAGGTGACGAGGGCAGAGCACTCAGGCTGAGGTTTCTGTGTGTGCAGGTGTCAACAGGAGACACTCTCAGAAAAGGGAGGACTCTCTAAATATTGCCCTCACTCTTTTTGGTACAATCAGGAAGCCCCTCTGCTTTGGAGCCAAGCTGGCAGAGCTGGGGGTGTTCACTGGGAGGAGGCTCCAGGGAGAACTTACATCCCCTTCCAGTGCCTGAAGGGGCTCCAGGAGAGCTGGAGAGGGACTGGGGACAAGGAATGGATGGACAGGACAAAGGGGAATGGATTTAAACTGACAGAGGGCAGGGTTAGATTGGATATTGGGAAGAAATTCTTCCCTTTGAGGGTGGGGAGACCCTGGCACAGGTTGCCCAAAGAAGCTGTGGCTGCCCCATCCCTGGAAGTGTCCAAGGCCAGGTTGGACGGGGCTTGGAGCAACCTGGGCTAGTGGAAGGTGTCCCTGGCCGTGGTAGGGAGTGGGACTGTACATTTTTTATGTCCCTTCCAACCCAAGCCACTCTGTGCCTCTGATCCTGTGGCTAAAGCACAGGGCTCACCCAGTCCTGCTCTCAACAGGCTCTATGGCAGCAGGGGCTTGGAGGGGGCCCAGTGAGCACATTTTTTCTCTATCAGGCCTTTTCCTTAACCAAGGTGACAGTGTGGATGTGGCTGGAGGCAGATTTGACTGTCAGGATTTTAACATGCCCGGACTTCTGTGCCCCCCACACCTTGAGCCAGCTCCTGTTGCCCTGCCAGGACTTTGTGCAGGGTTACAACCCCAACGGTGCTAAAATATCCTCACCACTCAGGGAGGAATATTCAGAAGAAACCCAGGCTTCTACTTTGCATGTCTGTAGGGCAGAGCTGAGCCCTTTGATGGGCTCCTCTGATGCCCAGGAGCTGTGAATGTTCAAGGCATCAACGCTAAATAAAGGCTGAAGAAAACAACAGAAAACTTCATCATCGGCACTGGGAGGAATGATTTCTTCCTGACAAAGGCTGACAGAAAAACAAAGCACAACTCTCACTTTCTAAATAGGATGAGGCCAATATAGACATTTATTTTACGATAAACAGCCCCGGCCAGGTACTATTTTACTACCTGGGGGTAGGCAAATAGACTCCAGCTGTTTTTGACAAACAGGCTCCAGCTGCACAGAAGAGAACACATTTCCCAGGCTATTTCTGCTCTCATGCTGCTTAGAACCACGGGTGAGAGCAAAGCAAAGATCAGGACAAACTGGCCAAGCCTTTGAGCTGCAGGGTTTTGTTTTAGTTGGAAATAGTGGTTTATTTATTTTTTTGTTGTTGTTGTTGTTGTTGTCACCAGGGAAACAGAAGCAGAAACGACAAATGCTGTCAATTTGTCAACATCCTGGTCTTATGGTAAAAAACCAAAGAATGAATGTGTTTTTCAGTTCCAAGCTGTCTGATTGCCTTCCCAAAGTGAGTGTGGAAATGCTGTCAGGGGGCTGAAGGCACAGCCGGTGTTCGTTAGATGTACCTGGTCACTTTGGATCACTGTCTTGTGATGGAATCATGGAATCATGGAATGGTTTGGGTTGGAAGGGAACCTAAAGCTCATCTCGTTCCACCCCCTGCCATGGGCAGGGACACCTTCCACCAGCCCAGGTTGCTCCAAGCCCCGTCCAACCTGGCCTTGGACACTTCCAGGGATGGGGCAACCACAGTTCCTCTGGGCAACCTGTGCCAGGGCCTCCCCACCCTCACAGGGAAGAGTCTATTTCTGTGTATTTTCTTGAGAGGTAAAATACAGCCCTTCCTTCTCTTTTGATTTGCCAAGTTAATCTGGAAGGAAGGGAACTGAGGAGCTCTGACCTGCCAGGACTTCCCTTAGTTTAGAGCCACGTCTCTGGAGATCATGTTGAGCCGGGCCTATAAATCCTGCTGAGATGTCTATGGATGTGTTTCTTTGATTATCCCACTGCTATTTGTCAAACACGAAGGACCGTGTATAAAAATAATTTTCAGCCTTCAGAACTACTATACTCTCCCTCTGCTTTTGATGTCTGAGGAGAAAATAGCCCTGTGAAGCAACTTGATTTCTTCAGAGCTATTAACAAGTCTTTCAGGGTCCCGGGGTGACATAACAGGTCTGCTCTGACTCATTCCATTCAAGACTGTCTCCTTCCAGACAGAAATAGCTCAGTGTGCAGCCATAAAAAACATGAATCAATTAATGTCTTTTATTAACTAGAAATGCAGATAAATCTCCTCAATTGGAGAATGCAAATTACTGTTCCTTCTCCCTCCCTGTTCTCTTTGTATCTGACTCCTGCTTTAATTGCTCTTTTTGGATGTTGACTCCAGGTTCCTGTGTCTGTTTTTGCAGCTGTGTCTCAGGTGTTTTGGGTTGCAGAAAGATGTGTCAAAGATGCACTGGATCACACTCCAGGAGATCATTAACTTGTTGGGGGAGTAAGGAATCTACAAATCACCTTGGCCAGGGAGCAGCGAGTTAAAGAGGAGCGTGGGCTGGGCTGGGAGAGTGAGACAGAGGTGCTGAGACTGTGGGTGGTACACAGGCAGCTCAGTGAAATGCAGCCTGTGCACACCACCAGTGGCATTTACATTAAAAATGGTGCTCACTAGTCCTGGCTTAACCCTGGCTGACACTCGCCGTGGCCGTGCTCTCGTCAGTCAGGAACCAGCCTGTGCTTCTAAAGAACTGAAGGAAGAAGCTTCAGAAGTTTCGGAAGTTTCTTCCCCTCTTTGGCCCTGCTCCTTCGGGTGTGACCTAATATTTAAATGCCTGAAAATATCCTAGTTAGGATCCTTAATGGTCTTAACTTGAAAAAGGGCAGGGTTAGATTAGATATGAGGAAGAAACTCTTCCCTGTGAGGGTGGGGAGGCCCTGGCACAGGTTGCCCAGAGAAGCTGTGGCTGCCCCATCCCTGGAAGTGTCCAAGGCCAGGTTGGACGGGGCTTGGAGCAACCTGGGCTGGTGGAAGGTGTCCCTGCCCAGGGCAGGGGGTGGGACTGGATGTTTTTTAAGGTCCCTTCCAACCCAAACCATGCTGTGATTCTGATACTATTTCCATTGCACCTTCTAAGGCAGGAGTCAAACACCACCAGGGAGCCTCAGCCAGGAGGTTTTAACCTCCCTTCTTTTCACTGAGATGGGCACCAAGGACTGGCCACACACAAATATAAGCCTCAGTCCAAAAACCTGTTCGCTGCTATTTTTAAAAGGCAAAAAATCACCTTCTCTCTCTAATCTCTACCTGCAAATAGGTCCATGAGTCAGAATGCACCCTGAGAAGCAGCCAGGAAGGCTTTAAATAATAGGATTCAGTTAGTTAAAGCATCTAATCAGCCCTGAAAATGAAAGATTAGTGAAAACAAAAGCGTTGCTGTCTGGGGAGGTGCCAGGGGCGCGGGTGTGAGTTGGTTCCTCACACGAGGTGGGGGGTGCAAGGGCTTTGCATTTCATCCTGTGCTGCCCTGAAAGGCTTCACCAGCCCTGCAGTGGGACCGGAGCCACAAACGTTTCTGCGTGACTGCAAAAACACTGCCCTGCAGTGGTGCTTCCTCTGAACCTGCTCTTCGGGTGGCTCAAAAAAGGGCTGCAGAGGAAGCTCTCTCAGGGTTCACATCTAGAATAAAAACTTCAACCCAGAAAGGGTGACTGGCTGTAATCATTTTAAATCCACTGCAAACAGAGCCCACTGGGCTGTGCACACGGTGGCTGGAGGGTAAGTTCTAGGCAGAAGAATATCTAGAAAAGTTTTATTTTACTTCTTAGAAAAAATTAAAATACAAACTTACTGTGCATTAAAAAGTAATGTTAGTCAAGGAAATTGGTTTTAATTAAAACCAAAAACCTGAACATGGTCATTGCTAACCAGCTTTAATAGGATTTTTGCTCTGATCTGGTCTTTCAAACTTGAGTTTTAGTCTGGTAATGCTTTTAAATGATGGATATGAATTACTTCAGTCTTCATTTACTGCCTGTCAATGCTAAAGACATGACTGCAGCCTCTGATCTGTGCTGACACTGAGGCAAAAATCCGATTTTTTTTTCCTTCTCTTAAGTGTGTGAACCTCGAGGACAGTTTGGTGCTGCACAACTGAGGTAGAAGGAGGAAAGGAGGAGGAAGGAAGTGGATGCTGCTGACAATTTACTCACAATGCTGGCATCAAACTTCTCCTGCACTTGGTGGCCGGAACTTTCTTAAAGATGATTTGATTGGCCTTGTTATAGGCAGGGAAGCAGCCAGGGAGAAATAGGGCTGTTCACACACAGCTGTGGAGCTCAGTGGGACTGGGATCCACCTTGACTTTCTTGTGCTGGTAATGAGTGAACCCAAACAACAGAGATATCGTGGAGCAGAGGAAAATACCAATGGATGGGGCAACAGATTATATTCAAAGCAAGATCCCAATTGTTTTCATTGTTGCTGTTATTACTGTCATTGTGTTTACCATCATTATCAACATTATCATCAGGATAAGGAGCTTCTCCCTTTGGTAAGGGCAGGTGGTGAGATGTGAGTTGAGAAAGTGGCATTTGGTTTGATAAGATTGTTCCTTGGGGAAAGAAACAATTACCAGTCCTACTTGTATTTAGTCAGCAGAGCTGGAGATCAGCCACCTCGTGTCAGCAGAGCTGGTTAATGAGGATTCCACCCCTCCTCCAACTCTGGGCAACAGCCCTGGAGAACAGCAAGGGGCAGGAAATAATTTGAGAGAGTGATGAACAGTGGTCCTGGCAGTAGTGGTCTGGAAAGGCTGATTTAATCCTCACTTCATTATTAGTGCAGGAATTACAAACAGCAGCAGGCATGAAGTCAGAATTTACAGTGAAAATGGTGGAAATTTCCTGTTTTTAAAGAAGGTACAAAATAGCCTTAGAGGAGGACAAAGAAAGATCTTCAGAGTTGCACCCACCAGAGATATGTTCTGCTGGTAAAATGCTGGACCTGTGGCACAAAGATGTGTAGACTGGGGCCTTTCCCTCCACCATAAACCTGCACCAGTCCACATGTGTGGGATCAGGATCACACCCCTCTGTCTTGATTTCAGCTGAAAGTGTCTCAATGTTCCAACCCTGTGAAATCCTTCAAACAACTAATTCAAATTGTCCTGGAGACAAGAGCTGACTGGGTAGGAGCAGAAAGTGAGCAAAGCCTGCAATCCCCCCATGACACACTGCAGGGCCTCAGGGAATGGAAGGGACCTGAAAAAAGTGCTAAAGAGGGATGGTGTTGGCTCCCCTCTCCTCTCACTCTCCCATTAACCATCCCATGAGTGCAGGCCATGGGTTCACTGCATCCGCAGCAAAAGCTGGGTGTAAAAATTTGACCTCATTCCTGGGGCAAAGACTCAGCAGGTCTCATTTCTTGTCAGGCTTTGGAGGCTCCTTTGGAGGTCAAATTTTGATGTATCTTTCCTTGAGGAGCTTTCTGGAGTGGCTGGATAAGGTCCTTGGCCAGGATAGAGAGAGGCAGGTCCTGCCCCAGAGCAGAGCTGAGTCTTGGAGCACTGTCCTCACAAGTGCAGGGCTCTGAGGGTGCCCCAAACATTTCAGGTGTTGAAGCTGCTAAACCACCTCTGCCTTCATGGCCTTCACAGAATCACCATGGTTGGAGGAGACCTTTGAGATCATGAAGTCCAACCATCAACCAACAGTCAAACCACAATCACCCTGAGCCCCATCCCCAAGTGCCTCTTGAATACTTCCAGAGACGGTGACTCCACCATGGCCTTAGTGAGGCATGAACTGGTCAACTGGATGCCACTGGTGACACCAGTCACGCGTGGATTTAGTTGTGCTGGTACAGAGAAGGCCACCCCTGATAGTGCCGGGTGTCTTCCCCTCAGTCTGTGCAGCACTTCCCAGGAACCCAGCAGACTTCAGGAAGCTTCTAGTTTTCGTGGTGTCCATGCACAGGAAGGGAACGAAGTTGTCGCGTGGGCAGGAGCTGGGAAAGCAACTTGGAATGGTTGCTCTCTGTCAGCAGAACTTCTGCAGGTGCCACCGATCAGCCATGCTCGCTCCTGTGCTACAGGGGGAAATTTAGCGGAAATTTCACTCCAGACAAGTCTACAAGGCCTTCTTCTGATCCCAAGGGAGACAACCTAGGATGTTCACAGTGTCAGTGTCAGAGAGATGAAGACCAAGAGAGAGTCACATGAGAAAACATCCCATGTTATCCTGCCCAAAGAGGGTGGTAGAAAACCACTTCTGTCAGCACTGGTTCAGTGCAGACAAATCACTGGTTCAGTGCTGACAGAAATCTGAGACCCCTCTGCATCTTACAGATTTTTGCGGGAGATCTCAAGAGCTTCAGTTGCTCTCTAAAAAGCTCATGGAAAAAACACAGCTTCCAGAACTCCTGGAGAATCAGTCAGTGCCCTTGAAGGGCAAAGGAATATCAGTAGAACTCAGGCTGTCTGTCTTCCATTGGTTTGATCCATGTTCAGGAGTATCCCAGTATGTGGAGAGGGCATCCAGCTCTTTAATGACTACAGATTAGGCCTTGTGGTTCCCAGGGTGAGGCTGGACATCACTGATGTCATTACAGAGCTCAAAGCCCAGCAGCAGCTTCCAAACTGGAGTTACTCCCTCATTAGTGTGGCTGAGTGATGCCTCTACACACGTGCTGGGCTTATTGAGCAACAAATGTCGTATTTACATAACATATGGGATGATACAGGCAAATGCAACCAGGAAATACATTAAATTAGGAAAGAAATATTTCGGTTGGAAAACAGGAAAATCAGGGATTGCTGGTGGTTGCTGGAGGCAAAGCAGAGTGGAAGCATTTGGAAAGATTCCTGTTGTTTGGATCCTGGGATACCACCGGCAGTGGGGGTGTTTAAATCCCCCAGACACCACTGGAATTGCTGATGTTTAAGCTAAATTGGTACAGATACATTACTGGGGCTGCCCTGTTTTACTGGAGGGGAAAGGAACTCTGCAGCACTGATGTTGTAACTTTGGGATTTGCTTTCACGAATAAATATTGAGTGCAAAATCTCTTTCATGAAGGATCACTTGTCCCAGGAGAGCAAAGATGATCCATCCTGGGTGTTAATGTTACCCCAATCCCTTATCAACAATATCAGATCAACAAACTTGCTGTCCCTATAAATCATGTGATCTCAGATATTGAACAACCAAGTCAGAAAGGCTCCTACCAAAAGTAGCAGTGGTGGAGCAGCTATTCCAGCTAATAAAGCCTACTGGAGTGGTGATGGAGTTATAGTGTCCCACCAGCAGCTTCAGCTCATTAGGGAGTTGATTTATCACCAGTTCCAGCAGAGCAAAGGATCTAAATAAGCCCTGGCTGGCTGGGACTGCCAGGACCCCTCTGTGAGAGGCTGGATGAGCAATGAGGAGCTGCAGCAGAACCACACATGACACAGAAGCTCCAGCTGGAATTATGGATCTCATCCTCCTCCACAGGGCTTTGGCTAATTGGCACAAACGAGACCCGAGGATGACATTAGCACTTTCAGGAGATGGATCACAGAGATGTTCCACTTTAGAGGTTTCCCAGCTCAGTGTCACATAGCCACGTGACGTCTCCAAAGCTGTAGGGATGGAAATCCAACCTGAGCCATGCAGGGACTGCAATGCTCTGCTTTAGGCTGGAGCAACACAGGCAGGGCCTGGCAGCAGCCCTGTGTTTAGGGAGATCTGGGAATAAACACACTGGAAGCAGGACCTTGTGGCTGGGCAATGGTGCAGAGGGGGGCAGCTGTGCCCGGGGCAGTGTCCTTTGGGACACAGGCATACAAAGGTCTGAGAATCACAGAATCATAAAATCACAGCATGGTTTGGGTTGGGAGGGACCCTAAAGATAATCTCATTCCACTTCCTCCACACCTTCCACTAGCCCAGGTTGCTCCAAGCCCCATCCAACCCGACCTTGGACACTTGCAGGGATGGGGCAGCCACAGCTTCTCTGGGCAACCTGTGCCAGGGCCTCCCCACCCTCACAGGGAAGAATTTCATCCTAATATCCAACCTAATCTGCTCTCCTTCAGTCTGATGCCATTTCCCCGTGTCCCCCTTGTCTCTCACCCCTTTCTTCCAGCAGTGCCACAAGGCAACAGCTGCTCCCACACCCCCTGTATCAAACACTGAAAGAACAAAGAAGCCCTTTCCCCACCCCCACATGCCCATCAGTGTTTGCTCTGGTGTCTGAGCCCCTTCTGTCCAGCTGCAGAGCCCAGTTCACTCACCTGAGGCTCTGGGAGATGTGGTTGTGAAAGTCGACCTTGTCTTTGGCACCCTCTGCATGAAACTCACTGCACAGGTGGCCTTGATTTTTGGACTGACAGGTGCGACACACCCAGAGATTCAGACACTGTCAAAGTGATCAGCATGTCCCTGTGTTGTAGGAGAGTCTTCTCCCTTATCTCAGCTTCAGGAACATCAAATACCTGGGCTTAAAAGCAGTAACTACAGCTGGCTTAAAGCACTCCAATTTTTAGGACATTTGGTGAGATTCTACGTGTGGCTGCATTTTCAGAGCACTGCTGAAAACTTCACTGGGTGCTTTATAGTTACCCGGGAGCTGTCCAAGTTTGACTTTAATTGCATTTGATGTCTAAATCAACACTTTTTCTGCTAATATTATCATTCAAAAGGAGCGAGGGCGGTCTGAAAGCAGACCATCCTCACTAAGAGTTTGCTGAAAGGCAGTGAGGGAAAGGGGCCTCAGTGATCTCACCAGTGATTTTATCCTGCTGTCCTTCCATGATACTCCCAGCATGGACACTCAGAAGTGTTTTTAAGTTTTCTCAATAAGGGAAGTATTGCCCAGTTTAAATCTTGCTCCTGGCAAATTCAACTCCTGACAAAACAATCCTAGAGAAGTCTGTAGCACAGGCACAGGGAAGGCCTGTCTTCTGAGGATTTTCCTGGTGAATTTTACTTCCATGACTGGTCTGACACAAGGGCAGGATCCAGTTTATTTCCACACTTCCTTTTCATCTTCTGAAAAGGAGGAATCCGCCACATCAATTTTCCAATATCCAATGTGGGCGAGACTGCTGCAGGAGACCAGCAAGACCTGCCTCTGGGATGGCTAGGCATGAGAACGGCCAATGAAAGGAGGAAGTAAGGCTTTGAATCAGTTCCTGTAAATTCTAAATGTAAAGAAGAGATATCAGCAAGCTTTAACAGGTCTGGGGAATGGTGGGCTGGCACTGCTCAGTTTGGGAACTCAGATATAACTCATTCCTAAAAACAAAACCTGGAACTGCGATTTCCTTGAAGTGGCCCACATGTGCTTCTTGTCAGCAGCTCCTTGTGGTCAGGGTGTATCTTCAGGATGTGTCTGGTTTCCTCACAGGGAAGAAAAGAAGGACATTGAGGGGCTGGAGCGTGTGCAGGGAAGGGAAGGGAGCTGGGAAGGGGCTGGAGCAGCAGGAGCGGCTGAGGGAGCTGGGGGGGCTCAGCCTGGAGAAAAGGAGGCTCAGGGGGGACCTTCTGGCTCTGCAACTCCCTGACAGGAGGGGGGAGCCGGGGGGATGTTGGGCTCTGCTCCCAGGGAACAAGGGACAGGAGGAGAGGGAACGGCCTCCAGCTGAGCCAGGGGAGGGTCAGGTTGGACATCAGGAGGAATTTCTCCATGGAAAGGGTAGTCAGGCCTTGACAGGAGCTGTCCAGGGAGGTTTGGAGTCCCCACCCCTGGAGGGATTTAAAAGCCTTGTGGATGTGGTGACTGGGGGCATGTTTTAGTGGTAGCCTTGGCAGTGCTGGATTAAGGCCAGATTTGATCATCTCAAGGGTCTTTCCCAACCTAAATGATTCTACATTTCTATGATTCTCAGCCTTTAATCAGCCCCACCCCACACACACAATCCATGCTGTGAAATCAGGCACAGGTGCACAGTACCTCGAGCAGGTAATTTTTTTTTCACCCAAAAATTGCTGCATTGAAAGAACATCAAGGGGATATTTCCAAGTGAGGGTGACAGAACTGAGATAACTCTGCATTGGGCTAATTCAAATGTACATATCCTGATTTAGATTTTACATGATAGGACCCACAGCTCTGGTCCCATCTTGGGCTTGGGGACTCGCTCAGAATTTCATTAAGATCTCTCACTTTGCTGTATCCTGTCCCAGGTCTGCACAGAACACAGAAATATCAGTTTTCTCAGGGTCATTATTAGTTCTCTCATAATATTTTTTACTTTCTTTCACACCATTTTGAGGAGATGTGTCATTTTTATTACAACCTGTGCACAGATTAAAGCCAAAATTTTCAGTACACCAAGCTGCACTTTCATTGTTAATGTGCTCATGTCTCTTTTATCAGCTAAATTCCCTACACCAAATCCTTTATACTGCCAGATATCCCAGCTCATGCACAAAATTCTGCTTGTACCTTTTATGGCACTTCTTGTGCTCAGATTTCAGTCTCATTTCCTCCAGCAGAACCTTTTTGTAGCTCTGCTCCTGGAATTTCAGATCTGCTTGGATGGTTCTGTGCATTTCCACACCTCACTGGGTAAGACAGAGGACACTTCTCAACATTTGCTTGATGTTTGCAAGAGAAAATATTGGCAGGGAGGAAATGCAGAAGACATTGCAGAATGTCAGTTGCAGAATGCAACTGGAAGACAGTAAACTAAAGAGGAAATACACATTCCTTCCTGTAGGATTGTTACTTGTTCTGCCGTGGCAATCAGCAGTTATGGGGCCCTCAGGTTCCCAGCAGATCTTCCAGCAATTGGACTTAGAGTGCTCGGTCCCCCCGTCCTCTGGAGGGACCTGGCACTGCCAGCAGGCAGCTGTATGAAAGTTTGGGACTCTGAGGTTCCATTCTAGATTTCTGTATCGCTCTGGGGAGATCTGAACCTTCACCTCTTTATGTTGAACTCTGGTTTCCTTCTGGTGTGTCCCAGTTGTGTCCCACAGCTCCTCTCCTTGGCCTCCTGTTATTCCCCAGTCCTTGCTCTCTTGCCAGCCCAGCACTGGCATTTTTTCCTTTTGGCTCCTATGTCCTTCTCACAATCCCATCCCAGTGGATGGGAATGTTCCATCTTCCCACCGAGTTTGATCCTATTTACCTTCCTATCTTCATTTGCTTTCTTGTCTCTGCCTGAACTCTATTCTTGCTGCCCTGTCTCTTGTGCCATTTAACATCCAACTTCTCAGCCCTTCCTTTCCCCTCTTTCTCACCTTTTGCTCTTACTTCTGTCCTTCTAATTCAAGTCTGACCCCTCCTAGGTACCTTATCTCTTTTTTGGGTGACCAGTTTCAATGTTCATGTCCAGGGGAGCCCAGGACAATCAGAGCAGCTGCTCTCAGATCTGGTGCCACAGACTTGGAGCCAACATCCTTCTCTGTGTCTGCATCTCCAGGACATGGAGGAACTTGAGGGACACAGAGCATCCTTAGGACAGGTTAGAACTCAGGCAATTTGGTGAAAAACTTTAAAGAATTTTACTGAGCAACTCATGGATGTTTAGAACTTTTGCAGTTTAGGATAAGACTAAATGTGGAAGAAAATGAGACATCTTGTCCCCCTGAGTGCCCTTCCAGACCTCAAACCCTGCTTCAAAACAATTAAGTAAAGTTAATAAAATCCAGGGAAATCTTTTCCTTGCTATTTCTTTCTTGGGAAAGGGTAAAACTTTTTTTTTTCCCCTGTAAATTAAAAAAGAAAAAGTAAGAACAAAAATCTACCTTGACAGACACATCCAGGAGGGAAGACTTCAGCCTGATTAATTCAGTTTTTCAAGTCATTATCACCTAGAAGCAGGTTTTCGCAAGAGTAGCTGCCAGACAAACTGATATTTAGATTTTGTTATTTAAACTGGCCTTAATGATTACTGGAATCTCCTCTCCAAGAACTTCCCCCCAGCACAAGGGGAAGCAAAAGGCATCTGGAAATGTTTTCTCATAGGTATTTGGAGCCATGGGTTGAGTCCTGTGCTGCAGCACTGCTCTGATTGCTGCAAATGGCACTGGAATTCTGGGCTTTTCCAGATGTAGCAAATATAGGTGTAAACAATTACTACCTACATGGATTTTTGCCTTTCAGTACCTGAAGGAAGCCCACAGGAAAGATGGAGAGGGACTATTTGGGAGGGCTGGAGTGACAGGACAAGGGGGAATGGCTTCCCACTGCCAGAGGCCAGGGTTAGATGGGATATCAGGGAGAGATTTTTCCCTGTGAGGGTGGGGAGGCCCTGACACAGGTTGCCCAGAGAAGCTGTGGCTGCCCCATCCCTGGAAGTGTCCAAGGCCAGGTTGGACGGGGCCAACTCCTGGCCCTACACAGGCCCATCCCCAGGAGTCCCCCCCGTGCCCCAGAGGATCATCCAAACCCTCCTGGAGCTCTGGCAGCCTTGGGGCTGTGCCCACTGCCCTGGGCAGCCTGGTCAGTGCCCAACCAGCCTCTGGGGGAAGAACCTTGTCCTGAGATCCAACCTGACCCTGCCCTGACACAGCTCCAGCCATTCCCTGGGTCCTGTCCCTGGTCCCCCCAGAGCAGAGCTCAGTCCCTGCCCCTCCTCTGCCCCTGCCCAGGCAGTTGGAACTGCACTGAGGTCTCCCCTCAGTCTCCTCTTCTCCAGCTGAACACACCAAGTGCCCTCAGTGTCCTCACACGGCTTTAAATCAAGGCCCTTCCCCATCTTCCTTGGTCTGGGTGCCTTCATCCCCATTTGAGATCTTATTTGACAATTTTATTTAGGTTTGCAGAGAGAAGCTCATTAAACCTGGATTCCTGTCCTTGGAGCCAGTTCCACTCCCTGAGGGTTCGCATTGTTGAGCTCTTGCTCAAGTAGTCTGAATCATGATCTCATCAGAGACAATAAGATGCTGAAGAGGGTTCTTAAGTGCTTAGTTTAAGCTCCTGTCAGGGAATCTGTTCCCCAACATAAGTAATACATTCTCCAGTTCCAGAGACATCATTCAGTTTAGCCTCACAGTTACTCTTGGTTCATATTAATTTGGGGTGAGACCAATTCAGCATTGAGGGAAAACAGATTTATGTCAAAATTATAGGATTGCAAAGCAGGTTGACAGTAATGAACAATCCTGTGCCATGTGCTCTGGGATGGCCCTGCTGGAGCAGGGAGGTGGGACCAGTGACCCACTGTGGTCCCTGCCAACCGGACCCCTTCTGGGTTTCTGTTACTCTGTGGATAAAAGCAACTTAAAATTTGGCCCCAAAGGTAATTCTTTCAAAGAAATCTGCAGGTCATGATTATTCCAGCTTTGTACAGGGAAAGCTGCTAGTGATGGATACTCCAAAGCCAGATCTGAGAAGATTCCATCCAAGTGTAACATCTTTGATGCTGTCCCAACAGTCACATCCCTCCAGGGACAGTGGGACTGGGCAGTGAAGCACCTTTGGGCTTTTGGGCAGATTATTCCACCTCCAGCCACTCCCATTTTGTCCACAAAGGTGCAAGTGCTGAAGCAGGAATTTGGAGGGTCTGAAAAAGTGGGTGCCCTGTCCTCACTGTCACACAGTTCCCTGCACTCACCTCACTGATTTCTCCTGCAGGGAGGGTGAGGAGTCCTGGGGCAGGTCCAGAGTGCTGTGGGTCACCAGGCAGAGTCTTCTGGATCACTTTGGTGGTCTCCAGTTGTACAGGAGAATCCCTGTTCAGCTAAAAATCCTAACCAACATCAACAGGAGCTAAGCTGTGCCTGCTCTGACTTGTTCAGGAGGACTTTCCCTCCTGGCACTTCTCTGTTTCCAGTAGCTCAGCACAGTTCAGCAGCTCAGAGCCTCTTCAGAAGGGGTGATATCTCAGGAAACCTCCCATCCCTGTGGCCTGTGTTGGTGACATCTCTGTAGGTGGCACAGGAGGTGTGTCACAAAGCCACTCACTCTCAGTTCCAAACTCACCAGCTGGGCCAGGTTTGGTGCTGTAACAACAGCGGGGCCCAGCGTCAGCTGAAGAATTCCCCATCCCTGGGAGTGTCCAAGGCCAGGTTGGATGGGGCTTGGAGCAACCTGGGCTGGTGGAAGGTGTCCCATGGCAGGGGGTGGAACTGGATGAGCTTTACGGTCCCTTCCAACCCAAACCATGCTGTGATTCTATGATTCATTTGTAATTATTATTGTTATTATTGGTACATGAACTTCAGTGGGATTTACTGAACACAATTAAGATCAGGGGTTTCTTGTGTTTGTATTTCATGGCTTCAAGAAAAATAAGTTGCTTCCCAAAGTGCTGAGAATTTCCATGGAGATGACAAAGAAAGTGTTATTACAGTGTTAAACAGAAGAGCTTATATGGCTACCAAGTCAGTCATGTAGTTTAAGTTCAGACACACCATCCAGGATGGCATGAATTGGCCTTTAAAGTGCCCATTTCCCTTAACTACAACCAAAAAATCTGAAATTATTGGTTTATATGGGACTCCTCATAGTCAGAGAGGTGAGTTGGGCAGAGAAATTGCCCCAGACTCAGTCACTCACTCCTCCACCCCAGACACCATTGTCTGACCCCCCTCAGTTCCTGTCTGTAACACCAAACCTGCTGAGACTTTTGGAGCCACACTGCACCAAGGAGGAGCCTCCACAGCCAGCAACTCGTCCCCAGGGCTCCTCTCACATGAGGAATGTGACCTGCTCAGTTTGGGCATGTTTCCCTCTGCCCAGGTCTGCTGAACCCCCTCAGATAATTACAACCAACACTAGGTTGGTTATGTAATTATGTCTGTTATCACATTACCAGGATTACTTCTTATTCCAGTATCATTTTTGTCTTAATATTATGCTATTTCTGTTTTGACAGATTATTCAGATAACAAAGCCAGATGCTCTGCCTTGCTCCAGAGCTTCCTTGTACTGGATCCCCTTTTCACATCCCCTGTGAAAAGCCAGTCCTCACCCCGAAGCACTTAAAAACCTAATTAGAGAAGACACACCAGTGTCATCTTCATCTACCAGAGCTTCAGGAGCAAACCCTCCCTGTTCAGGATATTCAAGGTCACTTTGCCAGACTTCCTGAAGAATTGGTAGAAGTCCCAATATTCTTAGTGCCACCAGATTTCAGTGTCACCTTCTGAATCACACACAGGGACCCAGGCAGGTATTTATGTACCCTGCCTCATTTCTTCCTGTACATCCTACGTATCATCTCCCTGAGATGTGTCCTTTCACATAAAAACAGGCCTTAAAAAACCCAGGCTTGTAAAAAAAATGGCTCAAGAAGAAAAACATTGAGAAGAAGAGACACTGAGGGGCTGGAGCGTGTGCAGGGAAGGGAACGGAGCTGGGAAGGGGCTGGAGCAGCAGGAGCGGCTGAGGGAGCTGGGGGGGCTCAGCCTGGAGAAAAGGAGGCTCAGGGGGGACCTTCTGGCTCTGCAGCTCCCTGACAGGAGGGGGGAGCCGGGGGAGGTTGGGCTCTGCTCCCAGGGAACAAGGGACAGGAGGAGAGGGAACGGCCTCCAGCTGTGCCAGGGGAGGGGCAGGTTTTATTTATTATTTATTTATTATTAGGGAAAAGTTTTGCACAGAAAGACTTGTCAAGAACTAGAACAGGCCATGGAAGACCATGGAAGTGGTGGAGTCACTGGAACACATCCCTGGAAGAGTTCAGAAAACGTGGATATGATACTTGAGGACATGGGTTAGTGGTGACCATGGTGGTGCTGCTGATGGTTTGACTCGATGACCTTAAAGGTCTTTTCTAACCTTAATGATGCTGTGATTCCATGATTCCAAACTGCTGCTGAAAAGGAAAGGCTGTTCCTGGCATTCCAGTTCCTGGGAGGTGGTTGGGTGTCATGGAACTGGGACAATAGCAACACAGGGACACGGAGCTGGCCAGAACCATCCACCCACCCCTCCTGCTCCAGGGATCCATGCACTGGGATGCAAACTCAGGCACAGGAGCAGCAGCACTGCTGGCCATATCCTGCCTCTGACCACTCCTCTTTCCCCTTTCCAGCACAGCCATTCCCATCCCCAGGAGCTTTAACATTTCCCTGCAATTGGCTCTCGAGCCCAGCCCCACTCTGGGTTCTCTGTTGGATTTCTCTGCATGTCCATTTAATAACTCCAATGTGCTTAAACCCCCAGAATTAGAGCCTCCATTGATTTTTCTGTTTCCCATCTTTTCCAAGAGGTGAATGTCTAAAATGATCTATGAGCCAAGAGCTCAGTGCTCATTTCTGCCTCATGCGGCTGGAAAACTGTGGACATTGGTAATATAAAAATAAGGCTCCTCAAACAGCCCCAGTTTCATTAGGAGGTTGTCACAAAGTTATTCCAAGCCTTGCTCAAGTACACTGGGGAGAGCAGGGACTGCTCAGGCTGCTGCTTCCTGACCTCGGCTCAGAGAAGCAAACCTCCAGAAAGGATTTGAGGATTTGTTTCACGTCACTATTAAATTCTGATATGTTAACGCTGCTAAAGCACCATCTGGGAGAGACTGGAATTACCTCCAAAAGCATCACATGTGAAAACAGACCCCGCAGTGCCAGGCCCTGATGGGAGCTGTGAGAGGGGAGTGTCAGGTGTGATGTCACAGCTCAGCCTGGGGGACAACAGATTCTGGTAGTGTTGATGTTAGAAGTATGGAATGGGTTGGATTGGAAGGGACCTTAAAGATCATCTCTTCCTGCTGAAGTCAATAAAGTTGCTACTGGTTTTAGTAAGAGCAGAATTAGGGTGAATTCTTAACCTTACCACCTACTTCTCAATCTGGATCCCTTCGCAGGAGATCCAGCATATGGAGTGTCCCTTTGCAGTCTAATCCAACCTAGGTGGAATTGTTGTTCCCTGAAACCCAGACACATTCTCAAAATCTGCCACTTCCCATTAGGATGCTGCAGAAGCCCTGGGAGAATGATGACAGTTTTATCCAAAAGGTTAAGCAAAACATAATGAATGGAAAATACTGGCTGTGACAGAGCTGAAACAGAGATTTTGAAGTTTTAAAAACCGCCCAGATATTTAAGGCTTTTTAAATGAACTTGACACATTTTGTGAATCTGGTACCTGATCGCTGAAATGCACTTTTCCAATTTGAAGACAAGCAGCCTGTTCGAAGTATTCTACAAACATTTTTAAAGTCTCACTCACTGGGTCTGAAACCAGCTCCTTCAAAATCCAAATATGACAAATCCTGCTGGCCTGTAGCTCCCTTCCTTATTTTCCTTTTCCAGGCTGAGGATTAACTGCTCCTGGACAGGTGTAGCCACACATCAGCTTCCAAGAGATGTTCCTTTCTAAGCTCCCGGCTCTCCCTATGCTGGGGGAGGTCATTTCCCCTCTCAGCAGTTGCTGAGGTAACAGTGAATATCCTTCATCTGGCTTTTTTTAGATATTATATCTTGCTCATTTCTAAGCTGCTTCTTGCTAAGAGGGCACTTCATGCAATCTAATTTTTCTATATTCAAGGAAAAAAGCAGGTTGGGGATCTTGATCTGCAGGCAGGAGACAGACTGACACTTGTTTTTACTTGGCAGTCAGAGGAGGAAGGTTCATTCCTCCTGCTGCAGGACCATTATTTCAACAATCTAATTTTTAACTGATGGAAATTGAAATTTCTCTTCCATGTGAAAGCTCCAATTTTTCTTTTATATGGAAAACACGTCTGAGCTGCAGAGATGGTGCTGAGAGCTCTGGAGAATGTGGGGGTTGTTCAAACATGCCATGGAAGGGCTGCAGCCCACTGGGTCAGAATTCACCTGGAATTTGTTTGACTTTGCCCAGTGAAGATTCCTCAGAAAAGCAGATTATTTAATTTTTTCCTTCCTTCAGGTGTAGGTCTGGCCAGGCTGCTGCCACTGTCCATCTTACGTGGGTGCAAATTGCTCCTTGGAAAGCAGCACAAAGAGGACACTGGGGAGCTCAGTGGTGTGTTCAGCCTCTCCCAGTGTGGCCAGTGCCTCCTCCCCAAGGCCTGGAAAGAGGGAGCAGTGAAGAAGATGATGATGGTGATGATGATGGTGGCTGCCTGTTTTACAGCTTCTCAAAGCCTGAGTCTTACTGAAGTCTGAGAATTGTCCTGGGGTCAGACACAGGCAGGTGTGATGTACCAAGTTACTGAGACACTGAGCTCTGCTCTGGGGGGACCAGGGACAGGCCCCAGGGAATGGCTGGAGCTGTGTCAGGGCAGGGTCAGGGTGGATCTCAGCAAAAGGTTCTTCCCCCAGAGGCTGGTTGGGCACTGACCAGGCTCCCCAGGGCAGTGGGCACAGCCCCAAGGCTGCCAGAGCTCCAGGAGGGTTTGGATGATCCTCTGGGGCACAGGGGGGGACTCTTGGGGATGGGCCTGTGCAGGGCTGAGGGTTGGACTCGATGATCCTTGTGGGTCCCTTCCACCTCAGCACATCCTGTGATCTGTGAGTGAGGGAAATTTGCCCTGGACTCCAGCTATGCTCCAAGTCTCCCAAGTACTCTGCCTGATCCTCCTGGAGAGGTTTTAGAGGACGTGGACCACATGATGGAGTGCTCTTAGTGACAGAAGTCATGTCTAAGAAGCACCTGCTGCTTGATATTTTCCCTCTATTTCTCCATTCACCTGGGGAAGGGGGGTCACCTCAGTCACCTCAGCCAGGAATCACCTCATGTCCTCAGAATTTACTGGGAAAAAGCCACCTAAAATGTACAGAATGAACCATGAGAGACTCCTCTTTCCTCCAAAGAAGGGAGTCCAGGCACTTGGGTGAGCACAGACACCCAACCTGTGTGTGGATTAAATTGGAGGGATGAAATAATCCTAGTGCTACACAACCAGAAGATGCTTGAGGTGTTGAGATCAGCCTCAGATTTCATCCCTAGCTAATCAGGATTCCTGCTCCTGTTTGCAGGAGCCTCAGGTGAGGCAGCAGCCATACAATAAATGCCTCTTCATGTCCCAGATTCACCAAACTGCTGTAAAACCTGAAGGAGGGATGGTCATTTTGGCCAAACCGCAGCACAGATGAAGCTCTGAGCAACTTGGTCCACTGGAAGGTGTCCTGGCCTATGGAAGGGTTGGAACGAGATGAGTTTTAAGGTCTCTTCCAACCCAATCTATTCCATGATTCTGTGATTTCCTATCTGCATTATGGGAATTCTGTGCAGCTGGAGTCCCAGAACCAGTCTTGAGAGCAACAAATGCTTCTGGAAATAAACATGGTGCCCACAGAGATGTCCTGCTGCCCTCACCCTGCTCATCACCAGGAACTGTGTTGATGATAACCAGCACTGGCTGTCACAGAGATGTGGAACTGGCACAGGGAGAAATGCTGGCACTGCAAAATGTCCAATTTTATTTTGAAGTCACCATTCAGCACAATTTCTTCAAAGACCAGTCCTAAGCTTTTGAAAAAGGGGTGTCATTTAGTCCACATTTTCCTCCCTGTGTGGCCTCACAGGCTGAGTTACAAAGGACAGCCCTGGGTGCCTTTCTTCCACCCCTCAGAAAAGTCTGTGCACCCTTTCCCAACAAAACCCCTGCAGCCCCTCATCAGAAGAAAATATCCTTCACCAGCAGAACACAGGGAGCATCCAGGAGCAGCTGGTCTGGCACCAGCCAGTCTCTGTTTCTTCACCTGGTCCCTGCTGGTTACACAGAAATGTTTGTTGTAGTATCCAAGAAAAATATGCTCATGGTGGATGAGAGAAGAGCCCAGGGCTAGTTCTCCATGGAGCCGTGGATGGTCATTAGAATCAGTAAGGGTGGAAGGCCATCACTGAGTCCAAACTTGGGCTGAATCCCACCATGCACATAAACCAGATGTGATCAGGTGAAGGAATAAGTCTGGTTGGGAAAGCAGTCCTTGAAGGGCAGAGGCCTGGAAGCTGCCACACTGTCAGCTCTCAGCATGGTCTGATGGGCTGGGACAGCAGCAAAACCCCCAACAAAGGGGGTTGCCAGGATAAGTGGAGGGAAGGAGGGGTATCCCCAGTACCCTTCTCCCTGTAGCTCCATGTGTCTGCTGGGCCAGTGGATGGGAACATCCAGCACAGCAACTAACCCTGCCCTCAGCCTGGCAGAGGAGCTCTGGAGTGACAGAATGTGCTGAGCTGGGGGGGACGCACAAGGATCATCGAGTCCAACTCCTGGCCCTGCACAGGCCCATCCCCAAGAGTCCCCCCCTGTGCCCCAGAGGATCATCCAAACCCTCCTGGAGCTCTGGCAGCCTTGGGGCTGTGCCCACTGCCCTGGGGAGCCTGGTCAGTGCCCAACCAGCCTCTGGGGGAAGAACCTTGTCCTGAGATCCAACCTGACCCTGCCCTGACACAGCTCCAGCCATTCCCTGGCTCCTGTCCCTGGTCCCCCCAGAGCAGAGCTCAGTCCCTGCCCCTCCTCTGCCCCTGCCCAGGAATTAGGAACTGCAGTGAGGTCTCCCCTCAGTGTCCTCTTCTCCAGCTGAACACACCAAGTGCCCTCAGTGCCCTCACACGGCTTCAAATCCAGGCCCTTCCCCATCCTCGTTCCCTCCTTTGGACACTCTCTAATGGCTCAATCTCTTGCTTATATTGTGGTGTCCAAGATTCAGCTCCTGCTGATTGCACAGGACAGGGCACCTCAAATGCTCTGTTGGCCAAGGCTGTGTCCATCACACTCCATATTCCCACAGAAGCTGCACGTGCAGATGGGTTTTGCTCCAGGACAGAGTAGACAGGTGTCACCTGGATCTCAAGCCCTGCAAGAAGCAGAAGCTCCTTGATCAGGTCCACAAGAGGCCACAGCTGAGATCTCCTTGTCCCTGCTTTGCCCACCAGCACAGGCAGTTTCTGCAGTCAGTGACACGCTGTGTCTGCCCACACCTCCCCTCAAGGCTCTCGCCTTCCACGGAGAGTGAATGTCTTGGGGAGAGTGCCCCAGATCCATCGGAGTCATGTGGCTCAGGCTCTATTTGCCGTTATTGCTGCTTTCAAGTGGAAAATTGCTCTAATAGCAGCCCTTTCTCACCACACAGCAGTGTGCACATTCGTACAGTGTTCTGTGAGGGCCATCAGCAGCCACTGGCACAGAGAAGTGACAGATGCTGTCTGCAAATAATGAGCTGAAGCACTTTCCTTTGGAAGGGAACTTAAGCAAAGTGCCTTTGAGTTTGAAGAGCCAAAAAGAGGTTCCCATTTGTCCTCAGAAGCTGCTCTGGAAAGGCACATTCTATTGGCTCACATGGCATAATTATTTTTTAATTGTTTTCCTCACACAGATTTCTCTGGAAAGAGGAAGCGCCCCGTTTCCTATTTACTGAGCATTTTCTACTAGGAACAAGCATGAGAGGGAATGAAGTTTATGGCTTATTCTGTTTCCTCCCCAAGTGTTCCATGCCTGCCCAAATCACAGGGATAAGCTGCATAATCATGGGATAAAGCATCTCACACCTTTGGGATCCTCATGTTTATTCTTTGCAACTCACAGAAAAATCCTTTCAGCCATTTAGGTCTGTGAAGAGTCTCACACCTGTGAGATTGAAGGAAGACCACTTGGATGCTCCATTCTGAGTCTCTGATCCTTCTCTCCCTCCTTCCTGCTTTTATCTAATGCAGCCCCAGCCATGTGCCAGTCCTGGTGTAGCACAATCAGGTGTTCAAAGTCATCCCCTCACCTCAGAGTTCACAAGAAGGAAGTCCAGGTCACTGAGAATGAAGGACTCAAAGCTTTCTAGACAGATATTTCCAAACCTGTTAGTGAACTACAGGCAAAGTTTGCCTTTAATGCTGTAAATCTTGTTTCCATTGTAATATGTACAATTCTGCATTTTATATTTTGAGAGTATTGCCATAATCCTGAGTCCTGGTGATGAAATGAGGCTCTGGGAGGTTACAGAGAGCTGAGGTCTTGGCTGAGCATTTATTACTTCCACACTTGTGTAGGTACCTGAACCCACAGAAGGAAATGAGCTGCATGGGGCTCCTCTACAGCAAAAATAGCTCTTGGTACACAGCCCCTCTCATTACAGACTTTGGAAAATCTATAAGAATTAAATTTCTTCCAGCATGACCTGTTCTCTTGGGCTTCTTTAGTAGTGGAAGTCCAAGCAAATCCAACCTAGGGTGCTGTAATTTACGGTACATTAGCTGGAATTAATCGTGGGAGTTCTGTTCCACAGCATGTTAAATCGACACACAAATGGATCAAAATAATGAGCCACCATCCTTTGAGGCATCAGGGGGTAGAGCCAAGGCATTGCCTCAAACTTAATTCTGTCTCATTTTTAAAGGTGTGATTTTCAAAACTTTATGTGGCATTTTTCCCTGTATTCATTTCACCTCTTCCTTTTCTGGGTCTGGGTACTTGTCTATCTGCTCATCTAGAGGTGAAAAGCATATTTAGGCAGATTGAGAAAGGTGAAATGTGGTGGCAAATTGATCAATACTGATAATCATTTCTATAGATGAAACGCATATAACAAAGGAAACCAAAATAAGGGAATTCTACCTAATGGTGACCTTCCAGGACCTGAAGGAGCCCAAAGGAAAGATGGAGAGAGACTATTTCCAAGGGCCTGGAGTGACAGGATAAGGGGAATGGCTCCAAACTGCCAGAGGGCAGGGTTAGATGGGATATTGGGAAGAAATTGTTCCCTGTGAGGGTGGGGAGGCCCTGGCACAGGTTGCCCAGAGAAGCTGTGGCTGCTCCATCCCTGGAAGTGTCCAAGGCGAGGTTGGACGGGGTTTGGAGCAACCTGGGCTAGTGGAAGGTGTCCCTGCCTGTGGCAGGGGGGGGAATGAGATGATCCTTAAGACCCTTTCCAGCCCAAACCATTGTGTAATTCTCTGATGTTTCTGTATTCTCTTACAATAATTCCCTGGGGTTCTGTTGCCCTTAAAATCTCTCAGCTCTGGGATCCAAACACTGACTATCCTTCTTTGTCTCTTTGTTCCTGTTTTGGTTTTGCTGATGTCATTTATTTGTTGGCTGGGCCTGTAGGTTTTTTTTTTTGAGCTCTGTGATGTTCAATGAACTGTACTCTGTGAGATGGAAAACCCTGGCACTGAAGGGATAATCATTCAGTGACAGGAAAGGACAATAAGGTTGCAGAGCATAGAGAGTAAAAAATCCCCATTCCTCAAGTGACAGAGCAAGTACAATCCATCCTGCTGCCTGAGGGAGTTGTTTGGCTTGGGGATAATGGATCCCCATGGATAATGGGGAAAAATTAGCACCTCCAAAGAAAACACTCATCCCATCCTAGGTCTGGAATAGTTTGAGTGAAAACAAAACCTCCCACAATAGGGACAGAGCCGTGGACTCTGCAAATTATTCTGTAGGTGCCAAAAGCTGAAAAGAAGGAAAACAAGTGATCCTGTGGTGATAGCGTGAGGATTCATCCCACATCACGTAGCAACAGACAGGCTCCAGGTCCTCAGAGCAGCTCCTTGAACACAAACCCATCATTCTCTCCCTGCAGTCCTCTGCATCTGTTATTATCCTCCTTCAAACTTCCCCCACAAAAGGAAGAGACATCTCCTGGCCACAGTGACCCCAAGCACCGGGAGCACACAGAGGATTGTGTTTTACAGAGCATTGTGTGCCTGTGGAATTAAAACTTGCTTCCTACAGTAGCTGTGCAGAATCTTCAGGACTGGACATGCAGGTCACACATTGTCCCCCCAGAAGAAATGATATGGAACCACGTGAGAGAGCAGGAGGAGGCCAGTTCAGAGGCAGGAAGATGCTTAACCCTTCTGTGGGCAATGGAGAGAGGGAAGCTCCGAGGCTCTGGAGCCCAGCAGGACATGGACAACAAGCTCCAAGGCATCCTGGCAGGTAGGGAACCAGATCAGAGGGATAGGGATGGGCCCTGAAGGAGATTTCTGTATCTGCAGGTGGTAGGTCAAGGCAGTAGCTGGGGGAGGCTGTGAAGCCCTAAAAAAGCAGCAGTGAGGACAGTGCAGGGGCCAGGGCTTGGCCCGGCCTTGGGCAGGGACATACAGCTTCTCTGCACTGTCTTGTTTGATTTTTATCTCTACTTTAGTGCTTCTAAAGGAAGGTTTGAACACCCCTGCTGTCACAGGAACCATCTGCTTTGTCTTTCATTTCTCTGTGCAGTTTCCCAGATGAATAAGCAAAAGAGGGCTTTGGGGAGGGGAAAAGCTTGTGGGCATCTTCCAGGAGCTCTCTCCCTGCATTCCCTCCTTCTGTGGGGCTGCAGCACAGGGTGAGGGAGGTTTGGTGAAGGGTCTCCATACCAGTGGGTCTCAGAGTGGCCAGGTCCTGCTGTGCCATCCCCTGATCACTGCTGGGACTCGTGGGTGGGCTCCAGGGAATAGTGGACAAGGGCAATTTGAGGCCCATTGTCTCGGTTTGCCAGGGGAATTGACTCCCTGCTTTGAGCAGACAGATGGGGCAGAGATTTGAGAGTGTCCCTGAGGGCATCAGAGCAGGGAGCTGGAAGGATGGGGGCTGGGAGGGAGCACACAACGTGAAACCCCCATGGAGTTTAGGCTGAGACAGGGGAGAGTGTGAGGAGGCCGACAAAACACCACAAAACAGTGGAGGATAAACTGGTCGGCTTCCCCCCCCACTCCTAAAGCATCCCTGCATCCCTGCCCACAGCAGCACAGCCAGCCCAGCACTGCTCCCTCACAGAATCACAGATCACAGAATCAACAAGATTAGAAAAGACCTCTGAGATCATCGAGTCCAACCCGTGATCCAACCCCACCTTGTCACCCAGCCCATGGCACTGATGCCACATCCACTCTCCCTTAAACACCTCCAGGGACGGGGACTCCACCACCTCCCTGGGCAGCCCCTTCCAATGCCCTCCCCTCCTGCAGCAGCCTCTCCTGGGCATGCAGAGGCCTCTGCTTCCTCCAGCACTGCATTCTCCTCCTGCCTAATTACCCAGACAAGAATTAATGGGAAATGCTGCCTTACCTTGCACACCACGTGCTCTGGGGGTCGTGGAGCAGAGGCCACAGGCGTTTGGGCCCCTCGGGCAGGGAAGCTCCGTGGTCCTGATGGTTCCTGCAGCAGGGACACTGCTCCCAGCCTGGCAGAGATGCAGCAGGTTGCAGCCACCCAGCAGACACCCAGACAGGCTGCTGGGCAGGTCCACCTTGGGGAGAACACAGGCACCGTGAGCAGCCTCGGTGCCATGGGGACAGCACCGGGAATAAAACCCACCCGGTCCCGACTCCTCTGCCTCCTCCTCCTCACCTTGTGTGTGATTGTGTGACTGCAGCACAGCCTGCAAGGCTGCTGCCACCACAGCTGGGCTGCCAGCGCTGCACACAGTGATCGATATGTTTGGCTTTTCATGTTCATCCATCGCGGGGATCTGCTTTCATGCTTTCGTCACGGGAAGGGGGTTTGAAGGCAGCTCTGAACTTTGTTCTCGTGTCATTTAATATCTCTGGCCTGAATCCAGAGTGCAGGCACCCTCCTGCTGCTCACCTGGAAGGCAGAGGTAATTCCAGCCCCTCCTCATTGCTCCCCAAAGAAGCGCCACTTTTAGAATGTGAGCGATCCGTGCAGCACAGCCGGGCACTCACTGCACAGACAGAGCAGGCTCTGGAGGGAGAGCCAGAGGGAAAACAGAGCTCCCAGTTTGTTTACTACCTCTTGGCACACATCCAGAGCCAGCTTTTTATACAGAACTTCCCAGGCTCTGCAGCCTGGGCAGCGGGATGCAGCTCTGCTCCCAGCACTCCGACTGGTACCGCAGCATCCCGGCCCTGCTGTGCTGGGACTGGAACGTGTGGAGCCTGTGCCTGTGCAGGAAATTTGTGATGTGTAAATACAGCAGTGTGAGGGGGTGTGTGGTGGGGGGAAATAAGGGATTTCAGTCCATGCTCCACTGTAAAAAACGCTTTTCTGTGTTTCTGAGCTCTCCTGGGAAGCAAAGCTGACGTCACTTCTGAGCAGGGAAATTTGTGGAGGTTTCTGGATGGTGGAAGGAGAGAAAGGTTAATCCAGAGGTACTGAAAAGCAAGATGAGTTCTAGATGTAAAGCAGGGCTCACAGCAAGAGGTGTTTTGGCAAAGACCTTCATTCCCTGGGTCAAGGGAGCAGGCAAATATAAAAAAGTTAAAATTCTGTAACCCTTTTGTACCTGACACAGGAGGGAAAATGCTGTTTTAAACTAAAATGCAATTCCAAATTAAGGAACAATAAAAAGAAAAAAACATTCATTAACCTAAAACCAATTTCACCAAGGCCTGACTCCAGCCCTTTTCTAGGACTGGAAGCCCCAGGCACTGACACTGCCAGGACAAAGCCGGGTTGGGCAGGGCTTGGAGCAACCTGGGCTAGTGGAAGGTGTCCCTGCCTGGCAGGGGGTGGAACTGAATGAGATTCAAGGTCCCTCCCAACCCAAACCATCCTGTGATTCTGTGACTCTCATCTCCATCTGAGGTCTCTGTGCTTGTCCCCATGTCCCCGTTCCAGTGGCAGCCCCCAGGCTTTCTCCTGTGCAGTAGAAACCTGTTTTCCCTCTGGAAGCATCCCAGACATGAGAGAACCACTCACCTGCTCCTCCTCTCCACCTTCCTCTCCTTTGGTCTTCTGAGCTTCCCGGATGCTGCCAGTGCTGGCTCCAACAAGCTCAGTGCCACCATTAGGTGACAATCCTGACACAGCAAGTGGTTCCAAGCTCCCCCGCCAGGCAGGATGAGTGGGAAGGAGTTCTTTTTCTAGCACTCACATTAATTATTCCAAGTCAAGATGGCAAATCCAGGGTATTTTCTGCAGGACTTTTTGGCGGGCGTGGGGGGTGGGTTGTTGACTTCACGTTCACATCATTTACAGTATGAAATGGAATAAAGAGTCAGGGGGATGAAGGAAACAGAGTTAATACAAATAACCAGCCTTCCTGGGATGGGAACTGGCATGGATCCTGCAGCACACACTGGGAGCACCATCCTTGCCATGGGTGTGGGTGGCAGCAACAGGAACAGTGGCAGAGAAGGCATGTTCATGTGGCAGCTCATTCCTTGTCGTGTTTTCATTTCACTGCCTTCCCAGCTTCACCAGGAACAAGGGAAAACAGCCTTGAAGCACTTCATGCATCCAAGTGATGTATCTGCTGTAAGAGCAGCCTCAAGGGCAGTTTAGAGGTCAAGTATCATAAAATCATAGAATCAACTGGGTTGGAAAAGACCTCTGAGATCATCAAGTCCAACCCTGGATCCAACCCTGCTGTGGTTCCCAGACCATGGCACTGATGCCACATCCAGTCTCACCTTAAAAGCCTCCAGGGACAGAGAATCCACCTTCTCCCTGGGCAGCCCATTCCAGTGTCTGATCACTCTCTCTGTAAAAAATTTCTGCCTTGATATCCAACCTAAACCTCTCCTGGCAGAGTTTAAGACTGTGTATGGACAAGGACTGTCCACCCTGTGCCCTCAGGAGCATCTCCAGGGTTTCCAGCACAGCAAGGACATGGAGCTGCTGGAGAGAGTCCAGAGGAGGCACCAAGATGATCAGAGGGATGGAGCAGCTCTGCTGGGAGGGAAGGCTGGGAGAGCTGGGATTGTTCAGCCTGGAGAAGAGAAGCTTTGGGGTGACCTAATTGTGGCCTTCCAGGACCTGAAGGAGCTGCAACAAAGATGGAGAGAGAATATTTCCAAGGGCCTGGAGAGACAGGACAAGGGGGAATGGCTTCAGAGAGCAGGTTTAGATTAGATGTCAGGAAGAAATTGTTCCCTGTGAGGGTGGGGAGGCCCTGGAATGACAAAACACGGCAGGTATCAAATCCCAGATCTCAGGGTGGTTCTTAAACATCCACCTCTGGTGTTTACTGTAGGATTTGGGGTATTTGAATTACCACGAAGATATTCCCCATGGTCTTTGGTTGGAGGCTCCTGGCAGAGGATGGCTTGAGGCTCTGTGGTGGCTCACACCAGGATCTGTACCCCATTATAGGTTTGCTCATGTCCCTCACCCTCACAGCCATTCTGAGGGCAATCCATGGTGTTCTTAAGAACTACTCTTAAAACATCACCATATTTATAAGTAATGCCCTAATTTGAAGGGATGCCCAGTTCTCCTGGATGTAAGAAGTTATTAATTACAATGCAACAGGGAAACTCATTAGGGAATAGAATCAAACTTTCAATTAATGTCGTTTTTTATCTGGGATCATTAGATGAGCCTTTTTTTTTTTTTCCCTTTAACAAGGATATGGAAACATTTCCCAGCTATTATAGTTCCTCCTATGAAATAATGTGATCTCACATTTGCATATAAGAAAACAATTTCTGTATTCACTCAGACTCTGAGCTGCCCTATTTATATCAGGGAATGGAGCTGAAATCTGCCTATGCATTAAATACAAGTCTTTTCTTATGCAGAACAGCAGCACATTTTACCAGTCCCATGGTGAACTTGTAGCATTATTTCAGAGTGTTATTTAACACAGTCTTTGATTTTGGGCTCTACATGAGGCTTAGCAGGGGGGCCGAGCAAAAAGCCAGGTGGGGTCTCCTGCTGAGTGTTACACAGACATTTCCTTTATTCTTTTTTGAAATATTTTGCTTCTTGATCCAAATATTTTACTTTCAATTTTGGTTTCAGTTTCAAAGCAAAACCTGCTTGAAATACCAGAGCCTTCAGATGCCAGGCATGAATTCCATATCACTTAAAACTGAACAAATCAGCCACCTCCAGACTCCTTTGGTAGTGCACTTATTTTTTTTTCTGATCTGTGAACATTTTGTTCAGGTTTGGGGTTGGGTTTGCTCTGTTGTTTATATATCTAAGAGGCCATTCCACAGCATCCAAAATCTACAAGTCCCCAGAAACCTGATCTTTAGCTGCAGAGAACTAACCCAGTGATGTTCCATGTCCACCTAAGCTCTGACTGGGTTTGGTTATATCTGGGTTCTTCTGGTGAATCCTGAACAGCCCCAAGAAAAAAAAGTTTTCAAAAACTCCCTCCTTCAGAGGCTCTGATACACATCTTTTGTCTCCCAGACTTCCATGCTTATTGTTGCTGCAAACATCATGTAAATCGGCTTTCTAAAAACAAAAGAAAAGAAGCAATACCAGTAATCATTGTTTCATTAGTGATTTAAATTATGAGAGCAGAACAGCCAGAGAGTCACCTGGATTATACAGGGAGCCAGGAAACCACAGCCACAGAATGTGCTGAGATGGAAGGGACCCACAAGGATCGTCCAGTCCAACTTCTGGCCCTGCACAGGTCCATGCCCAAGAGTCCCCCTGTGCTCCAGAGGATCATCCAAACCCTCCTGGAGCTCTGGCAGCCTTGGGGCTGTGCCCACTGCCCTGGGGAGCCTGGTCAGTGCCCAACCAGCCTCTGGGGGAAGAACCTTGTCCTGAGATCCAACCTGACCCTGCCCTGACACAGCTCCAGCCATTCCCTGGCTCCTGTCCCTGGTCCCCCCAGAGCAGAGCTCAGTCCCTGCCCCTCCTCTGCCCCTGCCCAGGCAGTTGGAACTGCAGTGAGGTCTCCCCTCAGTCTCCTCTTCTCCAGCTGAACACACCAAGTGCCCTCAGTGTCCTCACACGGCTTCAAATCAAGGCCCTTCCCCATCCTCGTTCCCTCCTTTGGACACTCTCTAATGGCTTCAGATCTTCTTTATATTGTGGCACCCAAAACTGCCCCAATATTCTACAGGCCCCAGAGCTCCATCCCCCACCTGCCCCCCAAAGACGTCCCCAGGCAGAACAGCTTTGGATATTGGCTCCTGGCCCTTCTGATGTGCTCCCCAAGCAGTCACTTCTGTGGGCTTGGGTAGATGTTGGAGGGAGGGTGTTCCCTCCTGGCAACTCTCCCCAGTTGTATGGAGTGGATATTTACATCTTGTGGAAAAGGATAAAGGCTCATGATTCTCCAGGAGAATGGAGGACCTGTTCTGAAGTTGTCTGAAATTATTTTGAAGAGCTAGGAAAACTGCTTTCATGCAATCATGGAATCATGGAATGACGGAGTGGTTTGGTCTGAAAGGGAAATTAAAGCCCATCTTATTCCACCCCCTGCCATGAGCAGGGACACCTTCCACCAGCCCAGGTTGCTCCAAGCCCTGTCCAACCTGGCCTTGGACATTTCCAGGGATGGGGCAGCCACAGCTTCTCTGGGCAACCTGTGCCAGGGCCTCCCCACCCTCACAGGGAAAAATTTCTTCCTAATATTTAACCCAGCCCTGACCTTTGGCAGTTCAAAATCATTTCTGCAAACCTATTTTAATGGCAAAAAGTGACACCTCTCAGGCAAAATAATCTGGTAGGCTGGGGTAAGAGGGAGGGAAATGTTAAGAAAAACAGGTCCAAATGTTTCATTTGCCAGATTTGAATTTCAGTTTTTAGTTTTTCAGTTTTTCCATTGGAAATGTGTTCCCAATTGAAGTGTTTCAATCTCAATCTAATTTCAATTTTTAAAGCAGAGAAATCCATCAGTGTTTCAGTTGGGCCCAGAGATTTTTGTGGGGTGTTTTGGTTTGTTTTTGATTAATAAAACATAAACAAACCAAACAAAAAGCCAGACAAACAGAAAAAAAAAACCAAACAAAACCCAAACAAAACATTTTTGGGTCCTCGCAAACTAACCTTAGTGCTATTTTTTCCTGAGCTTTTTTTGGTGATAAAAACCACTCACAGTTCAAAAACCCCTCTCCACTTTTCCCATTATCTTGGTGAGGAGAGGAGCCCCGGGCCTTGAGATAAATGAGAACAGAAAGAGGTTGCAGGTGAAGCTCAGGTTATAAAGCAGGGACAAGCATTTCTCTGAGAAACCTCTCTTTGATAAATCTCTTGATATGGAAGGCTGAGTTCAGCTGTCAGATCCAGCCCCGCTTCACACTGATGGCATCAAAATGAGCTTGAAAAGGCAGCGCCCAGACTGGGATGACCTTGGGAAAGTGTTCCCTGACCCAGCAGTTCCAGCAGTGAAATGTCAGGGAGGAAATGCCAGTTGGGCACTGAGGGAGCTGATTCACCAGGGACGGAGGGTGTGGTGGGCACAGCACTCCATGGCCACATCCAGCTCCCCAAAATCCAGCTCCCCTGGGATTAGGGTAGTGCTGTTGCTTCCCCAAAAGGTTTCAGCCCCTCAGGACCTGGGTCACACTGCCTGGGTGACCTGGGCAGCTCCTTCTTCTCTGTGCCTTTTTCTTGCCCTTCAACTTAGTTCCAGTCACTTCCCTTCCTCCTGCTGCTCCCTGGGCCAGGGTTTTGTTCCTTTGTTGGATGGAAACTTCCTTCAGTTTTCCACTCAGAATTTATTCATGGCCAGTGAATACTTTTTGTTCTTGTGCCAAGTCTGCCTGTTAGATCTTCTCCCTCCCCAGCACTTTCTCTGCCCACATTTATTTATAGAAAGCAGTATTTTTTCTTTTTATTTCTCTTTTTTTTTTCTTCATTTTTTTTCTATTTTTTTTTCCACAGAACCTTTTAAGTTCTCCCTCACTGTACCAAAGCTTGACTTTTGGGCACTTGTCCAGCCTTCCTCTCTAGCCACCTTTTAGAGCTGTGCACCTTGTCCCTCCTTGGGCTCCTGAGCATCATTTGTCCAAGCCTGGGGCACAAGGATCATGTCACCAGCTTGTTTTTCTTGGTGAGCCTCAGAAGTGCCTCTGAGCTGCCTCTGAGCCCTGTGTTTTTCTTGTCAGTGTAATATGCTCAGTAATAACACCCACCACTTTCACATGTCGCACTCTGCACTCCTTCAGCAGCTACATACTAACTGGCAGAGCAACACAAAGAAATTGGATTTAACCAGAGAGAGGAAATGTTGCTTCTTAAATAACCTTTGCATCCTCCAGGTACTTGTGCAGGTCACAGGATTACAGTGCTTTGGTGACTCACAGCCCTCCTGCCTGGCAATTATTAGTCTGTGGAGCTCAAAACAATTATTGAAGCTTTAAACAAACCTCTTCTGGGTGCAGGAGCCTCAGTGACAGACTTAACATCTTGCCAATGAGTACAAGTCTGCTTGGAAAAAATACCATGGCTTGAAGTGAGAAAAGTATAAATAGATATATTAATAAACCTCAGTAATACATATCCTCACTGATATTTCACAGACAAGAATGGATAATACATCGGAGTAATATAATAACAGTTTCCTGGGAAAAGTGTATTTTTGGATGAGAAGTGAGAAAAAAACCCATGTTTTGAAAATTGAAAAATGTTTCAAGTTTTAAAAACATGAGACAAAGCAGGAGGAGATTTCAAAAGGAATTCAGGTGTTCAAGGGAAATGTTTGTTCCTTTTGAAAACACGTGTCCCTTAAAAAAACAGTTTTGTCCAACCCTGGTGGTGGCTGAAAAAAAAACCCAAAGGAGGCTCTGAGAAGGGAATTGGGGCTGGTCCTGAGCACGGCACAGCCTGTGGGAGGGTTTCTGTTCAGAACAGGCTATGGATTTATTCCCAGGGGTGTTTCCTTCTGTCACTTGGGTCCCAGAATGAGCTGCAGCTCTGGTGCATCCCTGGCTGTGGTCCTTGTGCTCTGGGCTTGGCACTGCTGGGAGAGGGACCATGACTTTCATGGACCAAGTCCCGGTGGTCTGTCCATCTCCTCCCCACCCCGGGGTGTTGGCTGGAGGTGGGCAGCTCCAAAATCCTGTTCCAGCACCTTGTTCACCCCTAGAGGTGAAGGAGCTTCCTCAGGAAGCAGTGGGAGAAGCAGAACATAAACCAGTCCAGAGGTGGTGGCTTTGACCCTGCTCTCAGGGTCTCACCTGAGCTGGGACTGCAGGTGGGATTCCTCCCTGGGCAAAAGCTCCTCTAACTTCTAAGTAGACTTTGAAAACTATTTTCTGATCTCATAGGTTGCTTCAATAGCACAACCTGAGCTGAAACCCATCTGAAAACCCAACAGAAAACTTCCACTAGGTTACTTTGTGGGGTCCAGGAGTTGGACTTGATCCTACTGGCTCCTTCCAACTCAGCATCCTCTTTGACTCCGTGATTCTGTGATTCTATGACTCTTTGATTCTATGGTTCTGTGATCTGCTGGAGCTGGGAAGCTCATGGGTCTTGCAAGCTTTGGGATTTTGCTGGAAATGCAGGGTTGGGAAGAGCTTGGGAGCATTGGGGAGAGCTTGGGAGCCAGAAACATGGAAAGTGCCAGCATTGAGGCAAGGGAATGAAGCAAAGGACTGCTCAGTGCCTTCCCTGGAGTCACCCAGGGGCTCAAAGGAGACACTCAGACACATCCCAGCTCTCTCTCCTGCCCTTGAATCCAGGCAGGACAGGCTTGTATTTATGGTTAAACTGTGCAGGTTTTCTGCCTGGATGTGGAACATGGGACAGGGGTCACAGGCTGCACACACAGAGCAAAGTGAGGGAAGGTGCTCACTGAGTCCCTTCAATGACTTCTTCTACAGCCAATGAAGATGTTTTCCATGACACCAGGCTGTAGGATGCAAATTGCCCCAGCTAAGCAGCCCTAATTACTACGTACCTTTAAATGACAAATTTTGTCAAACAGGAGGGAAAATGTATCATCCCAGTGAAGCCAGAGGAGCACTGGGAGGTGTCAGCGCAGAGGTTTAAATGCTCCACTAATTAAAAAAAATAATTATCTCTCCCACTCCTGAGGGATTTGATTACTTTTTCCTGTGAAGGCTGGAGGTATCACAGCATTTCCAGATGATGTAATTAACCTGACCTATTTGGTGGCTCCATAATAATGTTCCTTTGTGATGGATTTACAATAAAGCCTCATTATTAAAGACTTCAGAGCAAGATTTATGATGATCTTGTTCCCCCCCATTCATTATTTCACTGTTCTCAGCTGGAAGTGAGTTGGGACCCCCAGGCTCTTTACCTGGGCCTCCCAGCAATCCCTGCTCTGCTCTGCAGACTTACGGCCTTGACCTCTGGGCTGTGCAATTTGCTGCACTGCGAAGTGGCTGCAGAGATGAAGCACTTCAGAGTTCCCCCAGCCTTGCATAACCCAGCCCAGAGCCCCAGGAGCCAGAGCTGAGCGAAGGGCCCCGAGTTTCTCAGCTGGTTCAGATTGTTATTCATGGGCATCTTTCTTCTTGCTGCTCCTATCCCAAATCCATGGTGTCTAGGGGGGCAGCTCCCACTGACTGCAGTTGGTCTCAGCTCTTTGGAATATTTTCGAAGTCACCACGTGGGGTTGGCCCTGGGTGCGACTGGGGGCAGAGGGAGGTTATTCATTAATCCCTGTTTGTATCCTCAAGAAAAACCTGCAAAATCCCTGATCTGAGCACTTATTTCAGCTATAAGGGTTTTTTTTCCCCCTCTATAATAGATTTAGAGAGAATTCTGCATTCAAATCAGAGCACAACATGCAAACTCCTTCCTCCCCCCCGACCCTGCTCTGGGAACAAACTGTTACAGAGGAAGCTGCAGCCAGATTTCTATACCTGATTTAACGTCAAAGGTTAGGAATGAGCCCAAACCCCAGGGCAGACTTTGTTTCATTGATTACCAAGGGCAGAACATTTTTAAAGCATTGACATTAAGCAAACAGCTGGAAAAGTAACCAAAGATTTCAATTTCTGGTGAGGGAATGTCTAAGTTTATTGACCAGCGGTGGGGATGATGGAGTTACTGTTGCACATCAATAGCTGTGGCCAAGCCTTTTATAGGACACTGAGAAAAAGACTCAAGATTTTGGTGCCTCACTTGGAACTGAACTTTAGGACCTACCAGCACAGGGTCCAGCCAGGAGGACGAAATGTTTCAGGTGGTGCCAAGGACCAAATCCATTCTCTTCTCCTGAGCATATGGAGAAGGGATGCTGAACAATGCTGGCAGTGCTACAGCCAACACAAAGTGTTCTCAGAGTCCGGCCGGGCCATTCCTACCATCAGGATACCTCTCCTAGACAAAGCCATTTTTCCAAGTCCCTCTGTGTTGAGCCTGTGGAATAGGAACTCTTTCTGTCACTGGACACAGGAGATTTGTTGAAGAGAGGAGATGGCCCTGAAACCCCATCCCTGCAGTAATTAATTGGCTGCTGCTGTGCAGTAGCAACATTTTGAGATACATTATCTGCTGTCCTGCTTGAATTAAGAATTCATAAGGGCAGAAATCACTCCACAGGCTTTGTTTTGCTTTAAGTTATACTTTATACAAATTATCTGAGAAGAGAAGCTGATTAATGGCATGGAAGGAGTGAGCCCAGAAGACAATACATCTCCTCTCTATCTCATCTCTCCCACCTTCCATCTGCCTGCAGGACAGAGCAGTGCAGAGCAAACCAAATACTCCAACTCCTGCCCGAGGCCCCTTTCCTGTTCCTCGGTGTCTGACTGGGGTTACAATAAATACACACTTCTGTAAAGAGCTGTCAATGCTGAGGCCAGAGGAAAGGAACTGTCACCAGCAGCATCTCTATTGTGTTCAGCTCCTGCACCTCTGCAGGATCACCTTGTACCTGCACCAGGTATTCAGGTGATTTTCTAGGAGCAGGATGGATGTGATGAGCTTGGCTTTATCCTGCAAACCGTTTTTGAACTGGATTTTTATGTCCCACATCCCCTCCTTTAGATTTCAGATCCTATCACAGCTTTCCAAGTGTGGTGATAGTGCTTGGCAGGAGCTGGAGACAGAAGTGGCATGAGAGTGAGACACAGATTTTCCAGATGTGCCAGAGTCTTCATTTAAGTATTTATAAGGCCAGACATGTCTACCCAGCCTTGTTACACTGGGCTGTGCTCTGCACCTCCCAGACTGGGAAAGAGCAGCTTAATACAAATGTCAGAATCACAGAATGTGCTGAGCTGGAAGGGACCCACAAGGATCATCGAGTCCAACCCTCAGCCCTGCACAGGCCCATCCCCAAGAGTCCCCCCCTGTGCCCCAGAGGATCATCCAAACCCTCCTGGAGCTCTGGCAGCCTTGGGGCTGTGCCCACTGCCCTGGGGAGCCTGGTCAGTGCCCAACCAGCCTCTGGGGGAAGACCCTTGTCCTGAGATCCAACCTGACCCGGCCCTGACACAGCTCCAGCCATTCCCTGGGTCCCATCACCACTCACAGAGAGCAGAGATGATCTCAAGAAGCCACTCTTTGTCCATGGTCATCACCAGTGGCCCAACCTGTGGCAACTGAGAGCACTGAGGGAATATCACCAATTACAGCCCTGCCCAGCCTGGCTTAGTTTGCCTAGTGCAGATCAGCAGGATCCCAGAGCACAGTTTGCTCTGGCTGCAGAGTGATCTATGCAGCATCAACTCAAATTAAGCTCAGAAAACAAGCTTTTCAGTGGAACAGAGCAAAGCCGTGGGGACTGGAATCAGGCCAGACCAAAAGTGTCAAGGGACAAACTGGACCAGAGCTTATTTGCAGAATGTAAAATGAAAACACAACTCACCTCCTGAGTTGCCAGAAGGATCAGATGGAGCCTCTGACCCACAAAGGCAATTTGCCACCATTGCAGGTACCCAGGGTTGGGGGTATCAGTATTCAGCAAGGAATCAAAGCAATGAATCTGCTAACAAATGAGAACTGCAAGAATAATTGATTCTGAGAGAGGAACACGGCAAACAAAACTCAACAGATTTATTTCTGCAGGACGTTCTTACTTCCAAAAAAACACCATTTGGAAGTTCATGAAGGAAATCAAAAATGGGGAGGAAGGTGTGTGATTGTGGGACCCTCAGCTGAGAGCCTGATTTTATATGTGTAGAGGAGCTACCAAAAAGTACATGAGATTCTTGGCTGTGGGGGTGAGGCCCTGGCACAGGTTGCCCAGAGGAGCTGTGGCTTCCCCATCCCTGGAAGTGTCCGAGGCCAGGTTGGACGGGGCTTGGAGCAACCTGGGCTGGTGGCAGGTGTCCCTGCCCATGGCAGGGGGTGGTACTGGATGGGCTTTTAGGGCCCTTCCAACCCAGACCATTCCATGGCTTCATGATTCTGTGATCTCTGCGATGACATGGAGGTGGCCCAGAGGCCAATCCCAGAGGGACAGGTCTATCCATCCTGTCTGGCCTTGGAATGACAAAACATGGCAGGTATCAAATCCCAGATCTCAGGGTGGTTCTTAAACATCCACCTCTGGTGTTTACTGTAGAACCTGGTGTATTTGAGTCACCATGAAGATATTCCCCATGGTCTTTGGTGGCAGGGGGTGGAATGAGAAGGTCCCTTCCAACCCAAACCAAACTTGGGTTCTATGATTTGGGGGCAAAATGTGGACCTAAATGGAGGGGGATGGTTTCTGAGTGATTGAGATGGAAGAAAAGAACAGGAGGAGGAAGAGAAGGAGGTGGAGGGAGCACTCAAGAGCTCAAACAATCCTGAGATGGAAAGCGCTGAGCTGCAGCACAGACAGCAAGAGAAATCCAAGGAAGGAGGGGACATAATACAGAGAGAGAAAGTAGCAAATGGTGCTGAAAAAAAGGGGAAGGCTGTCAGGAAATCTTTGTTTTACAGGCCATGCAGGTGTGATCAGTGCCTGCACAAACACTGTGGTAAGAAGGCAGGATGAGAAGGTCTCACACCCTCCAAACCTTCCAAAGTGGGAAACTGAGGCTCTGTGCAGCCCACGAGCTCCCAGACCTTGCAGGACTCTGCCAAAGGTCTGCCTTTGCAGTGTCCATAGTACCACAACTCATTCTTTAGGCTGTTTCGAAGTGAATATAATTAAAGTAAGAAAACTGCATCATCTCCAATCTACTGGGGAAAGGATAGCTGGTATTCCTCACATGGGGCTGCTGAATTACCCACAGGAAAGAACAATCAAAAGTGATCTTTGGAGCTCAGAGACAGCAACTGAACGACCACGAGGGAAGCCAAAGTCAGATATTCCCTCTCTGATTTAAAACTGAAACAACTGATCAATTGTCCTTGCTAGAATTAATAGCAAAACAAATAAGCCTGCAATATGGAGCTGAAATTCATTGCCTGGTCTGGCTGGATCCAAATGTCTGGGGTCTCCCAGGACTCCTCTGGATATTTATTATGGTTGAATGAATTGCATTTTGGTACATAAAATAGAGATATTGAACAAATTTAAAGTAAAGGTCATTTTAAAAAGAATGGGATTTTTTAATTTCTATTTCTTTTTTTTTAAGTGTGTGAATTACGAGTTTCAAACTCTGCAGCAAAGGGCAGAGTCAGAAACGGGCAGAGAAATCCAGCGAGAAGGAGGTGGAATTTCAATCAGCTTTTCATACTTCAATTAAAGAGACTGCATCTTCTCTGCTCTGGGGGGTGGGGGGAAGTAGAGGGTTCTCTGGTTCAGGGTTATCAGACACTCCTGAGCTTCTGGTGAATTTTGGTGGCAGAAACACTGCAATTGAATTTCTCCTTCCTAGTGCCGGGAAAGGGCCCTGGGGGTGCTGGTGGGTGCCCCTTGTCCCTGAGTCAGCAGTGCCCGGGCAGCCAGGAGGGCCAACCCTGTCCTGGGGGCATCAGGGAGGGGATTGTCCCGCTCTGCTCTGCCCTGGGGCGGCCTCACCTCAACATTGGGGCAGTTTGGGGGGACACAAGGGAAGGGAGAGATTGAGCCATTGGAGAGTGTCCAAAGGAGGGAACGAGGATGGGGAAGGGCCTTGATTTGAAGC